>BFEA01000047.1:1069220-1131958 GCA_003427395.1 Chara braunii
GATGGGCTGGAAACTTTCCTACTTGAAGACTACTGGCTTCACTCGCTGGCCACTGCAGCAAGGACATCCCCTCTGAAGATTCTTCGCTGCTCTCTTTTTCCTCAACACCTTCCTCAAGTGGCAATTGTTCTGCAGTTGCATGTCTACATTATAGGAGATGGTCTTTGCTTTGCCTTTTTCCAAAGACAACTGTCATGTTTGTTCGCCCTTTCCTTCTTCTTCTTACTGCCCCTATGAATGTACCTTTAACTTGACTCAATCTGGCCTCTACAGCCGGGCATGTTCCTGCAAAGGACCAGTATGTGTGCTTCGATGGCTGTGTTTCTCTTGCCATCCGTGTTCTGATTGGTAGCTACACAGCCTTGGAATACATATGGAGGACTTGGTTATCAGCCGGAACTTCCCACAGTCCTTCATTGTGTCTGGTCTATTAGCATGATCTGTCTGAACTGTGAATGCCTTTTCAGCGATGTTCTTGTCCACAAATGTGTCTTTGAGACTTTTTGAGAAGTCGTCAAGAGTCTGCGTTCCTGCCCTCACGTCGAGTTTTATACTCAAATCCTGCAGCAGACACCTTCAGTATAACCCATGCCTTAGCATCTCTACCAAGGGAGGACGTTGCCAACGACCCAACTTGGGGTGGAATCCGGACAACAGCGCAGTATGATTGAACTTCTGCTAACCAAGCAAGCAAGTTTCGTTCTTTTCACCTGTGTACACAGTAGGCATTCTCGTTTTCACTCTCTTTCTTCGCTGGTTCCTTGCTGGGTTCAGATTTTGCCTTCTGACTCGGGACTGTACTGGCTGGAAGATATGGCCCTTCCTTCCCATCCCCATCCTGACTCAAGGACCCACCCTTGGAGCAGAACTGAGACTCTTCCGCCTTTCTTTTTTCAGAGTAGTTCCGACAATCCTTTCACCTCTGCCAGGAGCATCGGTTTCTTCTCCACAAATTCTGGTTCTTACACCTTACCCTCAGCTTCACTTCTGTCTTCCCGTTTCGCTATGCCGCCGGCCCTGTTCTGATTTTCATGACAGGTTCTGTTTGCAATTTCTGCATACCATCCATCACTATCATTATGCTGCATAGTTTCATCACGACTCCTTTGAGATCATCGACAGTTGAAAGGGTGAGTAGTAAAACATCCAACATCTTCTATGATCGCTTTCCTTTCTTCGTTTTCGTACGCTCCCCTACGCATCACTGCCATGCTATTATCTTCTCCTTTTTCCAGCTTCAACGTTCTCTTTTTCCATTTTCAAATCCTCAGTTCCTCTTCAAGTTGCACAATGTTTGAATCTCCTCGTTGCAAAGTATAAACTACGATTCCTAGGTGAGCCGGTGTTTGCCTTCAAGACGGGGAAAGAGGTTAGGTAACAGCAAACAACCTTTTGAAAAAGAGGAGACAGGTGATCTGCCAGCCATTCTGCCGAGACGTCAACATAGAAATCATGGTAGTAGTTTGTACTAGTTTCAAGCCAGTGCACGAGAGCACTGCAACACTCCTGATTGAGGGGATGCTCCGGAAGTTTTGCCTCCAGTATATTGCAGATATCTATCAGTAGCGGTCCACTGCAATCCAAAAACCTCCGCACCACAATCTGATTATTGCATTCTGGATAGTAAAATACCAGACCTGCAACAACCAATGGAGTACAGAAACACAGGCACAAACATGTTCCATTTGCCACACGTCACATGTCTGAAAACTGCACTTTTCATCCATCCAGAGTGATAACAAAACATCTCCAACTTCGAGTATCAGTGGTCACACATGCATGGTTCAAATAGGAACCGGGGCAACTGGGCCTTCAATCTGTCCAGACGTATCGACACTGTCCTTGAACACATACAACACAATCAAGAAAGGGGTTTACATGCCTCTATTGTACTTCATGTTGCTTGCCATAGAGGTGAAACTGTTTCATTGTTGAATTGTCTCAACTCAAGGGCTGTCATTGCCTGTAATAGGATTGAATTAATTTGAATATGTTTTGATTCTGGATCTACTCAGCTGGGTAGAATAGAGGCTGTTGTGGTGAGAATTCAAAACGCACACACACACACACACACACACACACACACACACACACACACACACAATGGTACCCTCCACGAAAACTTGACTACCAAAGTTTGCCGGTGATTCGCAAACACTCTCTCTCTCTCTGCCTTCATACCCGGGAAGCCGCACAGCATGGGCGCACGATGTCTTCTTGGATTTCACCAGTCGCCAGGAAGTTAGGCAAGGCAGCAAGTGCAACAGTTAATAGCTCCTATCATCAGACAGAAGAACGCCCATCATATCTTGTTGAAAAAAAGAAAAAGAAAAAAAAAGGAAAAAAACGGCCTTAGCAGCAGTAGGGTTCCTTTTCCACCAGCAACTCGAGAAAAACAACGAACCCATGCTCACACTTCCTTCTGTTATGGCTGAAGGAGAGCCCAGTCAGCATGGATCGCTCCTCTTTTACAGAGGATTGGCTGACATTTATGCATCTTCTTTGGTTCTCTCTGTTGTAATGAGAACTACGTGTCTGACTCTTTCTATTTCTTGCACACATTGTTCATATGGCTCATACCTAAGCTCTTACAGGTGACTGTACTGAATAGGGTGACAGCATAGGCTTACCCATCAGCAATGGCGGAAGGTCGCGGTTCCGAGGGTTCGGTTGTTCACTGACGGATGTGGTCAACTTGCCGTGTCAGATGAGTAATCTCTGACCTTATTACTTCACTATATGCCGGAAAGTCCTAACCTTTTTTTTTGAAGTCCTAACCTATTTATTGAATTGAATCAATTGATTGAATTCAATTCATAGGCCTGTGTCTCTCAGTCGCACTCAATGTGAATCGTAGTCCAGATCCTTGTTGGCTTAGTGAGGGCGACCGTGCAAGTCACCGAATGAATTGCCCACTTTGGCGTAGTCAAGTGGGACCTTGCAGATGTCTGCAACGAGATGGACGCGACTTATTTCAGGCATGGACCAGGCATGAAAGACACCTGGAACTCAAACCGATCTCTTCCGCACTTTTGAGAGTCATTCTCCAGTCTCTGCCCATTTGAAATCTTCGCCCAACAGTCTAGACTGGGGAGTAAGTAACCAATCAAAGGGAACTAAAATATTCCGAGCTGTAAACAACTCAAAGCAAGACCAGCATATGTGAGCGAAGTCAAAAGCAGCACTATGTGAATGGCATTTGTTCAGTAGTTAGAGCACCAGTGGAAAATGTGCCTTGTGGTATAAGGTTGCAGGTTCAAATCTTTGTGCGCTCAACGTTCCACGCATCGACACGAATGGCATTGATTGCTGCATCACCGTTCGCACACCAGGTTGCTCTATGGGGAGCATCAGGATTCGGGAATTCATGGCGCACCTAGCATGGGGCGTCCTTCGAGTCATCTTCAGCATGGCATAGTGAAGCTGTGGGAGTGGGGTCCTTGGGGGGCGTCCAACTTGGGAGTCCTTCCCTGTGGGTGGAGTCGTGCCCTGGGGGGGATTTAAAGGACCTCCTCGGGGTGACTTAGAGCCTTCTGTAAGGGTGCTACCACATCCTGGGGGGTTCTCCTAATGAAACTGTTGAGGATGTTGCTGGTGCTGAGGCACTAAGTAGGGGACTAGGGATGAGGGCTCCCCAAGTAGGAACTCGGGTCGTTACCGAGTACCATGGGAGTGTGGTAGAAGAGAGGAGAACCTATGGTGAAAGAACACCTCCGCAGACAGTTGAAAGACCTCAACTGAGGCAGGCAATAGAAGTGATTTGTGCGACCGCCCTACTCCGTACGAGGATCTGGTCTATAGAGCTAGCGCAGCACTAAGAAGCAAGGGCAAAAGATATAAGCAGGGCACTTGTAGTAGGATGGACCATCGTGACCATGCACTGCATGGACGGGGTGAGCCGCAAGTTGTAATATGGTTGAGGAGAACATTGTAATGCCAGCAGGGGACCCTCACTTGGGGGGTTGACAGGTCGTAAAAAGGACTGACCAGGACTAACAAGGTCACAAAGGTCGACTTAGGACGCCCCTAAGACTATGATAAATGCGGTCTAGTGGGTCTAGATCCACCGTTCACATTGATTTGAAGGCCCGGAACAGAAGAAAGAAATACATATTCGATGGAAAAGCGACACATGGCGAAAATTAGCTACGCTGTTTATACGGGCGCCCAGGCACCCAACTTGTGCCCGAATACAAGCCTGGATGACCGGCCGGGAATGAACCCTGGGCAGGTTTCTCAGCCGCCCAGAGCCAAAAAAAAATAAAACAAGAAAATCACAAAATTCCAGGAAACAAATATGCTGTGTAGAATTCAGGTGCCATGCATTTTTAAAGTGCCACATGATACGTGCTGGCAAGATGGGAAAGATTGAACAAGGATTGGGGGGAAGCACTGCCAATTGTAAATTCAGTGCAGGTGATGTGTGAGGCTCTGCCTTGTTGTAACTGCCTAAGCCTCTAAAAATGAACTCGTGCCATCTGATCTATGGTATCAAACAGCGGGGATTGTGTCGTGATGGCTTCTAAGATGATCAAACATCCGATCAGCACCATCTGGTGCCGTGGAGATGTAACATATACTCTTCAAAGACTTCTGAAGTCATTCAAGAGCAAAGCCCTCCTGGTTATTGCTTCCCATACTTCTCCGCTTGTAACCCCCCCGAAGTTTCTGAATTTGGGCCTCGCTCCACTACTCTCAAAATGTGCAAAAAAATAGTGAATCTTCCACTAGAACATGGAAAGATACACCACCCATGATTTTTTGTCTTTACCAGGCCATTACCGGCCACACGTCCTCTGAGGAATTTTGGTTTGCAAGCTCAATAGGGTAGCAAATTCAGCAAAGGTAAACTGTAGTGGAGAGGGTTCCCACAAATGGGCCTGGCCTAGTTGGTACACCCATGAAGTGTTGACACACAGACCCAAGTTTTAATCCAGATGGAACCAGTTGAATACAAAGAAACCATTCTGAATTATTCGGGGCCGGTCAGTTCAAGATGGTATCTCAAGGGCGTCACCCTTAAAAATAAAATAAAAAAATAAAAATAAAAAAAACTGAGAGGGTTCTTGGAGTCGAGGCAAAGGCTGACAGTCAATCCCCATGTGAATGGAGTAATCAAGGCTGTTCAGGGGTCCTTTGGCCAGACAGGGCAGATGCAGGAAACATCAAAGTGTAAAAAAAAGTTGAAAAACATAACATAAAAATATGGGCACCTGGGCCATGGGCCTGACACCTCAAATTCTGGAGGCGCAAAACGAACACGCGACCGCCGATCTAATTTATCAACGGCGGGCCCAGCGTTTGACGTTTCGGCCTCGTTTTCTTGCGGCGACAAGTTTCTGACTGCAAGGCTGGAGCCGTGTACTTGTGTTTTAAATCACCAGTTCCTCCCTCGGAGAACGAAAATTGCCACAACCCCGGTCCGTCCATTGGATAAGCAGTGCTACCGGACCAAAATGGCCGGTGGCTGAAGTCGAAAAAGAAAAGAAGTGCACTGCTGGCAGTTCTTTTTTTTGGGGGGCAGGCAGTGCAAATCCGCATCAGGAGAAGAAAGAGGCTAGGAGGTACTGGTGGTTAACTGAATGTCCTTCCCAATTATTACCAAAACTTTTCTGTTCGTGTGCTACATTCACATCAGTCGAATTCGCCTACGATACGAGTCCGCATCCACTTCAATACTTGGTTGTTACGATTCCCGTTCAGATGTCGATCATGGACCTCACGTTGCATAGTGTCTGCACATTTCTTTGGTTTCTCAACCAAGTAATCAATCGTTCTTGAATCTTGTAAATGATACTGATCACCGGGGCGTAGACGTTTGAGAGCATGCAGGCCACATGAACAGGAGCCTATCACAGAGGCAGATTATATTTTTACAGAGGGTTACTTTGTAAGTTTGTGGAAATAATATGACTGGGTGTTTGGGCTGAAACCAATGTTTTCTTCTGGACAGGTACAGATCTCTCTTTTTCATCCTTCTCCAGCTCCTTTCACGGGCCACTGTGGTGACTTGCCAAAGGCTCTGGATTTCTCCTTCCAAATCATTCCTCGTGTGGCTCCCCTTGCCCTGTTGTGGGAGTATTCTTTTGACAGGAAGAGTTGTAGGGGGCTCGCTGCACTGCTCTCGACATGCAAAAAAGAGAAAAAACATGGCGGTGTATCTTTCCATGTTCATCCCTTCGTTGTCGGGCCCTGGAATGTGAGGTCCCTGTCTTCTTGCTGCCGATCTGATCTAGCCACCTGTCGTGTGTCATCCTTGGTTGCTCTTCTATGGCCAAATTCGAGTTGGTCCCTCATGTGCCTGGGTAATCTGGTGACAAAAAAGACCAGTCGGAGTTGTGCCAATCCTTCCACCCTAAAAGTACGCCCGTTTAGCCATGCCACCTTGTCTCTCAGCTACAGTTCAGCTGTATAACTTGTAGTTGCAAAACTTGAGAAATAAGCCCCAAGGGGTTTTGTTCGGGGAAAGAGGGCGGGAGAATGGGATATGATCACACGCATGCACACCAAGGCAGGTGGACTTGGACAGATGGATGGAATAGGCTATGAAATGGATGAATGGGATATGGTATCGATGAATGGATAGAATGGGATAGACGGGATAGACGGGATAGACGGGATAGACGAGGAGTGAAAGACTTACAAGGAGTTCCTAATCAACGTCAAAGCAGATCAAAATATGGTACCATAAAACCCAAAATTGAAAGATGATGGGATAGATGGATGGATGGGGTGGACGGACGGGATTGATGGGCATGGAAGGGAGAACGAGCACATGAAATTGAATTGAACGGACTGAGTGGTGTGGACTCGATGGATGTACTGATTTGATTTGACTTGGATTGATGGATGGATGGACAGAGTCAGATATAGACAGGATGGATGGGCGGATGGGAGTCTTGAGAAGGGAAAAATGGGCAGGGCCAATGGATAGCACGGGCCAGACGGAATGAAATGGGGTGGAGATTGAAGGGGATGGATTGGATGGATTGGGTGGTTTGGGGGGATGGATGGATGGATGGATGGATGAACGGATGGATGAATTTACGGACAGGTCAATCTATATATGGATCTATGGATTGGACAGGTTGGATGGATGGATAGATGGACTGAGTGGATCAGATGGATGAACTGGGCTGTTTGGATAGGAATGAATTGACATCATCCTTTCTACATACTGTTTCGGTGTGCGGTATTCTGTGTCGTGTGCAACCTGGCTGTATGCCGTACAAGGCCATACACTTTAGCACACGATATGTTGCGCGATTCTGATGTTGTACGCGCTATGGGCTGTTTGGGGACAAGTGTTGTAACAAGGATAAGAAGTGGGAGAGGGGGAAGCAGCATATCTGTATGAGTGCAAACCCCAATGCTGACTCCATGTTACAAGGCCACCAAGGACATCAGCACCAGATTCAATTCGGTGGTTGTAAGTGGGGCTGTCCAAATGGGTAGAGAGATGAGACAGATACCAGTTCTTGCAGCTGATGCCAGATCGTGCACTGTCTTGTCAACAGGGACAACAAAAGTGCTGCCGAAGATGGGGCACGAGGGATGTGCATATTGAGTACTCTTGGTGTGCCACACCAACTTTTTGACGCATTGCACAGGTGCGTCACCAGGAGAATCAGTGGTTAAATGACAAGGGCTAAGGCTCTGGGGCCTGTGTGGACTGAGTCTGCTGGAGACTGCCTAAGGTAAGAGCACGTCTGCACCAAGGAAGCACCCGTACGTCGGGGCTTTACAACCCTCATGGTGGACATGGAGGGTTCAAGATTGACCGAAGAGGGCAAGAGTCAAAAGTGAAATTCTTAGTGTTTCATGAGACAGATATCTACCCTAGGCATGGCCAAAATATTTGTATGAGTGACACGAGTGAATCACAATCTCTCTCGCACTACAAATACGTGTGTAACGACACAATTCGAGAAATATTTAGTGCTCACCTCTGAACAATACACTCACAGCACTCATCGAACTTGAAGATAGGTGTGTTCATTTCTGAACGCATGCACTCACAGTTCTCATCCGTGAAGCAATGGATCATGCAAGCAGCCTCTTGCTGAAAGAGCGATGATGAGCTTGCCAACAAATTAACAAGAGCTGTTGCACCTCCAGCAACCCTGCATGTGCAAATACCAACCGAGAGAGAATACACTTGAGTCCAAGTTCAACGACCAGCAATGCACCCCATGGTAAAAACCGAACAAATTGTGACCGTGATTCTGGACCACTGTGCAGACGATCAGGAGTCTGTGGTCCGCAGTTCGGAGGCCTGCCGACACCCGGTGATAGGTACCCTTGACTGCAAGGATTGGTGCCCACCTCAGGGTACAAGTCGTGGGGCGGTGCCCAGTGACCACCTGTGGGTTAGGCCGATTATCTCATGTAATTGTATCATTGGTTAGGGGAGTCTACAGACTGTCCAGGGCCTGATGAGTCGGTGAAAAGCCCAACAAAACCATCTGTTACAGCCCCCCATTCTCTCTCTTTCTCTCTTTCTGGCTATTGGTTCACTGGGAAGGTCTCTTTGACAAATTGACCGCATATATTCTCGCAATTTTTTCAATTTAAAGAAAGAACTGGAAAACAATGTTGTCCAGGCATTAGAATGCAAACAACTTCTGGGTAAGGGTCACATTGAAATTCACAACCCAGCTGAGGGAAGGGAAGGGAGGGGGGGGGTGGGGGGCATCTGTTTATTGTCCAGATCATCCATCATCCATGTCTCTGGTGCCCGGGTCCGCTGTAGTCATGGAACAGACGCTAGCACCTAGTACAGCAAGCTTAATCTAGTACAGATTGTTGAGCACAGCCCATTTTTCGTGCTGCTTTTCAAATTGCTGGCACTGGGATTCAATCCCAGGCCGTGATATATCTCAGTTATGCAATTTTGACGGAAAAGTTGCTGCTGTGATATCCTCTCAGTCAGGTAATTTGATGGGTGATCAGGTTCTAGGTGTAAGCAGCAGAGTTATGGTGTCTGCTTGTTTAGTTTTGTACACCAGCACAGTTACAAGGTCTGGATGTTTTGTTTTGCCCGTCAGTTGATTCACCCTTTTTGCTGGCTCACAGGTTGAGGAGAGAAGCTGGTGCAGCCATTGCTGCTCTACACCTTGTGCATGCCCAATCTTCTTCGGTGCCACCTTTTGCATGGTGATCAGGAAGGTTGGGTGCCCGAGTGTGCCAATGTTCAGAAGCATTCCCTGAGGCTTTTGCCGTGAAGAAGCAATTACTGATTTCCAATGAAGCGCAACAGAGGTGAATGTCACCCGTCTGTTCATGACCACCTCCTTGCCCGGTCCACAGGTTCCATATTTTCCCGACATGGATCACAAAGAAAAAAAGAAAAACAAAGTGTTGTACTTACTCTTTCCCCCTCCGACATGGACCTGACAGCTTCCATGATGACCACAACCTCACCAACCAGCTTCCCCATTCTGCAAAGTCCGTCACGGCGACCTCGACTTCGACGGACAGAGGCAGAGGGAGCCCGCCAAGGCCAAACTAGACACGCTGTCAAACTTTGAAGGTGAACAAAATGAGGTACGGACAAGTGGTTGTGGGTGATCAACAGCCAGCGGGACTGTTCCAGGATTGTGAAGGATGTGGAAAAGGTCCACTCCATGTTCTCCAATCTCGATAACACTCCTACAGAATGGGTCAAGCTGAGCTACACCGAGCAGAAGGAGGCACTCCCAAGTTCGCAAAGAACATGCTTCGGTTGTGGTCCAAGAATATCCCTATACTCTTAAAGGAAAGAGCGCGTCTCGTGTGACGGTCCCACGCAAGATCTTGCCTCGGTGTTGGGAAACCCTGGGGTGGAGGCGCGGGCCCGAAGACGTAGTCATAGCTGAGGTTTTTGTTTTCCACATTGTGCAATGCCAAGGGCCGCATGGAATTCTTTCTTCAACAATTTGTTGTTTTGTGGGCGCAGCTGTTATGAAGAGCATGTGGTGTCGAAGGCCTCGTGGAGTTACTTTTCTCACGGATTTGTTGTTTTGTGGGCACGGCTGTTTTGAAGAGCATGTTTTACTTTTCTCACGGATTTGTTGTTTTGTGGGCACGGCTGTTTTGAAGAGCATGTGGTGGTCAGTAGGTTTTGTGATTTCGTGACGTATGTTCCAATACAAGTACATAGCAAACCTGTTTCGAATGGGACACAATTTGCACTGCGGACCAAATCTGACATTGTGAATGAATCTTATGACAGGACACGGAAAGAGTGCGTGGAGTTCTTTTTTTTCAGGGATTTGTCGTTTTGTGGGCGCGGCTGTTTGAAAGAGTATGTGGCGGTTGAAAGGTCATGTGCTTCCCGACACATATTCGAATTCTGTTCTGAACAGGACACGCTTTGCACCGCAGAGTCTTCTCTTTTTGTGGAGTGGTCGCGGTTCGAGCCGCGGGTTTTCCCTTTTTTTTCTTTTTTGTTCGGGTTTGGCGTCCTCTGGTGGTTCTGTGCGACGTACAAATATAAGCAAATAGGTAAGTGGTACTTGGGGGCTCGCTCCACAACTCACCAAATCTGTAAATTGTGAATGAATCTTATCCATGGACATGGAAAGATACATCCCTATACTCTTAAAGGAAAGAGCGGGTCTCCCATGACGATCCCACGCGAGACCGCGCCCCAGTGTTGGGAAACGTCGCGGTAGAGGGGCGGGCCGGAAGAAGTACCCATAGCTGAGGTTTTAGACAAGCTCATTCTTTTATGGGACGGGCCATAGCCAAGGGCCGCACGGAGTTTATTTTTCCAGTGATCTGTCATTTTGCGGGCGCGGCTTTTTTGGAGAGCCCATGGTGTCGAGGGCCTCGTGGAGTGTTTTTTCAAGGATTTGTTGCTTTGTGGGGGCGGCTGTTTTGAAGAGCACACAGCAGTCGGAAGGTTTTGTGGTTTCCAGATGTACGTTCGAATACAAGTTCATAGCAAACCTGTTTCGAACAGGACACGATTTGCACTGCGGATCAAATCTGTACATTGCGAATGAATCTTATGCCAGGGCATGAAAAGATACCGAGCCGGGTGGAGTTTTTCTTTTCAAGGATTTGTTGTTCTGGGGGGTGGCTGTTCTGAAGAGCGTGCGGCGGGGAGGTTTGAGCAGGATGCCATGTGTTAATTCAGGTTGACGGAGAAATGTGCAGTCACTATGGGATGTGTGTGTGGTTGTGTATACCAGGTCATGGAGTCTGTTGGTTATGTGTCTGCTTCATGAGAAGGAGGTCACGAGTTCCGTGTGTCATGGGGCAATCTATGCTGGGATGGGATGAAGTACTCCTCGATGGGTTTCACTTTCACGCCAACCCACATAGCTGCAAGTGTGACAAGCTGAGATCTGTTCCGCGCTAGTTCCTGCGCGGACTAATTGACAAACCATCTGGGCGCTCATGTGCCACTCCGGGTCAAATCGGCAATATGTCCCCAATTTTTGAAACTTACTACAACGAGTAGTCGCATGCAAGAAGGGTAATCACTCAGCTTGTAAACGGGTTTTCTTTTTCACAATTTTGTAATCTAGGACTGCTTGGACGCGCCTTAGTGTGCATATGAACTGGGTGATGTGTCGGGTACGGGTTGCATGTGCTTTTTTGGTCGGTATTTTCAGTTAAGTAGATGTACACGGCAACTTGGGTGAAATGGTGTTCAAACTTTGAACCTCTTGGGAAACTCCGTGCATCAGCAACGCACATGTAGTTTAGAATTCCTTTTCAGATTTATGTGGCATGGGCTTGTACTCGCGACTGCTAATCAGTGCATAGGAATAAAGGTTTGCAGCTTTCTTGCTGCTTCACCCTGCTGCAACTTGCCCATGTTTTCTAAGAAACAGTGAAAATTTTGCCCCATGTTGTTTTCTAAAGAAACAGTGGAAATTCTGGTATTAGAGTTTCCCCAATGTTGTTTTCTAAGAAACAGTGGAAACTCTGGTATTAGAGTTTCCCCCCATGTTGTTTTCTAAGTAACAGTGAAAAAATTGGAAATTCTCGTATTAGAGTTTGCTTGTGCAGCTAACGATATTCACATGTGGACATGCTTTCTTCGCATGTTGTTTCGAGTGTCGTACATGTGATCCCACACATGTTGTTTGGAGTGTTGTACATGTGATCCCGGTGTGGTGCCTCCGGAGCAATGCAGGAAGAAGTAGACCGAGCCTATGCGGAGCAAAAAGTGGTTGTCATGATGTACCAGCCCAAGGGGCGGGCTGGGGGAAGGGGGGGGGAGAGGGGGGGGGAGAGGGGGGGCGGGCAGGCGAGTCGCGAACACATCACTGGAGGATTAACCAAACGTTTCTTGTCTCAGAGATTGCAATGCAAAGCAGGTAAGTTGGATAGCCATCACAGGCTGTGGAGTTTCAGCTGTGCTTTGTTCAGCAGTTTGAACTAAAATCATTACCTGAAAGCCTCGATGTATCCTCCAAGAGTGGTGGTAGAGTTGCCATGTGTCATGGCATTTGCCAGGAACCTCCGGAATAGCTTTGTTACCCTCTCATGAAGCCACTTCACTTTCGCTTCGCTGATCAACGAGTCGCAATCATCATTGCTACCGCCATCAAACTGGAAGAGTGATGATATTTCCTGTGACGACGGCAGTCGAATGTTCGGGGGAGTATCAGTATCCAGTTGTTGGTGGTCCAGAGCCCTGAGGCAGCACACAGTATCATTGATGTCCTGCACCATCCTCCACACATCAGGGCATGTTGTGCTCCTCAATCGCAAGACCAAGTATAGTGTTGCATCATTATCCACTCCACACTCCTCCAGTGTTGAACACCCATTCAGCTGGCGCCCACGATACAGCAACCTCTGCTCTGCAATTGGAATCCCAGTCCGGGACCTGCAAAATTGTGCAAAGACATTTTCAGGAGGCAAGAAAAGCGGCAAACAAAATCTGAGATCTCCGACAGCTACTTTGATACAGAGTGCATACAGTCTGTACAGGCATGGAACATTTTGTTGAAGGTATTGATGCACCACTTCCATTGCTTCAACTTTTCAGGGTTGTCACACTATTCGGAAATTTGTCAAGAAAGCCTTTGGGACATCCATTAAAATTGGAACGATACAGAGAATATTAGCATCGCCCCTTCGTATCAATGGATGGCAGCCAGTGCTTCAGCGGATCAGACTGTGGATTGCATTTCGATCCACTGGAGTGTCTCATGGTCAGACCTTACTTCAAAGTGTCTACCATGGAGATTATGCTTCCAATGTTTCAAAGCCATGTAAAAACAAAGCATAGCGCTCCTCATAAAGAAGATGCCATCAGTAGTACATACCTACAATCAACTTGTGCCTAATCTCTCATCCTCCAAACAAAAAGGTACTAACTACTTCCTTAATATAGTCTTCTACTTCAATACTTGTCTCTTCTAAGTAGTCTATACCCAAAATCATATCAAAAGGCAGATCATCATTAACCAAAAAAGACAACATATACCTAATCTCTCATCCTCCACAGGAAGAGGTACAAACTATTTCCTTGACGCAGTCTCCTACTTCAATAGTCGTCTTGTTATTAACAAAGGTAGATCCTAAAAGTCTACTTAGCTTTTGCACCCAGTCCTCTACATGCAGTCTCTCCACACAAGACCTACGCATATAATTGACCATCGACCCCGAAGCAGCAAGTTTGTCAACCTTGTGCCTACCCACACTCGCTTCTACCACGACCTATTCTCCTTGTGGACCATTTTTTTCAGCTACCCAAGATGCTAATACATTATTTTATGATAGTTCCATTTCTAGCTCCTTCAAGGATTCAGTCACGTCTTTAAAGCAGAGCATCCCTGGTCAGACTGTGACTGAGGGGCAGCTACAAAGTTAGTAGTTATCGTTGTAACAGTCTGAAATGAAAGGTTGATGGAGAACTTCCTAAACCAGCTGGGACGAGATCTCCTAGCTCTTTAAACTCGAGGCCGCTATTTCCTCAATGGCTTGTTTGGTTTCCCTGTCTGTTTTGGGGGCGCCGACCCTTAGTTGCATTTACCCTTATAACTTACCAAACCAAACACTTTTACACAGTCCTTCCCTACCCCAATTTGGGACGGACTTGACTTCTTTTACTTACTCTTGGCTGGCTCCTTTAAACCAGCTTCCTTAGCCTTCCATAAAGCAATGACCCCTCTTCCCATAGCCCTACGTAGCTACAACTTTGTTCACCGGAGCTGTCGAGACTTTAAAGAATGTGGTGGCCTCCACTTCACTTCAGACACGAAGTAAGTGGAACAAGGGGGTGCGAGGGTGATGGTGAAGATATTTCCACCTCACAAGCTAGTGGAACAAGAGGCGGCTTATAGCAGACATGCCAATAACTGGAATTTTTATGATGCTGCATCTTTCAAATCTGTGAATGATAACTCGCATCACGGAGCACGCAAATAGCCTGTCGGGAGGATGTGCAGGTCACATTTAACCCCCGACACTTTATTAGACACTATACGATCTTAGTCAATGCATGTCATTCCTAGACTTCCTCATTTGTTCAACAACATGAGCAACTAGTTTGTTGCTTTTTCTGCAGCCATCCTATTGTAGAACCTCTTCTCTACTGATTCCACAAACTCTTCCAAGATCTTGGTCCTGGCCCAAGCCTCAAAATCTCTCCCATAGCCCTACGCAGCTAGAACTCCATTCACCGGAGTTGTCGAGACTTAAGGAATGTGGTGGCCTCCACTTCACTTCAGATACGAAGGAAGTGGACCAAGGGGGTGCGAGGGTGATGGTGAAGACATTTCCACCTACAAGCTAGTGGAACAGGAGGCGGCTTATAGCAGAAGTGCCAATAACTGGATTTTTTTATGATGCTGCATCTTTCAAATCTGTGAATGACAAGGTAAATGGATTAGAAGTTGCCTAGAAGCTTTCAAAAGAGACCATATCGCAGTGAGGGACAACACTCTCATACGATCCATATCCACCTCAATATTCACTATATGGGAACTGCAGGAGCAAGACAAACAGATAATCGATTCATGGTGCAGCGTACACTGTGAACTCTCAAAGGTCAGAATCTACCCCTGGACTCCGCCCAAGCCACCTGGGCCAACGGAGCGAAGGGAGAAGATGATGAACGACTACTTCTGGGTCGACTTTAGACACGCTGTGAAAGAAATCTAGGCAACTTTAATTCAAGATCTTCAGTAAAAGTATAAGACTCTGGACTTATCGACCAACTCCATCCCTTCATTGCGCAGCGGGATGATTATTTGATGTTGGCTTTGGACAAACCCCTTTTGACCTCCCCTTCTCGATTGATGATATCATCATATACACGAAAAGCCACAAAGAATTCGGAGTAAATACTGCCCACAAACTTTATCCATGGTGTTTCAAATGTAAAATAAAGGGCACATATGCACTGAGACAGTATGCCCCATTCACCCGCAAAAGGGGGCCAGAGCCACAGGTCGTCCTCTGAGGACCCCTTTCAGGCGACTCACTAGCGCCTAATCGACCCTGTTAATGAGGTGTGGTTCTTCATCGAAGGGACGCCAGAATCTACCCCTGGACTCCGCCCAAGCCACCTGGTCCGGTGGAGCGAAGGAAGAAGATGATGAACGACTACTTCTGGGTCGAGTTTAGACACGCTGCGATAGAAATCCAGGCAACTTTAATTCAAGATCTTCAGTAAAAGTATAAGATTCTGGACTTTATCGACCCACTCCCTCCCATTCTCGATTCATGATATCATCATATACACGAAAGGCCACCAAGAATTCGGCCACAAAGAATTCGGAGTAAATACTACCCACAAACTTTATCCATGGTGTTTCAAATGTAAAATCAAGGGCACATATGCACTGAGACAGCATGGCCCCTTCACCAGCAAAAGGGGTGAGAGCCAGAGGTCGTCCTCTGAGGACCCCTTTCAGGTGACTCACTGTCACCTAATCGACCCTGCTAATGAGGGGTGGGTCTTCATCGAAGGGAGCCGGCAGGTGGAGGAAACGATTGGGCGGGTATGGTAAAAAGAGGGGGACCTGGACTAGGAGATCCAACCCCCCAACATGTGGTTTCCGCCAAAGACTGTGGAGGCCAAGCTACAGGAGACCGCCCCCACACCGCACTGCAGGACCGGCAGGCAGGGAAGAGACTGAAAAATCCCAGACCGAATCACTTCCTCGCACCAGCGATACAGGAAGAGGTATGGCAGCAGGTAACAACCAAGAAGCACAAGCCCAAAAGTACAAACCAGGCGAGTGCCACGACAGAAAGACAACGCAGACAAACAATTATGCAGCCTCGACAACAGGTTTGTAACCCGGAGGCCGCCCAGACCCACCAAGGGACGGCCTCCCAGGTGCAGAACCGAGGAGAAACGAAAGCCATCAGGAAAGCCTGACTGCAGGGACGGGCGAGGGGGGTAGAAAGGAGAAATTGGAACACTCAGTGACGACAGTAGGTGACATAGGGAGGGAGGGGGACTGAACACATGAATCAGCCCCCACATGCCGAGACCGGGCCGGGGGGCCCACTCAAGGGAGGGTCAGAAGACCCTTTTAAGGAAGCTTTCAGGCTGCAGCCTAAGGGAGGGTCAGAAGACCCTTTAAGGAAGTTTCCGTACATACGTTGTATTCGAATGTTTGGAAATACCAATTTTTGTTTTTAATCGAGAAAATTACAACAAAAAAAAGAGGCTGTACAGCATTGCAATTCGAACAACTTTTGCCTGAGGGCCGTGTCAAAATTCACAACCAAATTCGAGAGAAAGGAAAAATACAAACGAGAGGTTTCTGTTTTCTTGTTTCTTTAGAATTTCTATTTTTCAAAAAAGTCCAAAAAAAAATATGTTGTATAAAATTGCAATACAAAACTTTTGCCTGACGGTCTTGGCAAAATTTCCAACCAAATTTGAGAAAAGGACGGTGGTACGACAGGCTCCTGCAAAGTTGTGCCCTAAAACTCGTTCTATAACATACGTACGTTGTATTCGAACACAAGGTACGTATGTTTTTTTTGGGGGGGGGGGTTAGGACAGTAGTCCTAAGGCTGTACAGGGACCCCTGCAAGCATAGCTACCTCTCACAATTAAGGGGATGCACGTTGCCCCCCGCCCTAATCGGTGGCGGTCAGGGAGGAGGGTGGGGCCGCCCGGTTGGGGGGGGTGGGGGGTGGGGGGGGGGCTAACGCAAAGACGGAGCATTTTGCCAGTTGCAGCGCCTACCGTCTAATATGGCCAGCACCAAACTTGGAAAACAGCAAAAGTAGAAAACAACCCATACCTAGAACTTGGGCTAGCTCCTTGTCGTGTGCAGGTATACGGGAAATAACTAGAACAAACCCAAACCCACCTTCTGCAGTAGCAAAAGTCTGCAGCCTGTCGAGCTATGTGGGGTGCTCCTTTTGGGGCACTTCTGGAGGTTCCACAAACACATCTTCTGTCTCACAAATTTGTGGAATGAAATCAGGGAATTTTAGTTGTGTCATCACAACCAAAGGCAGGGCCCTATGTCCAGAAAAAATGCAACAATTTGTGAATTACACAAAAGACGCTCATCACTTCCTTTGTGTTCATACGTGTCATGCATCTTTCTCTGTGGCCTCCCAGCCCGACATCTACTACGGTGTTTCAAGCTCATTGGTTCCGTGAGAGATCTCAAAGCAAACGATTGGTTTGCATAGCGTTGTGCAACTATTTCTCCTCGCACCACGACCCATGGATCACAAGCTTCCATACTTCCTATTCGTCTTTTTCCTTTCTTTGCAGCGCTTTACCTGCGTTGTGTCGTTCACATGCCTCAGGAACAGCACTTCCATCATCACACACTGATTCGTTTTATTTCCTTTTCCCCCTTCTTTGTCAGCATGATGGCACAGCTCATCAAGGCTACTGGAGGGGACAGAGGGAAGAGGGTGAAGACCAAATGCTGTCGGACACTCCAGCAACGAACACTTGTCACAGTCACTTTTTTGTCAGGTGGATTTCTTTTCTGGACGGCATAAGAATGAATTCTGGCCACAAACACTCTCTGCCTGTTCCTTTGGCTCTAGTCCCCCCACAGAAATAATATTTTTCTCCGTCTTCTGCCGTGTGGCCAGGGTTGGGTCGTCGGGATTCGCAGTCAAGATTGAGTACTGCCATGCAGTCACAGAAAACAAGCACTTGTATGTGATGGGAGAACTTGGGCCCCTTCTGTTTTAACCGCAGGCAAGCACCATATCCTTGCCGCAGACACCCACCCTGCCCTGACGTTGCCAAGAGCCATAATGGCAGGTGCCAGCTCACACAGTGCACACAGGGAAAATTCACCTTCACCCTTAAATCACCAGTTCCAGCCCCAGCGAAGCAAAAGTATGGCCATGCACAAGGAGGCAGCAGGTTCGATGTACCGACCTGCCTGAACCCAGCTTGATTCATGCTCCATGGAAACTGGTGGTTTAAGAGGTGCTTCATGCGGCATTCATGGAAGCCAAGCTTGCATTGGCTAGTCCATAGAAGATGCCTATACATCAATTCACTATAGACAAACAGTTCAGTCCCCAGCCGAGTGACAATGTGGCTGTGCATGATGAGGCCACACTTCCAATGTACTGGCCTGCCCGTAACCGGTCTGATTCGTACTCGATGGGAAAATTTTACGGTCCCTGTTGTGAACTGGTGCTTCATGTGGCCTTCATGGGGGGCAACCAGACTGGCTAGGCTAGGCTAATCCAATTCACAGTAGGCAATCAAATAGTCGTTCCATAAGACCACGTTGGCCCTTCTGTTCACACCAGAGAAATGAGGCAGTGCTGCACTGAGGGCCTCGCCACACTCATTGTGCCACAGGTAGGCATTGGAGATCACATCGGCGGGGTTACGGCTGAGCTAAGGCATGGGATTTTTTCTTCCCAGACAAATGGTGTGGGCTTGACAATATGCTTCCCTGAACCCTCTTGGCGCAGCCATGCATATGATGGGACACACTGCAAATTTCCTTCCTTGGTTCCGTTTCTTTTAAGCTGTGCCAGTCCTTTTTTCTCTAACAACTAGTTTGCTTATACTAGGTCATTTTCCGGTAACCCAGCCACAGTCACCAATGAGACACTTGCATCCCCACCGGTTTTCGCCGAGATCTGAGACCTTGTGGTGACTACTCAAAGACGCCATTTTGGATTTTTGCCTGGACTACCAGTAGGGTCTGCTGGTGCCGTTTGCGTTGTTGCCTCGTTCCAAACTCGATGGATTTGTCCCTAGGATACCCTTCTGCCACACTTCCTACTTCGACTCGACTGAGCACTACCGTCTTCCCCCGAACATAACGCACCCTGAATATGAACCTATACAAGGTATGTTTCCGGCCCGGTACAGTCAAAATGAGATTGTGTTGTGTTCGGGGGAAGACGGTAGCAGACAGGCACCATCACTGAGGGCCTGAGCCCCACACCAGGTCGGACACAAGGTCTTCGCAACAGTACCAAGAGGATAGCTAAATAGTGCTTCAGGTGCTTTCCAATTGCCAGTCAGCATAAGCAACCCATGAACATCTTATTAAACTGCCAGCGCATCCCAACTCGCAAAGAATGCTGCCGTATACATGACCACCACGGGACGGCTAGGGGCTGTGTCACACTGAGGGTCAGATGCAACTACATTGCCACCACATTTGAATTTCTCCAAAAAATGCAGCCATGTACAGGGGCACAGCGCCACAGACAGGCTCGGCGCAGGACTACTAGGACACTCCAACAGGGGCCACTTGCCGCAAAGGAAAAACGAGGAAAAAAAAAAGGCGCAGATGCCAGGAAAGCACGGTGTCCTGGTGTCACCTTGTCCCAAGCTGAAAATATAAACCGAAAAAAAGGGCCGTGTCCGTTGAGAATTTACAACCGATCTATGGCAACAGATACCTTTTGGTCCTGCTCTTGGACTCACTGCAGCCCTGTGCCAGTTATCCCACCCTTGGCCTCACTGCAGCCTGTGCCAGTAAGCTGACCCAGTGAAAAAAGGCAGGCTTGGCAAGCCCGCCTTGGATGTATTGGTGTTATTCAGGATGGTGTTATTCAGGATACACAGATGAATGCAACTCTATGGATAGCAAGTTTTGCTTGAGAGCATGTGCAATACCCCGAATATAACCTACATACGTTGTTTTGAAGTTTCCCTGAAAAAAACTAATTTCACAACTTGGTAAGGAAATTCGAATATAATGTGTGCACTCTGTATTTTGAGCAGACTGCTTTAAAACATGCAGCTTGTGCATTTTTTTTTATTTTTTTTTTCCACTGATGTTCGAACAGCTCTAAGATAGAAAGCCCAACCTTTCTTCTCAAATGTGTACAAATGGGCTGAAGTTAGAAAAAGCTGCAACATTCACTATTCAGGTCTTTTATGGAATAAGAATCTCCACTCTGCAGATATGTAAAAATCTGAAGGCAGGGGCACAAGCATCCACTTTCATAACAACAGGCAGGTGTACACCCGAAGCCTGGGCTTCCTTGTTTGTTTTGAGACTGTGTGTCTCAAAGCAGCCTGATGCCCTTGGGGGGGGGGGGGGGGGGGGGGGGGGGGGGGGGGGGGGGGGGGGGGGGGGGGGGGTTAGGCAGCCCCTCAGTATGAGGTCTGTACCCATTGTTCAGAGGCTCCAATCTATTTGTGGGGAGCATCACATTACAGAGAATGGGTCCAGCGTCCCCTAAATAAAACAAGATGCACAGGAAGCAGAAAAAAAAAAAAAACAGAATAGCAAAACCCCTACTCTGCTCCTCTTCAGCCCCCCCCCATGGGCCGGCCAAAACTATCTGCATTACATAGAGCACTACTCTCTTTTTGAAAAAACAGTAAGCGATATTCTTCTCACAAATATACCTCTCTACCTAAATAAACGACTAAGCCCGTACAGAAGGAAGCACCAGCGCAAACATCCATCTAACCTCAGGGCAAGGCCTTTATCCTACCCCCTGCAAGGGATGGCAGGACCTACCAAGACCAACCAGGGGGCCCAAGCCAACTATCTTAGCTGGTGAACACCAAGCACGCCGCAGGTGGCAGTGAGAAATTGAACTCACGACCTCCTGAATGTCACTTGCATGCAAAACCAACTGAGCTAGGACGCTGGCCCTACATAGAGGACTACTCAACTTTGCATCATGAATACAAAAAGCATGGCCCTTGTTTCACAATTGGCAAATGTACGAAACGGTAAATGTATCCTCCGGGGTTCTCCCAATAGATAAGAGTAGTCAGGCTAAAAATTTGGTCAAGAGGCCCTCCACAGAAAACCGTGGACTTGTTTTTTCTTTTCCTTTCTTTGTGCGAGGAACGATCCCCGTTGCATTTGTCTCTCGTTAATTTGATTAAACAGGGGCCTAGTACCCAAGGCTCGTCGTATTACCAAACTCGCAAACAACAAGATACTCACGCCTCTTCACATCAAAGAGCTGGAAGAGCCCTGGCCACTGCTCCAACTAGACAGATTTCCAAATCATATCTACCAAATCACCAGCAGGAGGCATTGATTACTTCCCCACAGGAGAAGGATTAACCTCCCACCTTTCATCTATCAAATTTATTTCCTTTCAAATTTGAAAACCCAATTTCTAAATCCAATTACAGTAACCTCTATCAGAGGCAACAAGTCATTATTCCCTGCTCAGTAAGTTAAGAGCAGGCAGCGGTTCACCTGCATGTACCGACCCTACATCATCATGGTCTACGGACTTGTTTTTTCCTTCGGTTGAAAGTTCATTATTTTTAGCGTGTGTCTGACCTAAGCGTGTTACTCCTAACACGAAGATACCATACGTTATATGCGCATACGATGTACTTAACCCGAATATAGTGTGCCATACATGATACTCCAATATGATGTACCTCGTACATAATGCTCGTAAGTTATATTCGGGGGAAGACGGTAGCTGCTTGAAACCATTTGCAATACGACTATTTTGGCAAACACGAAGGCATGTAGACAAGAGTTGCCATGACTCCAAGCAAGGAAGTGAGAAAAGCAAATGCATCATTCACGGATAGATGCTCCTGTGTCTAGCACATTTTTGGGGGCACGCCATCGTGCTGCCGTTGCCCACGCGACATGGGCATAACCCAGCATCCTACAAAAATCTGAACCTGAGAACAAAACCGAGTCCACAAAATGCTCCTACATCTTGCTTATAGCTTCATTCCCGTCAGAAACCAAGCGCTCTGTCTCGTCCAACGAGCCAAGCCCCTGTTGACCATTCAATTTAGTTGTATACCCAGCACTTCTGACCTTCTGTCTCATTCAATTCCGTCAATTCCGTCAATTCAGTTCAATTCAATTCAACCCATGAAATCAATTCGAGTCAATCCAACACAGTTAAGCGAATATAGATCAAAGGTAAACTTCCAAGCAGCTTCTCGTGTTCTGGCCGCTGAGTTGAGAGAGGGACGATATCCCCATTCACAAGTTTGACCTTTGAAGACTACACTGGACAAAGAAGGGGAGATTGGGGATGAACTGAATTTGGGAGAAAAAAAATCCAACAGGACAAAGTGTTTGATGAACCAAAACTGATTCTTCCTAAATAAATTGTTAGGTACGGTACTTCCAACACCATTTTGACAAGTTTCAGATTATCCCAAAGGGCAATCTAAACGCTTTCAAAAGCTATGGTGCTAATTCCACTCTCTACTCGTAGTGTGTTTTCCATGATCACATCTTAAACCACCAGTTAAACCACCAGTACTTGGCCCAGCTATCGATGCCGAGCCTGAAAACGGGCTGCGCGCCGTTTTGCGCCGACCCGCCAGCGCAACAAAAACAAATTGTTTTGGCTGTCGGCGCCAGCCTTTGAGGGCTGGTACCCCGACCCTCCAGAAGTTGCGGGGCGTTAACGGCAACGCCCCGCGGCCGATATACGGGCCCAGTACTGGTGGTTTAATAATGTAATTGCTGAGGGGTTCGAGGTCGAACTCTACTCCATACTTTCACGTGATTCTGCCAACCAAAAAAAAACTCTCCAATGTTACAGAGGCTGGACTAAAATGTCCCATGGTAGGTGTCTTTTCCTGTTGGTATTTCCTTATTTGGATGCTTTACGACTTGTGGAAAGATATACTGGACGACCAAAGGTGACCATTGTCACTTTCAAATGCATGGTTACCCCAGAACACGAACCCGACCCAGATATCATCCGTAGAAGACCTGGACCCAGGCCTGGATGCCATCCAGATATCCAGGTCATATCAGGACAAAAGCGTAGTTGGCCCCTCCAAACAGCGTAGTTTCTTCTTGATTCTTTATCTCGGATTTGGAATATCAAGTTTAGGTGGGACTACTACATGAATGGATGGGTGGCTACTTTCCAAGGACAGTATCTGAGATGGGAAGATTGGCAAATCCACAAGTCCACACTAGAACGCCGACTACCGAACCACAAAAACACCACGATCCAATCTGGAAGAGAGAGAGAGAGAGAGAGAGAGAGAGAGAGAGATGGGGAACCCAGGTGATGATAGACATTCAGACCCAAGAGAGGCTCCAACGGTCAGGCTTAGGACATGCTTCAGATCTCGAGAACTTCATACATATCTGGAAGTCTATTCCAGGTGGACCGAGAGGAACTTGAAAAGGATTAAACCACCAGTACCTTTCCCCCGTTGAAAAAAAAATTCCGCGGTGGTTAACACTGTGAAACACCAGTGTGCCGGAACGTATTTTGTTGACAATCCCTTTTAGCCGAGGCTCGACTTGCTGAACCTCGTGAACCTCAATAGAACATGGAAGCCACAAGAAAACAGCAGGTGCCAAATGTTCCGTCACAATCCCAATTTGACAGTTTGGGTCAGTGACTGCAGACAGCTCCTCCTTGTGCATGGCAACAGAACTTTATACCACTGCCGGAAGTGGCGCCTCGAGGAACCCCCTCCGCATGGCATAACGACTGGACCATTTACTATCGCACTCGGGCTTCATTACGGTAACAAAGCGACGTCCAGAAGACCAGTCCAATTTCACTACTATTAGCCTCAGGCTTCATTGCAGAAGCGGACAATAAGCCCAACTTGCATTGAAGGGGAGTTGGCTAGCAAAGGCCAGAGGTTGCTGAGTGTAGAAAATGAACTACCAGTGGCAACATAAGGCCATAATACGTTACTGTCCCAAAAGCCTCTCCAAATATCAGAGAATGCATAACTACACGCGTTGTCTCTGATCCTTCTCCGCATTCTCCGCTTCCGCCCCTGATCCCCCTGAGGCCCCCCTTTTGCCTGCCCACCAAGGCATGTTGGAAAATTTTACATCAAGCACAATATTCGCCCCATTGGATGGGAGCGCAATCTTTGCAAGCTAAGCCACTCTCACTCTCCTGATGCACCTCTCCTTCCTCCTCTCGTTACTCCCTTTCGTTATTTTGGTCCGCCTTTCAGTTCTCCAGCCCTCCCTTGCACAGTCATGCTCCAGAGATCCTTGGAACAAAAGTGACACAACCTCCTTTTGACACTTCTGCACCTCTCGTCACACCTTTCAAGGCCTGTGGAATACTTGTAGTCTATTCCAGCATCGCATGTTCGCTCGCACTCCAACTTTCTCAGATGTCCCACTCTGTCACAAAATTTCAGGTCACACTCTGTCACAAAAGTTCTGCTTGCAAGTACATGCTCTTAGCCTCTTCAAGGCTTGCAGTTGCTGCAAGGTTCTCTTCCCTCCAGGGTGTCTGCTGTGGACCCCCGTGGATAGATCTCGGCTGTAGGATAGACTTGTGTTCAGCACAAGTTCACAACGCTACTACGATCGTAGGAACAATCCAAGATTAGGGGAACTGCGCATGGACCAAAAAAAAAAGCCATCTTACATGGTGCTCCAGCCCATCTGCTATCACTAAGTTTACCACGCATGCAGTGCCCTACAAACTATAGTAAGCGGGTAGTGCACAGAGAATGGATAAGGTTATATTCTTTTTTGTTTTCAAAAAAGGAAAAGAGGAAAGGCGTGAGAGCCCCAAACGTTATTGTAAACCTCTGATCCCACCAGGACTTAAACTTCTGGCCTGTTCATCGAAAACAACATTCAACCCTGTGAATCGAAGCAAAGAGTTTCTCGACTTGGAATGGATCAGGTAATATTACGCCGTTATTAGCCCTTAAACCACCAGTACCTCAGGGGGTCTTAGGCCTCCTCTGATGCGAATGAATACAGACCCGCGTGGCACACCAATTCATCCATTGCTTTAACGCCTAAAACCGCGGTAGGTAATGGTGGTTTGACATCACTGGATCGATCCGATTCAGTGAGTTCGTGTATACCGTAGAACTGTCCCATCTGGAGTAAAAGGGGTTTGCACACGATGAACTTCCGAGGGAAAATACAACCTTATATTGACATTTCCTCAACCCATAAGCACCACAAGCAAGCATCCTTGTCAAAGGTAACAGAGAGCCCTGGTGTGTGTTTGAAGTACTCATCAGTCACGATTTCCTAGGTACTGTTGAAAATATGCAAAGCACAGTCCACATAGCTTCATCGCCTCCGTGCCACCTACTCATTGCAGGTGTAGAAGGCACGCGTGTTTGCCACCAATTATCCCCGCAATTCGACAATCTAGAGCAATTATACAGGGACTACATTATTAGTCAATCATCAGACAGGAAAATATTAACACTAGAGAGTGATTAGACTTCAACGAAAACAACTAGTCAGACTTAAAACACCCCTGTCGGCTTATCTGTGGAAGAACGATGATCAAAATGTAAGATGTTTTAGTTCGGCGGTGTGGGATCATATAGCACAGCCAAAAGCTAGAAGGGGCCTAGGAATAACTGACCCAGCAGATGAGATCAAAGCATTGACATTCAAATTCATCACCAGACTGCTAATGGGGGAATGACGTCCCTTGGGATCCCTTGGGATCCCTTGGCAATGATACAAATAGCCAGCCTTCCACAAGTCCAAGCCCAAAGAAAAGTACACGGACTCTCATGGTTCCTTAATGGAAGCTGGCCACTTCCTGGCTCACCAAAGAATAGAAGGGACAGATCCCCTGCTAACCAAGCAAGATGGAATCTCTTACTGGACCCACTTTGGATGCAACTCGTAACATTGTGGAGGGAAGTTGGCCCGAAGAAATGGGCAAAAACCCAGAAATAAGGGGCACTGAGGGGAAACGCCCAATCTCTGAGGAAAGACTCCTATTGGCTCTCTTGGATAAATAAAGGCGTTTTCACAATTGAGAATTTGTGGAGCACGACTTGGAAGACGACAGAGCAAATCAAACCTCAGCTTAAAAATATTCATTCTCTGCAGGAAAAACTTGATATCATCCAAGAGGCAGTGCCATTGGCTTGGCAACTGCCGTCTTCACCCAAAAATAGCGCCCGGGCATTATATACAACTTACCCTAAAAAGATCAGATTTGTGTTTCTTACTCGCTATTTTTCGAATAGAACGCCCAGGCGCTATATTTGAATGTGTCATGGGCAGAGTGCCTTGTAGGGGGAATATACATGGGTTCTAAAGGGGGGGGAAGGGGGGTATACATGGGTTGTAAGGGGGCTGAAAGGGGTTTTCACTTCCAAGGGGTACGTTTTGGTTTGATTATTGGCTCTCTTTTTTTATTTCCGAATTTATAAGGAGTTTTGAAGTGACGCTCACCCAAGAGCTGGTTGCATTCCCGTTCTTACAGGATATTTTTTTTTTAATATTTCTTGAATTCTGGGGCCCCACCGAAGTTGCCACGAATTTGCTGAACATAACACCCGGGCGTTATAAACGAACCTAACTCCCGCTGGGGATTATTTTTGGGTAAAGATGGTAGAACTCGAAAAAGGTCCTACAATCCGAAAAGAAGACTTGGCAGAACTACGATAGGCATCTGGGCCTCTGAGGTACCCACCCCTATACGCTCTCTCCCCTTTCGACTCGCCAGAATGGAATGGTGGAGGTGATTAAGAAGCACTGGGAGGACTCCTCGCTGCCGAACGAAGCTTTATCAGAGTTACACCACCACTACCTCCGAGCATCTTTTTGCCGAGGCAGAAAAGTACTGCGTGCCAAGCTTTGCGAAAAGCGCCAGCGCAACCCTTTTTTTTTTGGTTTTGGCTGGTGCCGCCAGCCATATTGAGGTCCAGTGGCGCCCGGCCTCCGAAGAATGCGGTAGTTTGCATGTGAAAGGCAGATAGTGGTGGGAGGCGCCAGCCAAAAGGAAAACGAGACCTAGCAGTTCCTGAAAACTTGGCGCGCAGGGTGCTTCGAGGCTCGCCATCAATAGCTGGGCCAAGGACTGGTGGTTTAATGTATCTGTTATTGCTGCGGCGGCTTGCTGGAGGCCAAAGTTCATTCCTCCCAAAGAAGCACCATGCTGTCCATATGCACATAAAGTGATCCCGCCCTTTATTTATCTGAACACATTGTTTAGGTAAGGGCTCCATGTACAGCTCCCCCAACTACATGGAGTTTGATGTCCCATGGGAAGGTTTCCCCACAGAGAAAACACCAAGCTGCATCCCACCATCTAGTGTCAATTGGGCATTCTAATAATGCAGTGTTACCATGTAGCTCTCCTTCTTGGAGACGATTTTCTGCAGTGTTGACAAAGAGGAGATAACTGGCCTTTCTGTTCCAACTCAGACCTTGAGACTAGCAGGTCTGGAGTAGGAAGGCATCTAAACACAATTTGCCATCGTAGGGCCCTGCGTGTCATAGGCATGCGTTTTGAGAATGATTTCCCCAGTAGCCCGCAGCCCTGAAAACGGGGCGTGCTAAACCACCACTCCGTACGCGACAACAAAATTTGGGGGACCGATAGCCCAAGTTAATGAGGGCTACCGGTAACATAGTGTGGAGAACCGGTAGAGTGGCCCGCAGGTGGCAGAGTGGCAAGAACAGAGTACTTTTCCGTTGGCCCGCAGGTGGCAGAGTGGCAAGAATGGAAAATGCATTGAATCGGCGCGGCGAGTTTTTTTTTTTTCATTTTTTCAATAATTTTCCTGAATAGATCACGACCAAATCTAACAGATCCCAGAATTTCAGATGTTTTGGTTTATTATTCTGAGCGTGAAAAATCATCAAAGTTTGCACTTTTTTTTTTTTTCCTTCAGGCTGACCTTCGCTCGAATTGCCGCCAACCTCCGTTCCTTCCGGGCTACCAGCCTCCGATGGTCCCGGAAAGCCAATTTTTTGGTGTGGGGGAAGTGGTGGTTTAATGTGGAAGGCCCGCAGCCGGTGGCTGGGCCCAAAGTACTGGTGGTTTAACATAAAACCTGGAGAGAATGGAAACAGGAACTGGAGACCGCGGAGGAGCAGCAAGCCAAGAAGGACATCATCCGTAACTTCGATCGACTGTGGGTATATCCCTAGAGGAAGACATGTGAAGTGGGAGAAGATGGAGAATCAGAAGGAAAAAATAGAGGCAATCCGAAAAGGAGTGGAAACATAGACCTTATAGCCACATCCTTTCTTTCCACGGCCCTATCGACCCAGGCAAACCCTGGTGTAACGCCCCTCCACCCCAGCCTCTCAGCTCAATCGCCCCACCACAGCGTCAGTACTCCCTCCCCCTTCCGAAATCTCACCTTCTGCAACAATGTCAGCAACAAATATCATTTACCCCCCTCCCAAAAGACACCCCGTCGGGCCCTCCTTCCCCACCTGCCCCTCTTCCACAACGTTGTCCATCATCCACTTCCCCCCCCCCCCCCCTCCCCCAACAAGGTGCCTTTTCCTTGGTGGTCGGCCCACTCATGACATGACCCCAGAGGAGACCCACGACCCCGCAGGATTTGCCACCTGTTTTACGCCACAAAAATAGCCCCACTTCCCTCCCGCATGTCAGCCTCCCATATGCACCTGCCCCTCTTCCACAAGGTTGTCCATCGTCCACTTCCCCCCCCCCCCAACAACAACAAGGTGCCTTTTCCTGGGTGGTCGGCCCACTCATGACATGACCCCAGGAGTCACCCACGACCCCGCAGGATTTGCCACCTGTTTTACGCCACAAAAATAGCCCCACTTCCCTCCCGCATGTCAGCCTCCCATATGCACCTATCGAGTACAAATAGCTGTTTTTGACCCCCCTCCTGCCGGTCAATAACGAACAGCTGCCTGTGACCCGTGGAGACACCCACGACCCCACAGGATTTGCCACCTGTTACCCCACAACAATAGCCCCACTTTCCTCCCCCATGTCAGCCTCCCATTTGTGCCTATCAAGCCCAAATCTCTGTTTTCCACACCCCTCCTGCCGGTCAATACCGAATGCCTGCCTGTGAGGCTAGGGGACAGGAGGGGAAACTTGCCGCAAAGAACAGTTAATGCACAAAAGGAGGCTATGCCGCATAAAGACTAGCCATAGGAGAGTGCTTCATATACGGCTGACTTTCAGCGGCACTAATGGGAAAGGTGACCTGACCTGGCCTGGCCTCCTCGGGCACTTGGGCCAGAGGCGGGTGGCAGTCAATCCCCAGATATAGGGCAATGGATGCTGACTGCCTCGAAACTTACCAGCAACTGTTGTATGTCTGCGGACTTTGGGCCCAATTCTGACAAGGTGAAGGCTCCCTACCAAGGAGCCGTCCAAATAGTGGGGACCCGGGTAACGAAAGATGTCCATATCATTTCCCATTAGCCAGACCACATGGATGTTTGTCGGGGGGGGAAAAAGGGGAAAAAAAAGAAACACCATGTTCACAGTCAATAATCAGGCCAGGGACAGCTCCAAATTGGGCCGCAAATTTCCCCCACGAAATGCAGCTATCCCGCTGCCCCTGTCCTTCTGAAAGCCCTTAAGAAGCTCTACAATTGACACCCACAACAACGACCACCGGCACCACCACGCTCACGAGTCCTTTTTTTTTTTCCAGACTCCAGTCCTTTTGAGTGCGAATCGGATCACATCCAAAAATCAAATCTTTGCAAAGTATATGTATAGTGAGACGGCGCTTGCAGCACTCTTTTTTTTTACGAAAATAAAAAAAGCAGTTGATATCTGATTGAAAAAGAAAAAATTCCCCAAAAATAAATAAATAAAATAAAAATAAATAAATTGACATCAAGAACCACGATCAACCGCACAACCCCACCCGCCAATCCAGAAACCAAATCTTTGGAAATCCTGGTATAGTGCAAATTGAGACGACGTTGCTTACAGCACTCTGCTCGCCCACCCCACAAAAACAGTTCGTGGGTTCTTTCTTTCGAGTCAGTTGAATCGGATCCAAAAATCAATTTCTTTGCGAGTTCCAGTCTCCTGTGAAGCAATGTGGTGCATAACTCGACAAAACAGGCAATATCCACAGCTACAGGCGGCACTTGCCTGAACCGTGCATTTGCGGCCGGTACCGCACGCCGCACTGGCCTGAACCGTGCATCTGGCAAACGCCATGAGGAGGCAGACCATTTTCTGTCCATCGCCCAGAAATGTAGCCGGCAACTCTAAGAACCCGCCTTAGTCCTATGCTCAACTCTAAGCGACGCTCTACGCTCCACTCTCACACGCGCGCGCACACACGCACACACACACACACACACACACACACACACACACACACACACACACACACACACACACATGAATCGATGAAAGTCCGACAGTCGAAACAGTCTGGCATTTTTTTTGTGTGTGGAGTTGTGTACAGCGAACATGACAGCACACACACACACACACACACACACACACACACACACACACACACACAAACACATGAATCGGTGAAGTCCGACAGACGAAACAGTGGCACAGTCATGCTTTTTTCTTGTGGAGTTACAGCGAACATGACAACACACTCATCACACGCACGCACACAAGTACACACACGCACGCACACAAGTACACACACACACACACGCACGCACACAAGTACACACACACACACACACACACACACACACACACATACACGACACTGCTAATCGGATTCTACAAGCCCGCACACACGCACACACAAAGTACACACAGCTACTTACATTTTGGGGGGGCAGTTCGTGCGGATTTGTGGTCACTAACATCTTGGTGGCGGTGGGGCTCTCCATCGTGAAGGTAAGACGCTGGGGCTCGGACTGTGCATTGGGTGGAGGCTTTCAGACAACGGCGCCACAATGCCTGAAGGTGAGTCAAACCTCCACGTGCATATGCCTACATGTGCTTCATTTTTTTCTTTTCTGTGGATCGGTACATATGTGTGCATGTGTTTCCTGCTTTTTTCTTTCCTGTTCCTTCGTTTCTTCCACAGCTAACGCTCCACGTGTATGTGTGTGCATGTGCTTCATTTTTCTTCCTTTTCTTTCGATCAGTGCATGTGTGTGCATGTGATTCACTTTTTCTGTTTCCCACCCCCCTAATTCTTTCGTTCATTCAATCGGTCCTACGGGACATTCTCCCTCTCTCTATTCGTTTCTTCACTCCTATGTCAGGAACTTTTCTTTCTTCGATCGATGCTTACGGCAATGTGGGTAGATCGATTCATGCCGCAGAGAGAGAGAGAGAGAGAGAGAGAGAGAGAGAGAGAGGTGTTGAATGACCGCGCCCTCGGGGAAGGAAGGGGGAGGAGACGTGCAGATGGACTGCAGCTGAAGAAGGCACACAGGTGGTGAGAAGGCACTGGGAGAGCTGGGAGAAGGCACGCAAGCCGGGGAGTATGGGGAATGACAATTGGATGCAAAGGCACTTGTAGCTTGGCTTTGATCTTTGAGAAGGTGGTATGCTGAATATTTTATTGACCGTCTTCCCGCGAAGAGAACGTACGGTCATGAGAGAGAAAGAGACCAGAGAGGGTGGACTCTCTCTCTCTCTCTCTCTCTCTCTCTCTCTCTCTCTCTCTCTCTCTCTCTCTCTCTCTCTCCCACACACACACACACGCCACGAGACTGGGATGCATCGACAAACCCAAGGTCATTACCGCTGTATCTAGACTGAAAGCTGCCCCAGATACAGGTATGTTGACCGCGCGTTTTCCAAAAAGTAAAAGCAGCATACCATGTCGATCGCACGATCATCGCCGCTGTTTTTGAACATCGTAGCATCACATGGCCACCTGCACAGTAAAATAGAAAAAGCTGCGTAACCAAGAGAAAAAATACGGAGCATTCCACATCGCTCAATCGCTCGACAGAGAGAGAGAGAGAGACGGGTACGGCGCGGATCTCTCTCTCTCTCTCTCTCTCTCTCTCTCTCTCTCTCTCTCTCTCTCTCTCTCTCTCTTGCGTGCGCGCGCGTGTGGCATATAGTACGCTTCTCTATGCCACTCCTCTACGCTACTTCGGATGTATCATCCACCATTCTTGACCGTACGTTCTATTCGCGCACGAAGACGGTACTACCAACCCTGAAAGACGATATCATCGTTTCACGGTTGTTGCTAGCCTCTTCCTGTGAATAGAACATACGGTCATATGTGTGTGTGTGTGTGTGCGTGTGTGTGAGAGAGACAGAGAGAGAGAGCGAGAAAGAGAAAAGGCGCGTCAGCCGCGGTTCAAGGTACTGTTAGTCGTGAGGAGGGTCATGAGAGAGAGAGAGAAGACGCACAAGGCGCGGATCGAGGGAATGTTCGTCGTGAGGGTCTTCGTGTGAGAGAGAGAGAGAGAGAACGAAGACGCGCAAGGCGCGGATGAATGAAGTCTTCGTCGTGAGGAAGGTCGCATTCGAACTCAGGTCTGTGGATGGACTGCAGCACGTGTGTACCATTTGGTTTGCTAGGGTGTTCTTTTTCTTGGGAAGGGATAAGAAATTAGACCATTTCTCCATACATACGTGTCATCCTTGCAGGGGCCATGTTAAACATCTCCTATCGATCCATTTTCAATTTAGGGGAAAAGAAAAGAGGTGGGAGAGAGACAGAGAGACAGAGAGAAAGAGAGACAGAGAGACAGAGAGACAGGGAGACAGGGAGACAGAGAGACAGGGAGACAGGGAGACAGGGAGACAGGGGGAGAGAGAGACAGGGGGAGAGAGAGACAGAGGGGCTGGGGAGGAAGAGCATGAGGAGAAGGACGACCGGATTGGAACTCAGGTATGTAGTTACGTGGATGGAGAGAGAGAGGGGGGGGGGGATGGGCGAGGACGAGCGTGGGGAGGAGGAAGGGCATAAGCAGAAGGCAGAGCGGATTCGAATTCAGGTACGTAGTTACATGGCTGCACATAGAGAGAGACAGACGCGGACATAGGGGATGGGAGAGGAAGAGCGGATTGGAACTCGTATCTGTAGTCACATGGGTGTAGAGAAAGAGAGAGAGAGAAGATAGGGGAGGACAAGCGTGAGGAGGCAGAAGAGCACGAGCAGAAGGAGGAGCATGAGCTCAGGTCTGTACTTACATGGGTCCAGACACAGAGAGAGAGGATGTGGGAGGAAGAGTGGATCCGAACTCAGGTCTGTAGTTACATGGGTGTACTAGATATATATAAAAAAACGAATTTATTCTTTTTTTTTTTTCCTTTTTTTCGCTTCTGCGCTCTGATTCACAGTGTGACAATATATACAGAGAGAGAGAGAGAGACTTTTTTCCGCCCTGTCCACGAAGTGACTCGGATACGTGCCCCTTCGTTTTTCTTCGACTTAGGTCTTCCGGTGAATGCTCTAAAATGCACGCCCAGCATCACGGCTCACATCACAACGCTCCTTAGAATGCGTGCCCGAATGTTCGTACCGAGCAGCAAATGCCCAGCAGATCAGATTTGAATACAATATTCATTCATTACAAGACCTTTTAACAACAACGGCACTCTTTTGATTGAAGGCGACTTCAGACAACTACCCCCGATGGACTCTCCGTCACACCATCTGGACCCAGCGAACTGAGACTTACAAAGAGAGAGAGACAGACAGACAGACAGGTCGGTCCTAAGTGGCTTGATTTTATCGTTAAACTTAAACCCAAAAAGATAACCGAAGTGGAAGAAGACCCCCGTCTGTCCCCTGCGAAGAATTGCATGTCTCCTGGCATCCGAAAAACAATATTCCATACACACCAAGGGAAAGTTGTGCTGACCAGGTAAAGATCCACCAAGTACATATGGCACGGGTCAGTTGATATCCAACTGACACCAGACCACCATGCACTAAGTATACATGGCACGGGTCAGTTGATATCCAACTACCACCAGACCGCCAAACCCCTCTCTATTATGCTTTTGTTCGCAAATTTTCCCTTTTTTCTGCGGGCCGAGCCCGCAACAGGTAACCTACCGTCCACAGTAAAATATCCAGCGAGCAAACTGAGAGGAGAGTACTAGCAAAAGCCAACAGGAGAGCTCTGGGTCTGAACTAAACATCGGCTCCATCAAACCAGACAACGACTGCCAACTGCGACGAGCTACGGATGCCGAGTTGCATGGGTGTATTAGAGAGAGAGCGAGAGCGAGAGAGAGAGAGAGAGAGAGAGAGGAAGCTGGCAGAAAAGCTGTGAGTGATACAGTAATAGGTGCGGTGGGAAAGTACGTTGTCGCCACGAAAATGACCGGCAAGGTGACAGCTTGGGAGCAAGAGCGCAGGAGGGATAAAGGAAGGTAGTCAGTCGCACACTGTATTCACATGGCACATCGACCTTGATTATCTAAAGAGCACATGGCAACAGGTTAGGACATCGACGACCTACGCGAACAGGACTATGCGAGGGAAAACGACATTCAGCACCGTGATTATTCCATAGCGACTACTTGGATGAAATCATAACAAACACGCCGTTGACCTCTCTCTCTCTCTCTCTCTCTCTCTCTCTCTCTCTCTCTCTCTCTCTCTCTCTCTCTCTCTCTCTCTCTCTCTCTCTCTCTGTGTGTGTGTGTGTGTGTGTGTGTGTGTGTGTNTCTCTCTCTCTCTCTGTGTGTGTGTGTGTGTGTGTGTGTGTGTGTGTGTGTGTGTGCGCGTGTGTGTGTGCACACGCCCCTTTCTCGCTGCCGTGCTCGCGATTTTCTGTATGCCAACGCAGTCCTCGTCACTGCGAACGCATATGCTCGATCGAGCGGATGGCCTCCCACAATTGCAGGCCCGCTGTGCAAACGCAATCCCAGCTGCAGCCATTCACCAAGAAAGACGCTGAACTCCGCCATTTGCAAAACGTCATTGTCAATGCCTGCCTCTACCCTATTTGTTTAGCAGTAGATATATATAGATGAATATGTAAATATATACAAACCACACAACAAAACATGGAAAAACAATAGATCTTCGTTGTTGGAGACGAGCACAGCACGTGGGTGAGGCTACCCAAACGGAACACAACTGCGTGGAGAAGGGCCGGAGGTAAGGACAGGAGAGGCGATGCGAAGTAACGGGATCAGAACTTACCTGATGTGCTCGTATAACTCCTCAACGGTCTGCCCACGTGAAGCTCGGACCACAAGCGTCCTCTCATCCTGACAAGTGCATATAAAGAAGCAGATCAGTTGCTGATCTTTAGTTCGCACAGGCCCCGCCACGTCTGATTTCCCCACCGCCGTAACGGCTGGGGACACCACTCCCTCAAGCACCCGTACCTCCTCGAGAACGCCTACCGCGCCCTCCAGAGACCAGACGCCAGCGGCAACAGTGGCCTCCTGCCGCCCAATGGCGATTCGTTCCTCAGTAGCCTCAGACTGTGCTTGTGTCTGTGATTGCACGCGTGGGTGTGTTTGACCCGAGACGAAACCGCTACCCGCAATGACGTCTGATAGTGGGGGATTGTCATCGGGTCCAGATTGCTCAACAGGCTCGCCAGAGAGCTCATGGAAATCGCCGAGAACTTCGGCAGCATGACTGACAGTTGGGAGAGTAGCACGGGGAGAGGGGAAGCCTAAGCTCCGTGTCACAGCGCGGCGAACCTTCCACGGACGAGATTCGCCGACGGCGGAAACATGCAAGCCAAGGCCGTCATCCGCAGAGGACGGTTCTTCGGAATCCAGTCTGGCACCTCCACCCACTCGACGCTTGCCTAATTGCGTCAGTACTGCTCTGGAAGAACAGGCCAGGCCAGTACCTTCCATTGAGATATGAAATCCTCGAATCTCACAATACGTCAGGACCTTCAATTGCGAAGATGAACCAAATCCTCTCTCTCTCTCTCTCTCTCTCTCTCTCTCTCTCTCTCTCTCTCTCTCTCTCTCTCTCTCTCTCTCTCTCTNTCTCTCTCTCTCTCTCTCTCTCTCTCTCTCTCTCTCTCTCTCTCTCTCTCTCTCTCTCTCTCTGTGTGTGTGTGTGTTTGTGTGTGTGTGTGTGTAGGTGTGTGTGTTATGCCGGTCGCATAGACACGAACAACGGCACGTCAGCTCCCTCTCTCTCTTTCTCTGCGTCTGTGTGTTTGTGCGCCTGTGTATGTGTGTGTGTGTTGTACGTCTATCTGTGTGCGCCTGTGTTGTGCCGGCCACATAGACACGAACAAAGGCACGTCAGCTCCTGATGGCTTCCTACCAATGGAAGATCGGCTACTGATCGCTGAAGGGGCATCTCAATTGTACCCGAGAACACGTGGACAGACGAGATATCAAGCGCAGCAACGCTACAATACTTCATCGCAAACGCAACACTGCTAAAGTTCGCATTCGCAAAACATCATCCTCGGAAGCGCCCGAAACGGCACTACTCTATCAATAACCTCCACGACCCCACGTCAACCTAGAAGTGGCTCCCAACTCGACTCGATCGCCCTCTCCCGCAGAAACAGAACAAACAAATAGCTCACCGGCGGAGCCTTGCCCTCGCCCCCGGGTATCGACCGGTAGATTATAGACGAGATCAACGATAGAGGAAAGGAACTCCATACCACGCTGACGTGGAAACTCCTTGCGCTAGGTTGACACGAGAAACGGCCAGGTGTTACACCGTCGCGCACACCTGCGGGGCCAAGAGACCGGAAAACCTCCTCACGCTCCCGCTCTCGACTGCACTCATCACTCCTTGTGCCTCGGCTCGGCGCCTCTCTCTTTTCTGAATTCAGCGCTCGGGCATTCGAAGAGCCAACAGCCAAGCAGAGCCGCGAAAAAGCCCGATATGGGCCTCGCTTTTTCGAGGTTTCGCTTGTAGCTACAAAAACTTTCTGGCTGTCCTTTTTCCTTTTTTTTTGGTGCTTTTTGGGCAAACTGCAGAAAAAGCGACAACGCCCCCAAAGAAAGCAAAGCCGCGGCGAAGGACCCAAATGCGCGCTTTCGCCGCGCACCACAACCACACGAATGAACGGGCCGGTTTTCTTTTCGTCGTGTTTCACACGGCCAGGTTTTTTTTACCCGTTTTTTTGGGCAAAGCCGCGGCGAATTTTCTTGGTGGGGAGCGGCATTTGGTGGAGCCATTTTTCCCATTTATTTATTAGAATAATTTGCAAGATACCCCCAGAAGTTGAGATAATTTGTAAATTATCCCTTGTTTATTTAGGCAGTGCGCGGTTTTTTCGAAGTAAATTTCGCTGAAATACCCCTAAACGTTGAGGTATCTCGTTGGATACCGCTGAAACACAGGGGTTCGTCGAATGCCCTCAACGTCTGCTTTTGCCCCTCTCCCGGCCATGGGCAGCTTTGCCATATGCCCTTGGCCGTGGACTGCAGATGCCGGTGCACTACTTTTGCCCTCTGCCCCTCTACCCGCCAGGCATCTTTTCTGCTTGCTCACATCCAACTCCCCGCTGTCGGGGAAGACCGGAGTGGGAGGGAGGGAGACAAAGAGAGAGACAGAAAGACACAGGGTGTGTTCCTCGGAATACAAGGCACCTTCATTATAACTGTACTGGACCTGAAAGGTCGCTTCTATCATTCCTTATTAGGCTGTGTTGAGTTCGTGGGAAGATAACACATCCCGATAACGAATGTATACAAGTGATCTTACCGGTCAGGTACACCTATAATGAGTCTGCGTTGTGTTCGGAGGAAAACTCTCTCTCTCTCTCTCTCTCTCTCTCTCTCTCTCTCTCTCTCTCTCTCTCTCTCTCTCTCTCTCTCTCTCTCTCTCTCTCTCTCTCTCTCTCTCTCTCTCTCTCTCTCTCTCTCTCTCTCTCTCTGTGTGTACTGAATATGTTCACCATGGACCAAGTAGGGTCTGGTGATGGGACTGCTGGAACCAATCCCAGAGTTATGAGGGCCAATTTGGTCACCAGGACAGGGCAGATTCCAAGGGTTCTGCGTGGGACGGTGTCGTACATAGCACGAAAACCAGGGGGAATAGCAAGGTAATTGTGCCAGCTCAACCTTCCCAGCCGGCAGTGGAAGAACCTCCCATCACGCTAGAGGAAGATAATGATGAACATGATGATCGGTTGCGGGAAGAGGAGAGTAAGCAGGCAGACTTGAGAGTTAAAAGACGAAAACAAGGAATTAAGGAGGGGAGAGAAAAGGTGGAAGAATGAGCGAACAAGAAGAGGAAGTTTTCAACTTTTATCGAGGAAGGAGTCGACTTGGAAAGATTGGTGAACAAATTACTCGAAGGATACAATGAACTATTGAACTTGAAAGAAATCTTGACATCAGCTCCCAAGCTCAGGGAGATGGTGAAGGCAAGATTGTCAAGGAAGAGAGTAGCTGCAGTAAGACTGGGGTAGCTAATTCCTAAGGAAGCACATTGGGTTGTTGCAGGGTGTAAGATGGACTGGCAGTCCGTTGGAACAGGGTCGGTGGACATAATGATCAGAGGGAAAGGATGTCCCGAAATAGTAGACACTGGAGCAAAAATGAACATCATGAACTCTGAGACGACTGAAAGGTTAGGGTTGGAGATTGATAAGAATGACTGTGAGTCTTTTAATGCAGCCAGTGGAAAGTCGGGATATTGGGTTGTTGCAGGGTGTAAGATGGACTGGAAGTCCGCTGGAACAGGGTCGGTGGACATAATGATTAAAGGGAAAGGATGTCCCGAAATGGTAGACACTGGAGCAGAAATGAACATCATGAACTCTGAGACGGCTGAAAGACTAGGGTTGGAGATGAATAAGAATCACTGTGAGTTTCTTGATGGAGCCAGTGGAAAGTCGGGGTATATCGGGATTGCATCAAATGTGATAATAGAGATAGGTCGAGTGAAAGTTCGCACATGTTTCTATATCATGCCAAGCCTAGACATTCCCATTTTGTTGGGAAGGTCTTTCCTGTCGAGATTTGAAACGCTTATAATGAACAAACATGATGGCACAATGTTTGTCATTTTATGACCCAGCTTTTGGAAATTTTGAAGTCATAACGTAAAGAATATCGGACCTCACATCACAAAGAACTGTCTGAACTTTTGAGGTCATATACTTTTGAGGAATCCGAGGTAAGAGGAGAGAATTGGAAGGGTAATCAGATAATGAGACCATAAATGAAGGATCTGATGGAATGATCCTAAGTCTAACCAATATAGGGGAAACCATAAAACTGGTTTCTACATATGGGATGACCGAACTCGAAGCGATTAAAGCTTTGGCCGAAATGGTGCAGGAATATGCCGAAGGTGGGAGAATTGATCTCGTATATAGATCTTCGCACCGGGAAAATGAGGCGCAGGGGCCCTATGCACAATCCAACAGCCAACATTTTTTAGGGGTGGACTCAAGCAGGGGAGCAAAATGAGGTACAAAACGGTAGACGAGAAAAATCACCAAAAACAGTCTTGGTGACCGATGAGAAAGAGGTATATTACGAGCAAGAAAGACAATTGATACGATATACGAAATAAAAAGTTGAGACAAAACCTTGTCGGATCAACCAGGAGAACGAAAAAAATTGATAATCAGCGAGTCATGGTTTCTAAGTGAGCAAGAAAAAACTCCGATGATAAAGTTGATGAAGGAAAAACATTGTACCTATGCTTTCGACGATGATCAGCAAGGGAGGCTGGATGTGGACAAGGTTAAGATGATCTGTATCCATATTGTCCCGCATAAACCTTGAAATGTGAGAGGGGCTAAGTATCCAAACCCGTCCGATCAAAGGAGGGTTGTCGAATACTTGGATGGCAAAATACATACGCACGTGGCAGGATTCTCAAGTGGGTCATATGCATCACCTTAGTTTTGTTTTATCAAGCCGAATGATGTACTTATATGGGTACAAGACCTACAAAAGTTAAATGTTGTGACTGTTAGGGATGTTGGTGACCTTCCCAACGCGGACCAACTGTCTGAAGCATATGGTGGAAGATCTATAATATCTCTTATAGATCTTTATTCCGGTTATGATCAGTTTCCGGTCTATCCGGCTGACAGACCCATAACGGCAATGCACACCCCTAGAGGGTTGATTCACATGAATGTGGCACCTCAAGGATGGACGAATGTTGTGGCGATGGTCAGAGGAGCATGGTTTGAGTGATGCAGTCGGTCAGTCCTCAGATTACCCAACCATAAATTGATGATTTAGCGATCAAAGGATCGTTGAAGAAGAACGAGGAAGTAGTACATGAAAAAGTGGCGTAAAATTCAGGCACTGCATGAGGGAAGCAACGATTATAGGATTCGTATGCAATGAGCAAGGAAGACGCCCAGATACGAAGAAGACAAACAAAATCCTTGAGTGGTCCACACCACTTAAGAATATAAGTGAGGTACGCATCTTCCCGAAAACGTGTAGGTTTTGAAGAACATTTATCGCTAGATTTGTAGCAAAGACGGAACATTTGAGAAAACTGGTGAGGAAGGAGCAAAAATGGTAATGGGGAGAGATTCAAGAGCAAGTGGTCATAAAATTGAAGAAAGAGTTCAGAGAAGGGGGTTTGGTGATGGGTGTACCAGACTATGATGCCATCATGGAATGTCCCTTCATAGTAGAAACAAACACTGGACCTATTGCGTTGGGAGGAGTTATGATACAAGTCGATCAGGAAGGAAAGGAAAAACTACTAAGATTTGAAAGTCGAACTCTAAACTTTACGTAGAGGAATTACTCACTGTTCAAAAAGGAGGCTTTGGCGATATTGCACTGCCTTATAATTTTTTGGCAATACCTTTTTGGAATGAGGTTTATCATGAGGATAGACTCGACAACTCTCATGTATTCCCTTAAGAATTTTTTTCCAGCAGACCCTACGATCGTCATATGACTTACTTATATCTGGATGTTTGACTTCCAGTTGGAGCGCATTCCTAGTAATAAGAATAAAGCGAACGGGCTGAGCAGGATAAAATGGGAAGATCCCGCCACGACGGAGGAAGAAACTCCACCAGTTGATGAGTTTATCAACGTTGCCGAAATGCGCATCCATGTTAACTCTTGGTCGATGTTTGTTGAAGACAAAGGAATTCGGAAAGGGAGTCCTATGTAGTTCGCCCCAACAATATTTTTTAAAGACGAAAGCTTGATGATCAAACCATTCGTGGAAGAGGATCCGTGGGGAGGTAAGGACATAGAGTGGATGATGGGTTTGGCTTTGATCGAAAGCTATAAATTGACAAATGAGCCAATTACAATTGAGGTTAGGGTACTACAAGCGGATGAACATTTGACAATGATGGGGAGGATAATTTTTCTCACCAACTCCCTCTTGAAAAATGGGAGGGGTAATGAAGCCGTTTGGCCTGACGAGATCATACTATGGTATGATTTTGAGTTTGATGAAGAAAAAGGGGAAGATGAGTTTGAACAAGGTGAAATATCAGAAGCGTTTTGAGAGGAAGAGTATGATGGTTTCCATTTAGAGATGGGATTGCTGCTCTCTGGTGACAAACGAGAGAGGGAAGTCAGCGAACGGACACTTCGCATGCGCGATCATTATGTTACAAGGGATGAACACTTATTTATAAAGGATAAGATAGGACCACCACGAAGGGTTGTTTGGGCCAGAAATCGTTAGATTGACATCATAGCAACTTTTCACGATGGACCGGTCGGTGGTCACAAAAGTTTTATTACTACTTACAAGAAAGTATCAGAGTTGTATTTCTGGAATAAGATGTATGAGATGGTTCGTAGGTATTGTGAATCATGCATACCCTGTCAGGTCAGATCTTTAGTCAAGTACAAGGAACCTATGCATCCCAGATATATCAAGGATGCAAAGTCAGTTGTACACTTAGATTTTATGGCGGTGCCGAAAGGGCTTGATGGGTATAACTACGTTTTTAACATCAGGAATAATCTCACGGGCTTTGTGGATGACAGGGCCAGCCGGACTAAGACTGAAGCAGTCTTGGCTGATTGCATCAAATAATATTACCTGTGTTACCCTTTTGTAAATGCATTTACTATGGACAGGGGATCCGAGTTTACGTGTGGAGAAGTCAAGGAACTACTGAACAATTTTTGGATAATAGCACATTACCCACATGCCAATTCGCCAGTAGAAAGAGAGCACAACACTATTATGAACTTACTAGCTAACTTGAAATGGACTGCTGGGAGACCGGATCTCTGGACAAAATTTCTATGGATTGTTTTTTTTGCAGAGAATGCCACTTTAAGGAAATCCACATGATATACACATGCGACACTTTGGTATGGGAGACATACGATATTCCCGATAGAGAGTTTTATGAAAACTTGACGACGACATGACTTAGAAAATCACTTGTCATTGGAGGAATTATTGGACATTAGGGTCAGACAGGTTAGTGTCACGGAAGATAGGATTTAAGAAGCCGTAACACGAGTAGCCGACAATCGTAGTAAAGACAAACAAAATGAGACAGATCACCTCGTGTAAGGGTTGAGCCGCTACAGATTGGGGTCGAGGTGTTACTTTATGATTATTCTTTGGAGAAACAATGGTCAAGGAAGCTGGATAAGAGATGGTTGAGGCCTTACAAGGTTCGACGATAGGACAGGTGAGTAAAAAATCTAGCATAACTCTTAAATAACTGAATTTTTCTCCTAAAAACCTGTGTTGATGATGTTTTTTTCCCCAAATATGATGATATTGTCATGCTGCTAACTTTCTTTTTCACCTGTCATCTTTCCCTTCTGCGTGCACGTGCGACTCTGAAGACAGGGGCAACCATGACTCAGAAAAGGAGGATGACAGGAGATTTGAGGTCAGCTCCAAAAGAAAGATCAGCAAGTCGCAAGGGATCTGGAGGGAATGTCAGTCTACAGACAGAGAGACAATTTGCAGATATTTTTGAGAGAGTTTGACGAGTATGCATTCAAGAGAGGATGAGATGACCAAATGCAGCTATCTAAAGTAAAAGAAGAAGGGGAGTGTAAGGTTGAGATAGAGAGATTGGCATCATGATCTGTGGGATGAAAGAGTTTTGGGACAAAAATGTGGACCGCTTTTGGAATGCTTCCAATAGATGATATTGAGGACAATATCATATTTGACGACGCAAACTTTGAGGACTTCATTGAAAGTATCCAGCTCTGTGCCGACAAAGAGAAGTGGGAGGAGGAAGAAAGAGGGAAGAAGGTACTGAAGAAAGTGGTGGTTAAAAAACGAAACAAGGTGACGAGGATCAAAGAGAACTCTGGTACTTGAGGAGACTTGATATTAAACCTTCAAAGAGCATACCCAAAGGAGTTGCGACAACGAAAGAGGAGAAAGAGACTACAAGATCAAAGATTATGGATTGGAAAGGGTGAAGGGAGTAAGAGCCAAGTAAGAGGAGAACAACAGAAGATTGAAAATGATGATGATGTACCTTTGAGTATGCTGCTTGGTAAGCCTATACCTCTTCCTAAAGAAAAAAGCAAATCCTCCTACGGTTCAACAAAAAGATCAGGCAAGCAGAAATGTGAAACAGAGGTATAAAAAAACAAAAAAAAATCATCCGAGGATAAGGGAAAGAAATAAGTTTTGCCTTAAAAGAAAGAGGGTGATCTGAAGGAAACAGAAAAAAGAAAGATCAAGGCGGGAAATGAGAAGGAACAAGGACCGAAAAATGATCAATGGTAGAACCAAAGGAGGAAGAAGGAGATTGACAGGGAAAGAGAGAAAAAAGAAAGAAAGAGAGAACAAGGAATGGAGGAACAAGGCAATCAGGTCTATGAAAGAAGATCAATTACTTGCAGAGGCCGCATATGCAAGACTTGAGAGACTTGTGCTTTCTGAAATGGTGATTGGATTGAAATTGGTCTCTGAGGTTGACAGACTAATCAAGCTACATGAGATGTTTCAGATCGACTCAGCTTGGCTCTTCTATGAGAAGTCTGAAATCGAAGGGAGGTTGAGATAAAATGTGAGAGGAAGGGAGAATGAAGTTTTAAAAATCAAAGGGCATGATCTTCAAGAAAACCTAAGGGAAATGATTGAGCTCCTGACCCAAGGGTTTGTAGATTACATACCAAACTCCTGAAGACTATCCATGAACTAAGAAGAAATGAGAAAGACCGAGATGAACATACAAGGAAGATGAAAAAAATTTGAATGCGAAAGTGCTGAGTGTAAAAACAGAGCAGAAAGAATTGAAGCTTCAGATAGTAGCATTGAGCACAGCCTGGAGTCACAAGAGCAAGGAAACAGAAAGGGAAGTGATTGAGAAAGACAAGTTATAAAGAAAGGTGGGACAACTATGCGACACGGTAAGTGAATTGGGGGAGGATATTGAAACAGAGATGACCACCATTGACGAAGTGAAAAAGAAATGAAAAAATAGGTGGGTTGAAATGGAAAAGAGAATGACAAAAGAGATGGAGGAGTTTAAAAAGAGTTTCCAAAAGACAGAGAGAGAGAGGATGAAGATCACCAAGGTAATGGATTGGAAGGAGTAAGAAGGGTTTGAAATCAGGGTGATTTTAAATATTGCTTCAAAGGGGGGGCAACCGAAGGGTGAAAACTCAAAGGAGGGGAAGCCAAAAGAAAATAAGTTACAACAGGAGATAGAGGAAGTAACCGATGGAACCATCACGACATTTCCTCAAGATACTTCGAAGGTCATTGAGTCTTTAACCTCAAAGGTAGGCGATAGAAAGAGGTCGTACTCAGAATTAGGGATACTTTCTCTTGGAGAACAGGGAGTCAGGTGGAAATAACATCACCACCTCTCCCACCGTTGGCTAAGAGAACAAAAAAGGAGGAGAGAAAGTTGTGTTGGTATTGCATGAAAGAAGTACATATGAAGGACAACTGTCCTGGATTTAAGAAGGATAGGGAAAAAAGGTTGGTTCGTCTATATGAGAAGAATTTTTTTTTGATAAAATGATAAATATTGTTAAGAAGTCCAAGGAAGGGTTCAAAGTCCAACTGTACAAACAGTTGAGACTTGCTATGGAGGATTCGAAAGAAAATTATGGATAATCAATGAAGGACTTTAGACCTTTTTGCTTAAGCTCACAGTACGAATCTATACATTTTTCTTCCCTAGGATATAGTATCTGATAGGACTAAATGGTGAGTTTTTATTCATTTTTCTTTTCCTTTTGGTATAGTATCATGTTTTTATGATAGGTCTAGGAACCCTCATGACACTTGTGCTTTTTGACTCGGCATTTGTATTCTATTAGAGCAGTTGGATTATGAATTATCATGAGAAAACAAACTTTGAATCTGAGAGATTGATAGTTTTTACCTTAACAGTATTTAGCGTAATTATTTATGTTTGTATGAGATTATCAATGTGAACACTTGCACTTCACACTTGGGCTGGTCTCTTTTTGTTTGGAGTGATTGATGAGGGATGTAAACGTCTACTAAGTCTTGAACTAGGTTGCTCAACAAAAACGTCTAAGAGTTCAAGAAAGGTAGGACTAAGTTGTGGCATGAAATGTCTCGAGTCTCAGAATTGTCATTTTTCATCTACTATTTTTTTCATGTAAACTTATTTAAAAGGGTATAAAGTGTCATGGCCTCGTTTGATATGTGAAAACCCTACTGAACAGGGAAGAATGTATTTTGACTAATATGAATGTTATTTTTGCCTTCTGACAAAGCAACTGGTCAGACAAATATTTTGTTCTTAAACATTTTTCATGATCGTGTTAATGAAATGGATCCCCGAGACGCGTGTCTATCCAAGTCGTGATAAAAACTTGGGAGTCACGACCCCCAAAGTGACAACTTGACGATGCCCCTCGTTCAACCACGAAACTGACAACCATTGTTTTTAATATATATATATATTTTGAGTAATAATCTTTTATTCATTAAGTGGCAACCTGACGAGGGAAGAAATAAATTTTATCTTGGTACATATTTTAAAAATGAACATCGTTCATCCACTTTAGGAGGTTAGTCTGAGGGACCAAAATTTACCAAGCCTATGGTGGAAAATACGCATCACTGAGACACAACTCTAAGTGTGGGTTATTAATCAAGCAGGGCAACAGTCCTTCCGACTATGACCTAGGACTAAAACCAGAAAGGGGGCTTCCTTAATGAAAGAATTAGTTCAGGTAGGTATCGAAGGAAAAATATGATAGGATGAATTTCACTCATTATTGCGTAACCAATACGAGCATCACCGTAGTGCAACTACATGGTGGGTCGTTGTTCCGGCCTGATCAACCGACTGTGGTGGGTTGAACCCAGGAATCGACGATCCCCTCGCTTTAGACTTCGGGTGGGACGGTAAGACTGATTAAGGTTAAAACCTGCGTCCAAAGATTGAGTTCCAAAATTTTAATACCTAATTCCTTGAACACCAAACGAGATTTTGGTTAAAGTTGTGGAATAAGATTATCATTGTTTTTCTTGATGACCTCTGCAACTGCAGTACAGATCCAGTATTCCCACTCCAAGTTATACTAAATACTTTCTTTGATACTATTATGTGGGGGGCCCGGGTTGAAACCCCGGCAGTGTGGACACATTAAGGAAGACGGTGAGGATCTTAGACTGAAACTTTATCCAAAAAATCGAATTTTGACGACCTTGCTAAATCAGAAGACCTTTATTTTGCATATAGATTCCCCAGCGACAGGGACGTCGCTTAAGAAGGTATGGGAATACTGTCGGACCAAACACCCTTACCAAAGTATTTGGTTATGCTTTTTGCATATGATACAACATCGACATCGCCCACAGTGGCAGAGCCAATATAAAGTGGAATGTGACCATACTAATGTGACAACGTGAGACAAACTCCTCGTCCACTAAATTCAAGGTTGTTGGGCGACTACACAGGCCACCGCGACAAAACACACGAGAGACAATGATGATTATTAGTTAAAACTTTCGACCGCTAGGATCGGAGCGTTGGTAAAAAAAAAGAAAACACGAAAACGCTCCGACAACGATTTTAGGTGGACAAGGACTTAAACGAAACAACGAAATAACATTAATTAATTTAATTTCACTAATAATGAATATGACAATAGTAAAAGGGGACGTCGGTTCATTCTGCCATAGCCTCAGAATGAGGTTATAAAATTAATTAAAACCCTGACCATGTGCCCGAGGCCACCAAATAAACGTGGTTTCCTACTTGAGAGTTACGCCAACTAAAATCAACATAATCCTACCTTCAAACGGACAGAGGGTCGTTACACCGGAAAAACCATGCGCTTATCCCCGACATATAGCGGGTTTGCTCCTCCTTTATCCAGAGTAGGAGTTAGTCCGATACGTTTACGTGCACGATTGGTAAAATCGAAGACATTGGGATCGAATCTATCCTGCCTGTGGGCCGAGTCCTTTTTGGTAGCAACTCACATTCTCGGCTCCACCCCTGATCATCCGAGACTTGAACCCGCGACCACAAGGATAGAAGAAGTTGGATTATGATATTGGGCTCCTACTCATGTCAGAAGTCCGACAGATGGGAGAACGAGATGTATGTTTGTAACAGTACAATTAAAGTTTCCTTGCTTTTCTTTCATTTTCTTCCACGAGGCTCCTTATGTTCCAACTCTGTACTTTATCGTAGCTAAGCGGAAGATTCATTGAAACTACCATTTGACTACCATTTGACCACGCCATGCATAGGTTCTTGGTACGGGGAACGCTCTCCAACCAACCTAATTGCCAAGGAAAATGGAATGAATCTTTTGCTAGAATATCAAAAAGTACGCCAACGTTTTTGTTAGGAGTATGAATAGCGAAATAACTAACCTGGGGCGTATATATAACCGTGCCTCTGAATCCAGGCAACTAACACGATTTGATTCATCTACAGTGTATGTATGGCATTATAGGAAGCATTACGAATTTATTATGATTCATATTAATATTTATATGCATATTTTGCATGATTTATTTTTTGAGTTAGTGAGAATACAAGGGTTGAATCTGCCCCGTTCCGACGAGCAGGTACTTCGAATATGAAGAGAATGGCAGAACTCGGCTAAGGCAGGGGAGTACTGGTAAAGGCAAGACCCGACGCGATCGCAAACTCATCAAGAGAGTCGGCCCACACACACAAGCTGAGTAGTGGATGCGAAAGCAAATATAGGCAAACCAGTACGAGATCGAGGGCGGCGGGCGCACGAGCGTTAGCAACTGCGTGAGTATGAGCAAGTTAAAGTGAGTGGAAACACTCGCATAATACAGCGACGTACGAATGCGACACTAGCGGGAGTTGATATTGCGAATGTGACACAATCGTGGGTGAAAACGGGATCATTAAGAACAGGGTTGAACAACGGAAAAGAGGACAAGGAGAAGGGAGGAATGGGTACGTACCTGGTAAGGACGTGGGATTTGAAGCATTGTACTTGAGATACGAAGAACTCTTTGTTTGTACTTTGAGTAGATTCCAGTTTGAGAGGGACAGGCGAGTCGTATTCGGAAAATCAACCGAAGATCCCGTGAGCACCAATCAGATCTCGAATTACTCTCTCAAAGGGCTTTCACGACGACGTTAGTAGGCGACAACAGAGATGTAGAGAGAGTGGGAACATGTAAGTCTCCAACCTCGCGGTCGGCCTCACACTACTTCCATTGATAGTATGAACAAAATCGAATGACTCAATCTCTACAACGCAGAAATATACATTACCCCCTGTGCGTGTGTGAGGATCTATTGATCTTGCAGCCAATTACATAGGATGAGCAAAATCGCATGAATCTACCGATAAATCATAGAAATAAGTTATACTTATCGCGTGTGTGGAAGTACGAAAGTGCCTATGTGGATGCGCGAACGGAAAGAGTAAAAAAAAAGTGAGTAGAAAGAAAGGGAGAAGAGACTTACCTAGTCACTATTAATCACCGTTCCCATGATCAGGCGACTAGCACCGAGTGCAACACACCTCGCTTCGACTGTACTGAAAGGGAAATATGGCTTGTAAGCATTCATTCTCAAAATGACATGTTTATTTTTACTGGTATTATCGTTATCATTAATATTTTATTATTATTCATTGTTATTCTAGTTGTGATTAAGGACAAATGCATGTGGGTAGATCGTGCTATGATGACGTCAGGCTTACCGCGCAAAAAGCAAGCGAGTGGTCGCTCAATGGATATAGTGATGAAGACGTGGTATTAGGAAAAAGAGGAGAAGAAGGAGAATAAGAAGAAGAGGAAAAATGGAAAAGGAGAAAAAATAGAAGGTGAGGACAGAGAGATGAAGAATGTCTGGAAAAAGGAAGAGGGAGACAAAAGCGTGAATGAAAGAAAAAACGAGGTATATGCGCGAGTGTAACAAGTGATGTTTGTCGTTGTCATTTGTTATTTCGTTGCTTACCTTTGCAGTGTATCTTCCTAGGTTCTAGGAGGATATTCATTCTCTTTTGGCTTGTTCGATAGCTGACGACCATGTCATTGGTAAGGGTCACTCGTGACGGTGGCCATTTTTAATTCAATCACACTTGTCATCATGTTCGCCATATTTAGGAGAGCAGGGCAACTTGAACTCAAACTGCTATGACTCTTTGTACTTGCTTCAGTGATTCTTTGCTCGTATAAGTGACCTATCGTGTTTGTCACTTTGCACTGAGCTCGAGCTACGAACAGGGGTGTCGGACCTTGAAAAGTTATAGGTAGGTTTCATTGTACCTTTGATTATTATTTAGTATTTATTATGATTACTATTGTCGTAAGGGTTGCAGACGTTCGGGACGGGCCGAACGCCCGAACCCGAACGCCCGAACGTTCGGCACCCCCTCTCGACGCATTCGACCTTTCGGCCGAACGCAGACAAAAAAAAAAAAAAAAAAAAAAAAAAAAAAAAAAAAAAAAAAAAAAAAAAAAAAAAAAAAAAAAAAAATCCAAAATAAATATATGTATAGAAGAATAAACTCAACAACATTTGCCTCAACGACATCCAAATTCTTTACCAAATTTGAAATAAAAATCAGATACTAAAAATAAATAATAATAAAAACAATAAGAAAAAAATAAAACAAGAATGAAATTATTGAGTGGGCGAGCACGTTTTTGACACCACCATCTTTGGTGATTTTTCTTTTTTTTTTGGCTATGACAAATGCCATGAAAATTTACATATGTGTATCTTACATAATAGAGAATATACAAATACAGTTTGAAACAATAATATTTTTTTCCATGCCCCAAAATAATGGAAAAACAAAAAGTGAAAAGAGAAGAAAAAACAAATTAGGGAGTGGGCAAGCAAGTTTTGACACTACCATCTTTGCCGATTTTTCATTTTGTTTTGGTTGAACAAAATGTCTTCAAAATTAAAAGGGGGATACATTACATCACAAGGAACTCACAGAAAACTTTTCAAAAAAACATAATAATATTTAGGCGCAAAATAGTTTTTTACGGGGTCCGAACCCCTTCAGGTTCGGGCCCCGTACGGGGACCCGAACGCCCGAACGTTCGGGGGTCAGCCTAGGGGCCTCCATACGTTCGGCCTGGCAACCCTGATTGTCGTATTATAATAATAATAATAATAATAATAATAATAATAATAATAATAATAATAATAATAATAATAATAACAATAATATTATTATTATTATTATTTCCATTATTATTTAATTTGCAAAAAAAACGATCAAGATTCATACAAAACTGGAGAGAGAGAGAGTTCAGTACCGTGTTATGTGGCAACTACATTTGCAAAATATCAGACTAGCACATTTTATACTTGACAATACAAAGGGGCATGGAGTGACTATTACGTTTGACTGACTTACGACATGTTGCTTTTATGAGGGGTAAGTCCAACGAGATGCATTTGAGGCTTGTCTATAACAGGTGTCGAGTATGCTGGGGTGAGCCGGAATATATGTCTGTTTAGACTCATGTTTCGCTACAGACTTGGCTGAAAGTAAGCAAAAACGAAGAAGGGTCGAGGGAAGGAAGAAGATTAGGATTGAGGATAATATTTTTGTGGAATGAGCACTACTGAGATGGAAGGTAAACGACAATGAGTACATAAAGGGGGAAAGGAGAGAGAATGAGGAAGAAGCAGAATGAAGAAAATCAAGTTTGCCCCAGTAACAGAACGGAGTGCAATGCACCTGCTTCTTTTTGTGGAAGTTGTATAAAACAAAAGAGACACACACACACACACACACACACACACACGCAGAGAGAGAGAGAGGGAGAGAGAGAGAGAGAGAGAGAGAGAGAGAGAGAGAGAGAGAGAGAGAGAGAGAGAGAGAGAGAGAGAAAAAGGATTCCTTGACAATCACTTAGGTTGCGGATTGCTCCACTCGGTTCTGTGACGGGGGGTCTCTGATGTGTTTGTGGGATTCGTCACTGCGAATGGGGTCCGTGTCAGGTTTGCCATGCAGTCGAGATTCTGACTGGACTCTATGACTAGTCACTGAAAACTGGTCTCTACTTGTGGCCTGTCTGCGTTACTTGCCTCCAAACGCAGCCAAAGTTCCTCTTTCTCAGACCAGTGAAAAGGCGTTTGTCCGTTCTTTGTTCGAGTGTGTGTGTGTGTGTGTGTGTGTGTGTGTGTGTGTGTGTGTGTGTGTGTGTGTGTGTGTGTGTGTGTGTATGTGTGTGTGTGTGTGTGTGTGTGTATGTGTGTGTGTCAATGTGAGTGTCCATCAGGTTGTGCCTGCCTGATAGTTTCCTCCTTTGCCTGATTGCCTGTTGTCCATCCGCCTATTGTCACCTGCCTATTTTAGTTGCTTGTTTGTGCTCTCACTCTGTCACCGACCGTCTCGTTGTGTCTGATCCAAAGCAGAAAACAGAAACATCACTTGTGGCCCCTCTCGAAATTTGCAAGGACTTGGGCACCCCTAATGGATTGTTTTTGACTAGTCAGATGCCCTCGCACCTCATACTTCACCTGCCTCAACAAAAACGACCAGGTTCACTTTGATATTTCATTTATGTTGGCAAACACCACTGTACATTTTGAGATTGGCAGTCTTCTGGTTACAGTACTAAGCATTTCCTACAGGACCCTGCCAAAACTGCGAAAGTCAGCATATATTCTTTCCGGACTGTACTTGGTTTTCATCATACACATCCGTGCATAAAAACAACATGTATCTGTCTGTGTTTTTTACTGCCATTTCGGACGATTACAACTTGAATTTTGACCTCTACTGGTAGTTGAGAAGAGGAAGAGTTGGGATCTGAGCACTATTAGCGTTGTCCTCTGTATTGATAATAGGGACAAGATTTGGTCAAAACATCTGGGTTCAATATGTTGTTCACAGTTGACCCGTGTCTCAATCGTTATTGCTTTTTTATTTTGTGACCACCCGATTTACAATGTAATGTAGCATTTTGAGCTTGGCTCATATTCTTCGCATTCCCTGACCAGCTTCATTGAACTAAGTCATGCTAGCGGCCTGACTAACACCAAGAGTGAAAATGATAGAGAGGGAAGTAACGAAGACTCAAGGGAGAAAGGGAGGAAGAAAAATGCTAAGGAAGGAGGAAGGGATAAAAATTTGCAAAAAGTCGAAGTGGTGAAGAAGTTGAGGATTGAAATCAAAGGAGGAAAAAGGAGAAAAAGGAAATATGGGTGGCAAGAGGAAAGAGGAATTGTCGCAGGTAGTACCTAAGTGACGTGCTTTTTCTTCCAGTTTCATATTGGTAAGGGTATTATTATTACTATTATTACCCTTATTCGTTTCTTTAATAATGTAAGATTATTACTACTATTTTTAATATTATTATTATTATTTTTAATATTATTATTATTAGATGACATCTTGTGCGAAGTGTAGATTAGACGATGGAAGGGTGTGAAGCACTTGAAAGGAGAAAAACATTGTCAGTTTGGGATGGTGTCTACCTCCTCCATCCACCCCGATTGTTTCTCTGTCTTATCCTCTTTCACGTCTATTTCTCTAAGCATGATTGCTTGACTAACTTTATTTATTTAAAATCCTTGAGACAATGTGGGTCTTGCAAACTTCAAACCTACATTACACTTCCATAGACCAAACGCTACAAAGGTACAGGGCGATTGCGGGAACTCGTCCGGAGTTCAGGAGGAACTCTGGAGGCCAGGAACCAAAAGGTGCGCATACCTTGATCTTCCCCGTATGCCCCTATGAACTACAACTTTCTATCTGATTGCGTGTATATTTGTGTGATATATGAATTCATGTATTCTTCAGGATTAAGGTTATCAGAAAGAAATGAAAATATGTGTGAGGAAAAAAGATTGCCCGATGAGAAGAAGGAAAGTAGGAGAACCGACAAGCAACCTGTGTTGCTTGGTATTGGAAATTATGCAGTAGGATGGAGACTCTGAGGCGAGTCGTTCTACTATTTGTGTGTGCACATACCGTTCGTTTACATTGATGTTGTTCCGTAAAATTGCATGTTGATATCAAACCAGTAGTAGGACACTCCAGTAAGGGACGTCCTATTACTTGTTTGGCTTTGGTATGACCAGCCTTAAGAGGTAGTGAGGTGCTCCAGGGTGAGTTACGCTATTAATGGCTTAAGAATGAGAAGGCTAAAGTACGAACGAGTGGCAGGGTACTCCAGTGTAGAAAACCCCGCTATTAGATCATAGCGAAATTCAATTGGTGTTAGGACAGTGGAATGCTTCTGCCGAAGTTGTTGATAGTTATATCATTTTGTCTACACCTGTACTTAGGAACTGATTATTTTGCAAGCGGTTAAGCAACTTCAGTACAACTTTGTTTACTAATTACGTAGGCATCAACCAAGTAGCAGGATACTCCACAGAGGGTCTTCCTACTACTTGTTTGACCTTGGCCTAGACGGCCTTGAGGAGTGATAAAGTACTCCAGGGTGAGCTACGATATCATTTGCCTAAGACTACAAGGCTAAAGCATCATAAGGGTGGTGAAGTACTCCAGGGTTAGTCACTCGACTATTTGAATGGGATCTTGGGATAACATTGAGAAGGAGATACGATACTTCAGTAAAAGGTATCTCATCGTCTGAAATGATATTGGGGCAGAGACCTTTTCACGATTAATGACAAAGGGATGAAGACTTCAGGGTGGGTCTTCCTGACCCTTGTCTATATAGTGTTCGTTGACTTAGAAATACACATACTAACTATCATTTAGTAGGACAGTAAGATAAATAACTTCAGTATAAGTTATTTTACTATTCGCTTGCATAACAAACTAGTAGTAGGAGGCTCCAGGGAGGGCCTACCTAATATATATTTGACCTCCCGATGATTAATGATGGGAAGTAGCAAGCTGCTCTAGGGTGAATCATCTTGCTGCCTTCTGAAGTTTTAACATATATCGATTACTGACTATGTAAAATTTATCCGACTAAGTAACGAAACGAGTTGTAAAATACTCCAGAGAGGGTCATCCTAATACTTGATGTGGAAGGCTAGATAATACAGTTTATAAGCTTAGTAAGAGGCTTCAGAGAGGGTCATCCTACTACTAGCTTAAACATAAAACTGACTGCATTAAAATATGACAATTGGATACTCCAGTGTGACGTATCCTGATATTTGTCTTTCAGCAGTAACAAGTGGTAGTAGGATACTTCAAGAGGTAGTCATCCTATTTACTAAACCATCAACTTACCTCATACCGAAAGTCGAGTAGTAGGATGCTCTAAGAGGTTGATGTCTAAGAAGCGGTAGTAGGAGACCCCAAGGAGGGTTGCCTTATTACTTGCTGGAGTACGGGCTAACTTGAGATTGGTAGAATAGTAAGGTACTCTAGTACGAGTTACCCTGCTAACTGCTTCTTATCTGCTAACCTAAACCCTGTCGTTTAACTTTAAGTGGGAAGTAAGTTACCCCAGTACAAGTCATCCTATTTTACGGTTAAAGTTAAAAGACACATTGTTCGAGGAGTAGTAGGATACTCTAGAGAGGTTCATCCTATTAATAACATGAACTCAATACTGATCCTGGATGTGAAGAGGAATGTGATTTGTTTGTCGAATGTTGTAACAAATAATAGGATGATCCAGTACGTATTGTTCTATTTATTTGTTTTAAAACGGGTACTCCAGTGTGAGATACCGTATTATGTGTAAGAGTTATGATATACGTACACATTCTGTTTGTTCATTTGCATATGGAGTGAATGAAATTGAAGAGGGTAGTTGGATATCCAAGTGTGAGTTATCTAACTACTTGTCTGAATGTAGATTGTCTGGGATTAATCAATAGTGAGAGATTCCCGTATGAATCATATGTTATTTACGAGAGTCAGATTAAGAAGAACTCAAACGAAATGTAAAAAGAGGTGCGCTTCAAGTAGAAGTGTCTCGCCGTAAAAATGTTGAATCAACTTATGAATGCGGAGAAACCAGCTGAATAGGAGATAATTGTAGTTATGCGTACGTCGAAATGGTGTATTTTGATTCTACAAAGGAAAATTGAGAAGGTTGAAAGAAAAAAGAAAAATGTGATTTCTTTCTTGACAACGTAGTACGAGTCTCCTTGAGGAAGGTAGAGAAAGGACAAATGGCGTAGATAGGTTATTAAATAGAGTTAGGCATTAAGCTTTGGGATACCATTTCGGGAGCTTACGACTATGGGGAAGCAAGTGGGTTACAAGTGGGAAAGAGGATGTTGAATCTCTGTCGACCGGTATGTGTGCAGGTCGCTATCGCACTTTAGTGAGAAAAAAATCTGCAGAGAGGATCCACATAGAGGATCCGCACAAACTGCATTTGTCTATTATCTCCTGGTAACATGTCGTTTTTTACCCATTCAACTACTTTCCCCTTTAACTTGATACCCATGTCTAAAGACAAACCCTGTGGTCAGTAAAACTGTCACATGTGGTCGTTTTACTTGAATGGTCATAGTCACTCTCAACGATTTTTTGAAATAAGATGCGGGGGCAGGGTTGATAAGTTTCAGGAAAGACAAAGTTGTTGGGCATGGTTTTGAGGGATGTGAGGGACAAGTCGATTAAAAGTTGACTCCTTTAGTGCATGACATATGAATTGTCTTTACATGTCTTTGTGCAGATCCTCTTCGTAAGGGCATGTTGGCCTAAATTGGGTTGACTGCTTGAAAAATCTCAGACGTCCTACACTTGTGAAAGTGGGCAGTGTTTCACTGGTATAAACCCCGTACTTAACATTATATGATAGACTCCTTTTATTCATTTATACAAGGGTTATCTTTAGTAGGAATCTTGATTGTCAAGCTTTAATATTTGGGAACACGTTCGTAACCTAGGCGATGAATTAAGTTCTTATATCCTACCGATCTCACTTGAGTAAAAATCAAAGTAAAGAATGCGTGAAAGTTCGTCACTCTAAAAGTCGACCTGGGTCGTAAGCCGGTCCGGAAGATCAGCGCCCCGATGTCCGACACATATACGAATCAATCTTAGGCGTTCAAACAACTCGTAAGCCTATGCTATGGCGACCGAGCACATGCCCTGAACCGACTTACTTCTGCGATTGCAAGTAAAAACCTTCGTACGTGAGTTGATAGCGCAACAGGGATGCATCTACCTAAGATTGGTGATAGCCCCTCGGGTAGAGGTAAGTTGTACCTCGTGGAGTTTTGTCCTGTCGTAGGGAGCTGCGATAAGTATAGCTGGCACGCACGGTCAGAGTGGTATCTTCGATGACATGAAAACAAGTACTTACTCCTGCGTGACAGGATCGTGAGGTCCGACACTGGCCTCAGGGTATGGGACCGCCGTGCCCGACACCGCCCCCTCCCTAAACCAGAAAAAAACAACATTATTTTATATTTACATTAATCAAATAGAGAGACATTAGGATGTCATTTTATCTTTTTTGTTCACTCCATTACCATCTCGAGTGCACCCTATCAATAAATATTTGAAATTATTGGCATGCCCCTCATCCCTCATCCGCCCGTCATTCTCTCTGCCTACCAGCATAATCCCACTAATCCCAACACTCCCCTAGTCCTCCACCTCCTCCTCGTATTAGATTTGAGTTATGGTAGGATATAAATATCAATGAAACATTTTCATAATTCATGATTTGCATATTTACCCCTGAGCTTAAGGTTTATCATTTTTTTCGAAGGGGGTGGAGAGTGGGGGTCGTTGTCGGCGCGAATACCCTTACAAGGGTATCCACACTGGTTTTTGCAAATAACAGAAAAAATAGGTTTGGTCGGCATAAGTCGCGCGAGGTACGGCCGAGTCCGGAACCCGCCCTGACTAAGCTAGAAGGTATGTCGGCGCGCAGTTTTAAGGCGCACGTGTGATTTTCCTGGTTAAGGGAGCGACCGGTCTAGTCAACCGACCTGGGCCGTGCTACGGTTTTTGTTTAGGGGATTAAAGCCGTTCTTGGGTGGTGTGCGCGGCCGACGGTATGGTTGACGCGCCGGTAGGTGCGCGGGTTGGCCGCGATAGGGTCTAAGTAGGCCGACGCGAGTGCCGGGCGTTGGCGCGCCGGTTGAAGGTGGGAAAGGAGGGCCTAGGCTATTTTTCCTAGGCTTGGGCACGGCGCGGCACCACTTCATATTCAAACCCGCGCTTTGCTGTACCAGGCTTGGGCTTAGCCCTATAGGTTACAGCGTTGGGCTACTACTACGGGGATGCAGGGATCGAGGCCAGTGAGCGTCGGCGCAGCAGCGGCAGAGCATCATGTAGGAAGCTGAGGGGGCTGAGGGCCCGACGGGGCTATCCCCCGTCGGTTTTGTTGATAGGGGCGGCGACGGATCTGGTCCGCGGGACCGATGGGGCTTTGGCAGGCCCCGTACCCTAGTTAGGGGATTTTGTGTGATATTTTTTTTGTTTTTCTTACCTCGGCTATTTTGTTTTATTCTATTTATGTTTCTTTTTTAGTTCTCGCGGTCCCGTTTTGGTCTGGGGTGTGGTACCGCGGCCGTTGGTTCAGGTTGGAAGGGCCGCGGGTGAGGTGTCGCTGGGGCTAGATCCTTCGGGATATTTGTTAAGGCGTGGGACGGGCCGGCACGCCGGGGCACCTATCGCTGTTGCGGGTCGTGGCACGCGCCGGAGGTGCCTGCTTGAACCCGACCTCGGAAGGAGGCCAGATCCGCGGGCAGCCTCGTAGGATGGATGGTGCTAAGGATTCCCGAGGGTGGCAAGGGGGCCGTGGGGTGTGGCCACGACCGAGGTCCTTCGGGACATCTGTTAACATTGGAACGATACAGAGAAGATTAGCATGGCCCCTGCGCGCGGATGACACGCATAAGTTGGGGGAGGAAGGCTGGCGCCGACCGCTGTTTGACAATTGTCGTTCGATGATTCTGTGGTCCGGGCGTTGTAGCGCAGAGCTGCGCCGGTGAGAGCTCCGCTGTCGACGACGTGACGAGGTACGTTCGAAGGAGGAGCGCAGCAGCCAGCGCAGATGCTGGCATTGAGGCAGCGAAGGGGATGAATGGATCAGGACCGACGTATGGGTTAGGTGTATGCGCAAAGGAACAAGCAGTAGGCGCAACGGCTAGTAAGGACGAACCCGGGCGTGTTCCCGGCCAGGGTCGTGTGAAAACGGAACCGAGGTGGGCGACTGAGGCGGGTGTGCACACAAGCGGAAGGAAGAAGTGAGTAGGCAACGGTGAGGGCATACGAGGAGAATGAACGGGTAGACAGCGAGCCACCAGGCAAGTGGGAGATGAGTTGACCCCGAACGGGGTTCGGCGCGAGATGCATGTGAGGAGCGAGGGCGGATAGCACGTCGGGCGACACTGTGCAGTACGAAGACAGAGAGTGACGGGGGAAAGGCGGATGAACCTGGAYGGGATTTGACGCCAGGTGCATTYRCAGAGAATGAGGATGGCGGGGCAGTGAGCATGGCGCAGCAGGAAGAGGGTAGCGTGGGTAMTCYTGGGCAGAATCGCTMAGGTGGAGATTCAAAGCTGGGGTTKTYGGGATAGGCGATCCCGAATCTGTAGTTAGAKTTAGTAGAMGATTAGTGGAAAAGGAGTTAGTTGAGAAAACTRTTGCGTGAAGTTATGGCGGATGGGRRAATCACRGGATAGGAAAGTCGAGATAATACTCGSCTTTTGATAGAATCRAGCGGGAGGAAGACGGAGATAGGGGTTTGTGGGTTAGGCGAATCCCAATCGGAAGTTAGATTTAAGTGAGAATTAGTAGAAGAAAGGTTAGTTGAGAAACGGGCGGCGCGGAGCTATGGCGGGGCAGGTGAAAACGGGCAGGGTGAAATTTGAGATCTCGCTCAAAACTTTAYAGAATYGAGCRAGTTGGGGGGGTTAGTCTGGGGTTTTCGGGAGCTGTGGATATAATGGTGGGGTTAGATTCGTCAATAGGTTGGTCTTTTGCCAGGGATAAGCATTATGGGCTGGGGATGAGRAAAATKAAAGATGGAATGTATCCGCCCGTATCYTAGCGRAACATTCATTCGGTTATTTGATCCCACTTATGGAATAGCGTGAGGCCAACCTGGGATTCGGGAACTTACCTGTAGRCCTGTGAGTAGCCCGCCCGTCGATGAGGTTGMGTCYCCYTAAAATCTTTCTGTGTATGGTGGTGGTACGGTGTAGCCCTCCRCGCTSTAGCAGCAGGGTTGGTCTGGCTTCATCCGGGGGCTGCGCAGTCGTACCGGTAGGAGGTGATCRGGGTGGGCGGAAYGRAAGGAGAGGCGGAGGGGCTAGATGGGAGACAAGGAGGTAGGGAGTTAYAAGTGGTAGGTGAGAGAGCGGGAGGACTCACCATATTGGCAGCGYGCATACTTGAAGGGGATCGGTGACGAACTGCATAACARCACCACTGAGCCTGACCACTGTTGCGGGCTACCACTACGCACCGCTGCTGAGGGTGATTACTGCAGTTGACGGTGACCGTCGCGGTGCACGACTACTSTGTCTGAGGACTGAGGCACAAGCTGCGACGTGCGGGTCACTGTTGCGGGGTACTGCAGCTGCGTAAGGACTGTCGTTGCTAGCCACTGCGAGCTATTGCCTGCTGCTGTTTGCCTGATTTTAGTTGTTGAGTGGCTGCGTGTAGGCAGAGGAGAAGTGTCGGGATAAGCGGGAGGTGGTGCGGTGAGTTGCGAGGCTCGTTAGGGTGGGGGGGGGGTTACATCGACAGTCTGCAGTCTTTGACCAAGCTGTCAGTTGGCCGCCATTGTGCGGACCTCAGGCGAAGGAAGATATAGGGGCCCTCTTCCGCGAGTCTGAGAGCACCCTTCTTGTATCTGAGAGTCTCAAAATTATCTTTACCTGCCCTTCTTATTCTAAGTCTGGTCCATTGGTTCTGAGAGGAAGGCGGCAGGCGGGATTGCAACCCGTAATCCGCGCCAAGGCCTCTGTGGGAGGTTCGCCCCACAGATTGCGGGAGCTCTGCCAGAGCCTAGGCGAGGCTCTGGAGGCAGGGAATTGAAAGGTGATCTTTTGCTTTCGCTCTATACCCTGGTATAACCCCTACCTGTACCCCCTTGCTATGTTTGACTGAGTATGTTGCATGCACCCCTATTTTGACTTTGGTTTGACTGACNGCTCTATACCCTGGTATAACCCCTACCTGTACCCCCTTGCTATGTTTGACTGAGTATGTTGCATGCACCCCTATTTTGACTTTGGTTTGACTGACTMAGATTAAATAAAGGAATGTATGCGCAATCTTAGTTTCAGTTTTTGTTGATTGCCTGAAAGCAGACTGTGAACAAAAGGGGTTGCATCTAGGGGAAGGGTGGGTGAAAGGTGGTTTTGCCTAAGCGTGAATGGACCCTATGGGGTCAGACCAGTTCCATAAGATTGGACGGCCTGACCGCTGTGTTTTATTTTTGAATTGCATGGAGAGTCAGACCAGTTTCATAAGMTTGGACGGTCTGATTTCTCTRAATTGTGAGGGTTTGACTGTGGCTGACTTTTCAAGTGTCAAACCTGTACCATAAGATTGGAGGGTTTGGTTGTCATGTTTGATTGGGGTTTGTGCTGTTTCTTTTGTTTCTGATCGAGGTGTTCTGAGCAAGTCCATAAGATTGGACGGCTCAGCCCCCCRCTTGTTTTATTCTGAGGGGATAATCCTTGCTGAGGGCAGGGCATGTCCATAAGATTGGACGGCCTTGGACTCATGCTGTACATAGTTGGGTCAGAGAGAAACGAACCAAGCAGAGGACTAGACCAGTTCCATAAGATTGGACGGTCTGGCCCAATGCCTCGCACATGCTGGAACCCAAAGGGTTAAATTTTGGCTATATTTTATACTATCCTATGTATGAACAGGCTAGTCAGGCATGGGTTCCATAAGATTGGACAGCCTGGTTATAGCTTATCATAAAATGAAGAGAGTATAATTAAGAGTATAATTGGAGGTAACCCTGAGCAGGCCGGGCCTTATTCTAAGATGAACGGCTCGGTCCTATGCCTAACTTTTGAGCACCAAGCTAAGAGAGGTATATATAATTTGAATATTAAACAGTTCGGGGCGGTTGAGCCTTGTTCTTAGATGAACGGCTTAGTCATACGCCCAAAAGGAAGAGAGAAGTAGTTGTGCAACCCGTTCGTGTATACTCAATGGCTGAGTCAGGCAGGTTCCATAAGATTGGACGGCTTGACTTTATGCCCTATGTAAGCTGGGTATAAGAGAGTAAAACATCGAGAGATTACGAACTATTGTTTGCAAAGTTTGACTTGGGGTGGCAAGAGTACTTACCTTTGTGGTTTGGAATTGCATGTAGCTGAGTGAGATTACTACTTGGTTTGAGTTTCAGGTTGACAGGTAGGTGCTTTAGAGACTCCCCTCGTGCTAGTGCGATAGGAGTTAATTCAATTTTTGCATTTTCTGAGCTAAGTTTATATTTAGATCGATTATCGCATTTTCTGGAATCTTTTGTTATACTTGGCCTTGTATAAATTCTGGTAAGCTATTTTCTCTACGGGAAGCGCTGCCGAAATTTTTGCAAATCCAAGGAGTTAGTCAAATTTTGACTTGTCAAAGTTCAACTTGTCTAAAGTTTATATATGACTTAGTAAAAATTTGGAAAGTCTCCTTTTCTAAAGGGAGTGCTGCTAAAATTTTTGCTAATTCAGGGAGTTAGACAAAATTAATCTTTGGAAGGTCAAAGACTATTTCTGTTTTCATATTCGGGCTGATATAAATTTTCTGAAAAGGCACTTTTCCTACGGGAAGTAGTGCCAAAATTTTCATAGTTAGGGGAGATAGATGATATTTTTGGCAGGTGCCGATTTTGGCGATCCACCCTTAATAGGGGAGATCCTGCCGTTAGTCTACCTTTGCTTTGGGCACTGACTTAGAGGTAGGCTTAGACTTGGTTGGCAGATGACTTTGAGTGAGAATGTGCTATGGAGGTTCGTCCCCCATATGCTGATGATTTAGCTTGGGCATTGACCTGTCTTATGGTACAGATCCTTCTTAGACATTCGATTCAGGATTAGGACTAGTTTCAGCTTGATCCTACGAGGATCACCTTCTGTTATCACTGATAACAGGTCGGTTGCCGATTCGTCGGCTCAATTCCTACTCGCTCCCATACTCAACCTAAAAGGCTTTAGCCCTGGTGATCTTTTTGTTTGTTAAGGGTTTCACCCAGACTTTTATTGAATGGCCATTTAGCAAAGGTACTGAGTATTTAATTGAGGTTGGTTGGCTGGAAGTTGGGGTTGCATGGCTAAAGCGAGGGGTATGAGTATAGGAGCCGGTTGGAGTTGACTCCGCGTAGTGTGTAGACTCTTGTCTGACTTTTGATGTGATTGCATGTATGTTCAAAGACTTGGGGTTTTGATTGGGCTGCCCTGCGGTCGCATATATATGTATGGCTAGGAGGAGACCCACTATGACTGTGAGAAGTGATCGTCACATAATTATCCCCCTTGTGCATATATATA
>BFEA01000047.1:1133137-1147828 GCA_003427395.1 Chara braunii
AGCTGTCTACTCAACCCCTCTGCACAGGGTGCAGAAGATGGTGTGGCCTCCAACCACGCACGACGGTTGTCCAACGTCGAGAGATTAACTCTCAAGGCGTGTGTCTGCCGACACTTGAGTGTCGAACGCGACCCTCGAGATTAACGAGGGCCGCACGAGTATGGGTACTACATGGTACGCCATCATCGCGACTGCTTGCGTACGTTTTCATTGTTAGTCGATATGAGTTAGCCCTGCGTCCGCGCGGTTTTATGCTAAGTCTCGCGCTCGACGCCTATCCGATTTCCGCATCGGAAAGTTATGGATTGGCTATCGAGGGGCTAGGAGCGTTGTCACGTTGTTTATGTTGTGTCACATGTGCAATGTGTGCGTGCGCGTGTGCTTTGTTTTCGTGTCCGTAGAGTGGTGTGCGCGTGGTGTGGGGGATGCGTCCTAGTCGACCGACGTCGAGCCGCGCTTGGGACTTCAGCCCCCCAAGATGTCGGCCCGCGTGCGGATCCGTTAGGCGTATTACCGCGCGTACCCCCTATGCTACAGCGAACGAGAAACGCCCTCGGCTGGTCCACCTCTGCGATTGCAACTGAGTAGCTTTCGTACTGTGGACTGGTAGCTCGGCGGGGATACGCCCACCGAAGGGAGGTGACAGCTCCCGTAAGGTGGAGGTAAGTTGTGCCTCGTGTAGGCCCTCTCCTGTCGTAGGGGCTCGCGAGAGGTATGGCTGGCACACTCGGCCGAAGCGGCCTAAGGAAGCTCCATTTGCGCGTTGGTATCGAGGTTGGTCCAACTCCTGCGTCACGCGGCCGAGAGGGTCCCGCGCTGCCACGTGCGGTGCCGGACCGATGCGCACGACAGGTGGCGCCGTTGCCGGGGATGACGAAAGCCTACCGTCGTCCCTGGTGGAACGACATTCGGGAAAGGGAATGAGTGCGAACTAGGTATATGAATGGATAAGGGAAATACTATGAGACAGACTGTGTGGTGGTTTGAATGGCAGTATGTATAGATGACTCGGTTGACTGGCGGTACGATTGATAGTGCGATTGATGTAAATGTGTGAGGATACCCTGTGGTAAGGATAAGTCCTATTTAGGGGAGCCTAGAGGGAACAGGGACAGGAATGTCTGCCAAGTCAAGAATATCGAGGGTAGAAGTGGTTGGCCCGATAGGATCAACTGAATTTGGGTTGCTGAGAGGAACCCTTGCGTCCCATTGTCATTGTAACAGGGAGGTTGGAGTTCAGGGCATTCAGCCCAAGATGCCAGAAGCTATGGCGGACGGCGGGAGAAAGCTTCTAACGATCGACGACCTTGTTGAGGCCCTGGATAAGCGCGAGAGAGCACCGAGCAATGTCCCGAAGGTTGATACTTTCCACTTCAAGGGAGAACGGGTGTTCGACTGGCTGGACCTGACGGAGCAAGCACTGGTAGGGTTGTCGGATGAGGTCAAACTCCAGCGAGTCCTAAGATATGTCCTTCGTAGCCACCATCAGGGAGTGGCCAAGGTCGTGGATGCCGCCAATGGTAGTTGGGCGAGGTTCAGGGACATGATGCAGAGAAAGTATAGGTTGGGGGATGGCTTGCTAACCACGGCGGATTTGGAGGCCATGAACAAGGATGACTTCTCTATGATTGGGGCGTTTGTGCACGAGTTTAAAAGGAGGGCGCGGAAGGTGCACGGGATCGCTGAAGAAACGTAGTGTGCTATATTTTTGGGTTTGCTTACTGGCTTGGAGGCCTTGGAGCTGACGGGTCACGGAGGGGGAAGTAAGAAACTCACCTGGGCCACTATCGACAAAGGGGTGGAGGAGGGGAACCTGGACCAGGTGGAGCAGCATCAAATGCGGCTGCAAAGGCGCAAGAGAAAGGAAAGGGACGCCACCGCGTTCGGGACCCCAGGGGTGAAGAGGATCGTCACGGACGTATTGGCAGCGTTGGGATATGATAACGAGGCGAAGGTGCAAAGGAGGGGAGTGACCGTGGCCCAAGGCCGGGCGTCGGGGGCAGTGGAAGAGGAGGCTAGGCGCGAGGACTATGGTGGAGAAGAGACGGGCTCCCAGATCCTAACGAAGGCCCAGAGGAAGCAGCGGAATTTGCAAGTGGGGGGTCAAGGATCCGGAAAAGGGTAGGTCCCGCAAGCGATTGCTGCGCCGCCACCTGCTGCCACGACAACGTCAGCGACGACCGGACCATCATGTATGGGGCCGCCGGCGGCTTGTGGGCATTGGGTGCCATATTGTCAGCCTACGTCCTGGCCTAGTTGTAATCACTGCGCCTCGTGCGGGGGTAGTCAAACCCAGCCCGGGCAAATGGTCCCTTACGCGGGCCCAGCGACAAGTATGGGGCCCCGAGCTACCCTGCGGCTCAGGGTCAGTTTGTGGCCCAACCACCTCCCTCCCAACAGGCCTCGCAGGCTAGTGTGGCTGGTGGAGGAAACCAAGGACAAGGCGGACAAGGCAATGGAGGCCAAGGTCAAGGGGGTCGAGGAGGTGGCGGCCGAGGCCGAGGAGGAAATGGTGGGGGTCGCGGGGGTGGTTGGAATGGTCAGGGGGGTCAGAACCAAGGTGGCCGAGGTGGCCAAGAGGGGGGCCAAGGGTATGGGAGACCCGCTTTGATTGGCGAAACGCCACCTGCTGGCATTGTAGCGAGGTGGGCCATACTATACGGTTCTGCCAACGGCGGCGAGATGATGAGTTAGCAGGTCTAATTTCCTCTTGTATGGACGGGGATATATACTATAAGTGGGGAGAGAATATCGACCCTAGGACCCCGGGAGGAATCAGGCAAGAAGCTCTTAGGCGAGCGGCGGCAGGGCCATCGACAACCCCGACCATGTTCAGGATGTGGCAGGAGAAAGAAGAGTTGGCCATAAAAGTTGAGGAGATTGTGGGAGATAGCGAGGAGGTCACCCAGCGTCTAAAGGCGGGGACTATAAGAGAGGAGCCAATAGTCGTCGAGTCGGACGATGAGGGGCAGGAAGGCAAGGGAGAGCCGGCCATACTCCTCCTAGGAAGGATGGAAGATCTGTTGCAAAAGGTGGGGAGATACCAGCGGAAGCTGCAAGTCCTATGTGAAGAAGCCCGAGAGTGGGAGGCCAATCTGCCTGAGGTCTTCCTCTACGACTCCGGACCTGAGCCTTCGCCAGAACAACAGGGGTACCCAAAAGTGGCGACCGTAGGGGCGGGCCCTAGGTCAGGTATGGCCTATAGGACCCCCACGTCGCATGGGAGGGTGCCGCAGGCGGCTCGGACCAGGAGCCAAAATAAGGTTGGGCCTAGTCAAGAGCCCAGTCAGGTGCCCAGTCAGGCACCCCCTCGAAAGGAGCCTGAGCCTAGACGTAGGAAAGAGGTGGTTGAGGTTCCGGAGGAAGATGAAGAGGATGACGAGGAAGAGAATGAGAGGCTCTGACAAGAGGAGGATCAGCGGGCGGAGCTGAGGGCCAAAAAGAGAGGAGTTCGGGAGGAGGCCGAGCCAAGCCTGCCTGACAGCGTGCCTAAGAGGAAGAAGTACGTGGTCCGGATGGAAGAAGGCTTTGATGTTGAGCGGATGGTGGACAAGCTCCTGGAAGGCCACAATGACTTGATGAACTTAAAGGATATCCTGGCGTCGGTGCCAAGGCTCCGTGGTGAGTTGAAAGGGCGGCTCTCGCGAAGGCTGGTACCAAATGTCCATCTGAGTACGGTCCTGCCCCGGGAGGTGGAGTGGACTGAGGCAGGGACAAGGATGGACTGGAAATGTGTGGCGTGTGGGCAGGTGGATCTGGTGATAAAGAACTAGAAATGCGCTGGGATGGTGGACACGGGCGCGGAGATGAACATTATCAGGGAGAAGGAGGCGGTGATGATAGGCATTTACATCGACCGCTCGGACCATGGCATGCTGCATGGTGCTAACGGCAAGGCCGCTTTTTGCGGCACAGCGTCTAATGTGATTATAGAGATTGAGAAGGTGCGAGCCAGAACTTGCTTCTTCGTCATGCCCGATGTTGATCATCCCATCCTTCTGGGGCGGTCGTTTATATGCCGGACAGAAATGTTGATCTTCAAGAAGCACGATGGAATAATGATCCTGCTCCTGTGCGACCCGGCGTGTGGGAATTATGAAGTTGTCACATGCCGGAACACGGGGCCGGGGAGCGGGAGGAATAGGCCAATCTAGGCTCCTTCACCTTTGAGGAGTCAGAGAACGAGCGGAGACGACTTTGGGAAATGCCCGAGGAGGAAGATAGGGCTGAGGTGCTGACATTGAGCCTCACGGATGTGAATAAGGCCATGGAGGTGGTGTCGGCTTACGATATGGCGGATCCGGAGGCCATTAAGGCATTGAGGGAACTAGTTTTGGAGAACCCTCAGGTGGGGGAGGTGGAGTTGGTGTATCGGCTTCCGGGAGGGAGGGGAGGCCCTGCGATGGCCCAGGCCCGAGCGATAAGTCGGCCTTTTTTAGGGGAGGGCTTAAGCAGGGTTCCCAAAGGCGGTACAAGACCATAGATAAGAAGTGTCGCCCAGTTCCCGTGCTTGTCACAGAGGATGAGGAAGCCTACTACGAGCGGGAGCGAGGTTTGATACGGCGTATGCGGGAGCACGCGTTGGCTGGGCCGTGCCGTATCAACGATGAAAATGAGGGGAAGCTGATAATTGGGAAGCCCGACTTCCTGTCGCCCCAGGAGAGAGCGTTGATGGTGGGGCTGATGAAGAAAAGACACTGCGCGTATGCATTCAATGACGACGAGCGTGGGAGGCTGGATGTGGACAAGATCCCGATGATCAGGATCCACACGGTCCCACATGAGCCATGGAATCTAAGGGGCATGCGATACCCAAATCCGGATGAGGAGAAGAAGGCGGTGGACTACCTGGATGGCAAGATGCGGACGCAAGTGGCCGACTATTCCAGTGGACCGTATGCGTCACCTTGGTTTTGTTTTATCAAACCAAATGGGACGCTAAGGTGGGTGCAGGACTTGCAGCGGTTAAATGCCGAGACGGTGCGGGATGCGGGGGGGTTACCAAACGCGGACGCGCTGTCAGAGTCGTGCGCAGGGAGACCTATAATCTCGCTCATAGACCTCGACTCTGGGTATGACCAATTCCCTGTATACCCGCCAGACAGGCCTGTAACAGCAATGCACACTCCCAGAGGGTTGATTCATATGAACGTGGTGCCTCAAGGTTGGACGAATGCAGTGACGATGGTGCAAAGGCATATGATCAGGGCCATGCAGACGGTCAGTCCACATATCACTCAACCCTATATTGATGACCTGGCGGTCAAAGATCCGAAGGAGAAGGAGGAAGACGAAGCGATGCCCGGTGTGCGGCGCTTTGTCTGGAAGCATGTCCAAGACATCGATCAGGTTCTGGGGTTATTGAAGGAAAATAACCTGACGGCGAGCGGCCCCAAGTCGAAACATTGTATGAGGGAGGCCATGATTCTAGGGTTTGTCTGCAATGAGAGTGGGCGGAGGCCTGACGTGAAGAAGACAGATAAGATTCTTGAGTGACCAGTGCCCTTCCGCTTGATAACGGATGTGAGGAGCTTCCTTGGGACGTGCGGATTTTGGAGGAGTTTCGTGAAAGACTTTGCCACGAAGACGGAGCATTTAAGGAAGTTGGTGCGCCAGAATCAAGAATGGGTCTGGGGCGAAGACCAGGAAGAGGCGGTCGGTAGGATGAAGGGAGAGTTTAAGGAAGGAGGCTTGGTATTGGGAGCGCCAAACTATGAGGCCATGGAGGAAAGACCATTCATCATTGAGACGGACGCTGGGCCAACTGCCTTGGGGGGAGTCCTGATTCAGGCAGATACTGAGGGGAATGAGAGACCGCTAAGATTCGAAAGTCGTACCCTCAATACAACTGAGAGGAACTACTCTCAGTTCAAGAAGGAGACGCTGGCGGTACTTCATTGCCTAAGGACCTTCCGAAACTATGTTTTTGGCAGGAGACTCATCTTGAGGGTGGACCCTACTGCACTGACATGTTCCCTGAAGAATTATACTCCATCTGACCCAACCGTCGCAAGATGGTTGACCTATATTTGGATGTTTAATTTCGAGTTGGAAAGGATCCCAGGGAATAAGAACAGGGCAGATGGGTTAAGCCGCATCAACTGGGACGGATTGGACGAGGAATCGATAGAAGACACACCGCCAGTTGATGGGTTTTTGGATCAAGAGGAGGACGTCCGCCTGCACATAAACGAATGGTTTGTGTGAGTGCCCAGTTGCGTCAGTCATCCCATATGGCTGACACGAAAGGGGTACGAGCAGAAGGAAGAGTTAGTCCTCAAGCATTTTCAGGAGGAGGATTCGTGGGGAAGTAAGGACGTTGGTTGGATGATGAAGTTGGCGTTGGCAGGTACGCATAGTCTGGTAGAGGAAGTGAGGACAATAGAGGAAGGCCCCACTCAGGTAGAGGAGCATCAACAGCTAATGGGAGGGATGTACCTGCTCACCAATATGCTCCTACAGGGAGACTTCGACTGGAAGGGCTCGTTCAGTCACGAGGAGGATGAGATTCTGATTCCTGAAAGCCGAGACGACGAATTCGAGGAAGGAGAAATCAAGGAGACGTTTCGGGCGGAGGAGTACGATGGGATCTACCGGGAATTGGGGTTGCTCCTATCATGTGAGATGAGGGATAGAGATGCAAGTGCCAAGGCACAGAAGATGAGGCACCTCTATGTGGTAAGGGACGGCCACTTGTTTATAAAGCGGCAGGTCGGGAACCCCAGGAGGATCGTATGTGGGAGAAACCGGCAAATTGATATCATAGCGGCCCTACACGATGGTATAGTAGGGGGGCAAAGAGGGGTAAGTGCCACATGCGCGAAGATAAGCGAGCTCTACCACTGGGACGGGATGCTGACGATGGTTATCAAATACTGCCGGTCCTGTATACCTTGTCAAGAGAGGTCAGCGCAAAGGTCTGGAGAACCCCTACACCCAATGTTAGAAAGGGAAGTGGGTGCGGTCGTATACCTCGACCTGTTATTCATGCCAGCAGGGGAGAATGGGTGTAACTACATCTTCGATGCACGGGATAACCTTACTGGGTTTGTGGACGGACGAGCTATCCGAACGAAGACTGACCCGGTTTTGGCGAACTGCATCGAGGAGTATTACCTGCGATACCCTTTCGTCAGGGAGTTCGTGATGGATCGAGGATCAGAGTTTACCTGCAATGAGGTGAGGACGTTGCTTGCAGGGTATGGCGTAGTTGCCAACTATACTACGGCTGCACTCCCTCAAGCGAACGCTCCTGTGGAAAGAGGGTAAAGTACTATCACAAATCTCCTGGCTAAGTGGACAGAGGGCAAGCCTGGTCAGTGGCTGAAGTTCCTACGCGCAGCTTTCTTCGTGGAGAATGTTACGGTAAAGAGGACTACCAAGTACGCGCTAGCCACGCTATGGTATGGGAATCATGCCACCTTTCCCATAGAAAGCTTTATGAAGACGTGGAGGCGCCAGGACTTGGAGGTAAACCTGTCTTTCGAAGAACTGCTCGATATTCGGGCGCGGCAAGTGGGGGCGGCCGAAGAAAGATTGCGAGAGACCGCTGGTCAGGTGGAGAGGAGTCGCATGGAAGATAAGATGAGGTGGGACCAGATGGCGCGAGTAAGAAAGGAGTCATTGGCAGTAGGGTATGTTGTATTATTATACAACTCCTCTTTGGAAAAGCAATGGTCGAGGAAGCTTGACAAGAGATGGTTGGACCCCTATAGAATATTGCGATGCGGCGAATTTGGGGCCTATCAGATCGAGGAGCTGGACGGGACGGGCTGGCAGGATTGGGTATCAGGGACCAGGATGAAGAAATTCGTGGCCAGAGAATAGGTAAAGAACTCTACCTTTCTCAGAGTAGATTGGTCCTTGAGGTATCGCATGTTATGGTCAGGACAAGTGAGGGAGTTGAAAAAAACATGTGTGTTGTCATAAAAACTTGATGAACCGAGGGCTAACCTTGTTGTGTGCCTGCTTGCCTTCTCTCGCCTGTTGTGCAGGTCTGACTTTCCGAAGACAGCCATGCAGAGGGGCGGGAGGGGCGCGCGACCACGACAGGGGCCTCAGGGAGCATCAGGAGGGGATGACTCGTGCAGACCGCTTGGGAGGGAGTCTACGCCTATCTTCGACGACGGTAACATAGAGCTTTTTTTTGACTCCTACCAGGCACATGCGACACGGGACGGCTGGTCTACCTTGGAGAGGATACGGCACCTGAGGGGAGTCGGGCGCTTCGAGGAGCCTATTGCGCACATTCGAGAGGAGACGTTGACATGGCAGGATGTGGAGGCGAGGATGCAGATGCTGAGGGCTTCGCCGATGGGACCGGATGGATTGCCTATTCGATTGGAGGAAGGCAATGCGGAGGAGTTCATCTCGGCCTATGAGCAGTATATGCGCGACCAGGGGACTGGGCAGGAGGAGTGGATGCAGATGCTGCCCCTCTGGACACGGAGGTCGGAGAGGTCATTGGCGAGGCAGATCCAGGACAGGGCACACGGCTGGGTGGACTGCCAGGCCCAGCCGAGACAGGCATTTCGACGACTAGAGCCCGAGAGACCAGAGCCCAGGGTGGAGAGACGACAAAGGACTAAAAGGTCACGGGGCCCAGAGGCGAGAGGGACCACTACGACCAGAGGGGGCCGAAAGGCCTTGGCACAGCGAGAGGGGCCAGCAGAGGCCGCCCAGGCGGTGGAGCCAGTTCAGGCCGCAGGGCCAGCTCAGGCGGTGGAGCTACCCCCTACCTATGGACTCGAGCAGGTGGAGTTTCGCCGAATCACGGGCAGTGATCTACAGGGCCCGTCGCCGACGTTGCCAGAAGGGGGGGAGACGGTGCCGTTGAGGACGCCGCTCGACAGATTTGAGGCTCATCTTGATGCGTCCCAGTGGGGGGTGTCACAGCGGGGAGCGGACCAGAGCGGACCAGCACGGTATGAGCCCATGGAGGATGAGCCAGAGGAGGAGCCACCTGAGCCGGGGTCTGAGGCGGGGTCTCGCGAACCTGAGGAGCGCCAGACCGAGGGGGTTATCACTGTTGGGGATGATACCCCTCCTACCCCGATTCCTGAACAGGCGCGGCAGTATTGGCCTGAAGGAATTCCTGAACCGGACAGCGAGGAGATGCTGGGCCCCCCACCGTAAGTTGCTACGCCACCCCCGACGCAGGCGGAGCCAGAGGGGGGCAAGAGGGCAAGGACACCTATTACTGTGTCGCCCCAACTAACTGAGTCTACAAGTGCACGCATGGATGTGGAGGTGCCGACATCCGGGGAGCCTCCGTCAGGGCCGCCACCCGTAGAGGAGGGGACAAGTGAGAGAGATTCACTGCGAGAGGGTCACGAGGCGAGGACAGGGAGGCCACCGGGGGAGACGAAAGAAGAGAAGCGCGCAAGGGTGCAGGTACGCCTCGAGGAGCTGTACTTGGAAAAACTTAGGATGGAGGCCGCAGGAGAAGCGCCAAAGCCGCCAATTGACCCTCCGACGAGCGAGCAGAGGATTAGTGAGGCTTGAGCCGGCTATGAGAGCAAGAGGGATGCTGCTCGCCTGAGGTCGCGAGAGGCAGGACAGGGGAGTGCAAGATTGGACGAGGCACGAGAGGGAGAGGACTTGGGATTTTCAGCCGCCAGGACAGAGATTAAGCGTACAGACAGGAGGATAGGTGAGGTGGCAATCTCGTCCTTCTAGCGGTACTCCATGCTCAGCGATGAGTTGGCGGCGTCGAGGTTAGAGGTGGGACAGTTGTCCACCTAACTAGCAGAAGAGAGGGCAAAGAATCAGGCATGGAGGACCCACATGGAAGCCAAGGAGGCGGAGTGGGAGAAGAGTCTTCAGGACATGGCAGCGATGGTGGAGAGGCTCTCGGCCACTAAGGTGGTCGACTGGACGGAGCAAAGCCGGTATGGTATCCAGGGGGAGGAGGTACAGGGGCTCTTTGGCCGGGACGGGACGATAGAGCCACCTCAGCAAGGAGGAATGGGGAAGGTATTCCTGGACCCAATAGAGGCGGCAGCACGGCGGGAAGCCGAGGAGGGGAGGTTCAGCTTCAGGACGCCCACGGAGTTGGCCTCGCAACAAGCCACCTCTATGACGATTGAGATCCCTGAGGGCGAGCCGGCGCAGGGACCCCAACCTCCAATGGAGGAAGGGGGCCCCACAGAGGAGTCCTCTACAATCCTTTTGGAGGTGCAGGAGGGTGCCCTTACGGGAGCAGCAGCATCCACTGAGCCGGAGGCAGTGGGGGGAGAGGCGTCTCGATTGGACGAGTTAGTGGCAGCTATGGAGTTGGCCATGCCGTCAGGAGAGCCTCAGAGACAGAAGACCCCAGAGCGTGTGCCAGAGACAGGGGAGCTGAGGACGCAGTTAGGCTCTTGGGCTACTGGAGCTGACTTAGGAGAGCACATCTCAGAGCAGCAGCAGGAAGTTATGAGCGAGCCAGCGACTGCCGTGACTCCCCAGCCTTCTGACCTGTATAGGGACGAGGAGACGACTGCGATGGGAGGAGTCCGCGAGGGTAGGCCACTGAGATTGGACACTCCGACGTACTGACCCGATGGAGGTGAGGCGCTAGCAGGGCCAAGTACCCAGATGATGGAGGCGGGGCCGACAGAGTCATGGAGTATGCCCCAGAGCCATAAGATGAGCAGGGAAACTAGCGAGACGCCGCCGTTGCCTGAGTCCCAGAAGAAGAAGAGGAGGTGTCGAGGGAGATCAGACGATCAGTGCTTCTTCTGCAAGGACAACGTACATAGAGCTCTTGAATGCCCGAAGTTCCTCAAGGACAAGGCGGCTGGGAGAGTAACAGAGAGTGGTGGGAGAATGTACGACAGGCAGGGACGAGTGGTAGAGCGGGCTCCAGATGGGGGTAGGGCACAGTTATACAGACAGAACCAGGAGGCTATGAGTGAGTAGGGGCTGGTTTGTCTATATGACAGTAGAATTAGGGCTCCTCTGTACGCAGAGGCCGTGATAGGGGTGTACATATTCTTAGTTGGTCAGTCGAGTCCCGTCTAATTGTATATACATAGGTGGCGGCGTGTGATCGGCATGAGTTTTATGTGTGATACGGTCTAGGGGATGAGACTTAGTTGTATGATATCTACGACATACGTGACTTACATTTTCAGTTGTATGATTCAGATACTCTTATTTGTATCTTTGAGTAGGTTCTGAGAGTCCATGACACTTGGGACGTGACTCTATCCTGCGGAGTGAGACAGTGGGGTGAGCATTTGAGTATTTTCGGGGCAGGCATTTTGTTCCCAAATACACCCTACGAGTTGTGTGTTGAGGGTTTGAGTCGAGTGTCGTATTGAGACTTGAGGGAGATATTTTGCTCCCGAGTGTATCTTTGATTCCAGACTCTGTGAGACTTATTCTTGTGACGATCACAATCACTCTCACACGTGTGGCTTTATCCCAATGAATAGGGCTTTGTGTGAGAGATGTGTGGGATACATCTCATGTATGTGTATTGTGTGATTATGATTGCCGTCTACTCTTCGGTATACTCATGCGGTCTGCCCATGGGCGGGCGGAACGGCCGGGTATAAGAGGAGGCAGCGCGGTCGTTTTTGTGACAGATGTATGAGGACCCTGAGGGGTCTTGCGAGCCTATAAGGCCCGGATGCTTACCATGCCGAATGTTTATGGCTGAGCTGTGAAGGGGACCCATAAGTTGGCCCCTTAGTTTGAGTTGTTTTGTGTTTAAGTTGGGGAGGTGGCCCATAAGAAGGCTCCTCAGTAAAGTTGTTTTATAATTGGGACCCCTCGGATTATGGAAGGTGGGAACGTTGTCTATTGACGACAGTGCAACCCAGGTCGCGTGATAGTCCATCCTGTAACGAGAGGGGTGGCTGGGAGACCTGTTGAGAGAGACCCCCTTCATGTGAAAAATGGGTGATAGATCTAAGGACATGGTAAACAATGTTTGAATGATAAAGTCTGACGAGAGGAGCCAGGGTTACGGGTTGGAATCATTGGTGGAACTGAGAAGGTCGCAAGTCAGTGCATAAAGATGTTATGGGATGTGTGGTCTGCTGTCTCTGATCAAGTCAGTAGGCCACGGCCTCGTCTGAGTCTAGCGGTGAAATTGCTTGTGATTGTGAGAAGGGGCCGTGCCCTCTATGTTGTCCCATAGGGGGCTGGTAAATACCCTTAAAAGTGGGGCGGGTCCCTGCGTCGTCCCGCAGTGGCCCTGTGAGTTTATTTTGCGATGCGCCGCCTAGACACCTGTGCTAATCCTAAGGCACTTTGAGAAATACCAAGCTAAACGGTAAAGGTTAGCACCTCTAGGGCGCAACCCCTACTGGATGGGTGCAAACCAGCACAACCTGGCTGTGGGCCCACGCCTACCAACGGGGTAAACGTTTAAGGGGTTATGCACGCCCCAAGGAAATTACTCCAGTGGGATGGCAAGGGATACGAGTCGAGTAGTTTGGACGCCCTGATTGAATGTCTATCAAGAGAAAACCTATCGTTGCATAACCAACGAAGAGACTGGCACTAAGACAACAATGCGGTAGGCCGTAGATCTGGCTCGATCAACCAGACTATGGTGGGCCAAAATGAAGACCTAGCATTTATGTACTAGACTGCAGAAAGAGCTGACAGGAGATTTACATATGTATATATATATATGCTTGATTGTGAGGATTTTCGCGAGGGAGGCGGGAGTGCCTTCTTAGGTTTCATCTAAGGCACGCGTCCCATTATAACTCTGCTTACAAGAGAGAGTCTAACTGGGACACCCAACGAAAAGTCGGCTTTTGTCTAGGACGAAGAGGGGGGAACGGTTTGAGGTGGCCCTTGGAACTTATGCTGTAGTATTGATGTGTAATACACCTCCGTCCTAGTGTCAGGACAACGGAAACTCAGGTTGAAACCCTGGCAGCATATAGTTATGTTGGCATGAAATGTTGGAGGCCCCAACCCTGAGTCTATCGGCTAATCGGAATTGGTTCCGCCCTCGTCAGCATTTTGGAGTGTGAATGAATTTGTAGCCTTCTGATTTGGCGTAGCGACGAGGACGTCGCTTAATATAGTCCGGTAGGCTGTCAGCGCGAATACCCTTACAAGGGTATCTGCACTGGTTTTTGCAAATAACAGAAAAAATGGGTTTGGTCGGCATAAGTCGGGCGAGGTACGGCCGTGTCCGGAACTTGCCCTGACTAAGCTAGAAGGTATGTGGGCGCGCAGTTTTAAGGCGCGCGTGTGATTTTCCTGGTTAAGGGAGCGACCGGTCTAGTCGACCGACCTGGGCCGTGCTACGGTTTTTGTTTAGGGGATTAAAGTCATTCTTGGGTGGTGTGCGCGGCCGACGGTAGCGTTGACGCGCCGGTAGGTGCGCGGGTTGGCCGCGATAGGGTCTAAGTAGGCCGGCGTGAGTGTCGGGCGTTGGCGCACCGGTTGAAGGTGGGAAAGGAGGGCCTAGGCTGTTTTTCCCAGACCTGGGCAAGGCGCGGCACCACTTCACATTGAAGCCCGTGCTCTGCTGTACCAGGCTTGGGCTTAGCCCTATAGGTTACAACGTTGCCCTACTACTACAGGGATGCAAGGATCGAGGCCAGTGAGCGTCGACGCAGCAGCGGCAGAGCATTGTGGAGGAAGCTGAGGGGGCTGAGGGCCCGACAGCGCTATCCCCCCTCGGTTTTGTTGATAGGGGCGGCGACGGATCTGGTCCGCAGGACCGATGGGGCTTTGGGAGGCCCCGTACCCTAGTTAGGGGATTTTGTGTGATATTTTTTTTGTTTTTCTTACCTCGACTATTTTGTTTTATTCTATTTATGTTTCTTTTTTAGTTCTCGCAGTCCCGTTTTGGTCTGGGGTGTGGTACCGCGGCCGTTGGTTCGGGTTGGAAGGGTCGCGGGTGAGGTGTCGCTGGGGCTAGATCCTTCGGGATATTTGTTAAGGCGTGGGACGGGCCGGCAGGCTGGGGCACCTATTGCTGTTGCGCGTCGTGGCACGCGCCGGAGGTGTCTGCCTGAACCCGACCGCGGAAGGAGGCCAGATCCGTGGGCAGCCTCGCAGGACGGATGGCGCTAAGGATTCCCGGGGGTGGCAAGGGGGCCGTGGGGTGTGGCCGTGACCGAGGTCCTTCGGGACATTTGTTAACATTGGAACGATACAGAGAAGATTAGCATGGCCCCTGCGCGCGGATGACACGCATAAGTTGGGGGAGGAAGGCCGGCGTCGGCCGCTGTTTGACAATCGTCGTTCGATGATTCTGCGGTCCGGGCGTTGTAGCGCAGAGCTGCGCCGGTGAGAGCTCCGCTGTCGGCGACGTGACGAGGTACGTTCGAAGGAGGAGCGCGGCAGCCAGCGCAGATGCTGGCATTTAGGCAACGAAGGGGATGAATGGACCGGGACCGATGTATGGGTTAGGCGTATGCGCAGAGGAACAGGCAGTAGGCGCAGCGGCTAGTAAGGACGAACCCGGGCGTGTTCCCGGCCAGGGTCGTGTGAAAACGGAACCGAGGTGGGCGACTGAGGCGGGTGTGCACACAAGCGGAAGGAAGAAGTGAGTAGGCAGCGGTGAGGGCATAGCGAGGAGAATGAACGGGTGGGCAGCGAACCACCAGGCAAGTGGGAGATGAGTTGACCCCGAACGGGGTTCGGCGCGAGATGCATGTGAGGAGCGAGGGCGGATAGCACGTCGGGCGACACTGTGCAGTACGAAGACAGAGAGTGACGGGGGAAAGG
>BFEA01000047.1:1162201-1174169 GCA_003427395.1 Chara braunii
ATACTAAAATCTAATTTTATTCAAAATACAACTTTTTCATTGAAAAGAGAGAGAGAGGAAGATGTCTAAAGATATATGAGGTAACGTGGCGGTTAATGGCAATATGTCTCATATATAGTGCTCTACAATTAAGAAAATAAATTAAAAAATAAGGTACGATTCCAATTAGGTATAAATTCAAAATATTCTCGAACAAATGAAATTGATATGCCTTATCAATAAGAAGAATGGAAATTGTATTTAATAATACTTTGAATTATAAAGTGATTTCACTATAATAAATTAAGTATCAAATATCCTTCGTTGCTTGTTCATATATATACATAGGTTACCAGTCGGGCCGCCCGGGTTCCAGGTGGCCAGTCCGTGTAAGGACCAAGAAAGGTCTGAGCAAAAAAAAAAAAAAAAAAAAAAAATCCAAAAACTTCAAAAAACAACTATGTTATGCAAAAAAATAAACTGAATAACTTTTGCCTCAGGGTTACATCGAAATTCTTCACCAATTTTAAAATAAAAATTAAAAATTAAAAATAATTATTAATTTTTATTTTTTTGGCCCGGCCGGGCAAGTGACCCCGGGCCACTCTGGTAGCCTATATATATATATATATATATATATAGGGTTGCCGGCGTTCGGGACGGGCCGAACGCCCGAACGTTTGGGACCCCCTCTCCGCGTGTTCGGACGTTCGGCCGAACGCAGAACCAAAAAAAAAAAAAAAAAAAAAAAAAAGAACATTTCCAAACATTTTGAAAAAAAAAACTATGTCATGCAGAAGAATAACCTTAACAACATTTGCCTCAACATTATATCCAGATTCCTTCCCAGATTTGAAATAAAAATCAAATACGAAAAATAAATAATATTAATGAAAATAAGAAAAAATAAAACGAGAATGAAATTATTGCGTGGGCGAGCAAGTTTTTGACACCGCCATCTTTGGCGATTTTTTATTTTTTTTTGGCTTTGTCAAATGCCATGAAATTTTTTACATATGTATCTTTCATAATATAGAACCCACAAATAAAGTTTGAAAAAATAATAATTTTTTTTAGGCTCTAAAATAAAGGAAAAACAAAAAGTGAAAAGAGAAAAAAAACAAATTATTAAGTGGGAAAGCAAGTTTGGACACCACCATCTTTGTCGATTTTTCATTATTGTTTGGCTCTACAGAATGACTTCAAAATTGAGAGACAGGTATCTTACATAACAAAGAACTATCAAAAAACAAAACAGAAAAAAATAATAATGTTTAGGTACCAAAATAAGTTTTTGCAGGGTCCGAACCCCTTCGAGTTCGGGCCCCGTACGGGGACCCGAACGCCCAAACATTCGGGGGTCAGCTTAGGGGCCTCCGTACATTCGGCCTGGTAACTCTGTAAATATATATATATATATATATATGTTACCAAGGCCCAATCCTTATTGAGTCACCTCATTGCCACCTTCTGCTATTCGTAAAACCATTTAAATCAACTTGATTGGACGACAGTTGTGGGTATCATGCTGATAAGAAACCCCGTCTATCCTTCCTTAAGGCATTATGGCACGAGCCTAGTCGTGCAGGCGCCTCACTGGTAGGAGCTAGGCATCAATCTATTACTACAAGCCTTATAAATCTCTATTGGTGACCCATAATTGTTCCTCGAATCTATACATGGGTTTCCTAATATCAACTATTGATGTCATATAAATGCAAAGTATCACGTGTAGTTTCTAATGATCGCCATCTAGCTAAGGTCTAACCCATGACAACCAAGGGAAGCTCATTGTTTACACACCTCACACGACTCTCGTTCGTGTTGTAATTATGTATTTTTTTCCTTCTATTGATTTTTTTTTAAAGCGTTATATTGTGTTATAGTCAGTTATTAGAGTTAGACTATTACATCACTTCTAATGGATACGGTACACTTATTATTATATGTTAGGGAAAAGACAATCAATATCCTTTAATGCAAGAACTACCCTACCATAGCGTAACAAGACTCCACAAACCACTCAATACATATGAAGGCCCCACATTTCAACCAACCTCCTTACGATTCAAGGTATATCACATTCCTACTCTTCACTTATTCGCGGAAAGATAAACACTCTCGATGATAACACCTCTGCAGAGTAATGCTTTCTTTAACTTTTTTCTTAACCCATAACTTTGACATCCTACGTACGTGTTCCCCAAGTAAAGACGGTGCACATACAAACCAATTGACGCTGCAACACACTAGGTTGAGCTGAGTTGTTGGAATAATAAGATTCAGGGAGCAGTACAAGTCTAAACAATTGGTATGCAAGCAAGAAATATAACAGAGTGGAGCAAGTGTCTAGGTTCAAAAAGTTATGGGTTAGGAAAAGAGTTAAAAAAACATTACTCTGCAGAGGTGTTATCATCGAGGGTGCTGATGTTCTTTCAGCGAATAAGTCAAGAGTAGGAAGGTGATATCAACCTCCTTCTGATTCAAGGTATATCGCATTCTTACTCTTGACTCATTCGTTGAAAGAACATCAGCACCCTAGATGATAACACCTCTGCAGAGTAATGCTCTCTTTAACTTTTTTCCTAACCGATAACTTTTTGAACCTAGACATTGAACTAAGGTATCAAACCATCATATTTTCTACCAACCTCCTTACGATTCAAGGTATATCACATTCCTACTCTTGACTCATTCGCTGAAAGAACATCAGCACCCTCGATGATAACACCTTTGCACAGTAATGCTCTCTTTAACTTTTTTCCTAAGCGATAACTTTTTGAACATAGACATTGAACTAAGGTATCAAACCTCACTTGCTCCACTTTGTTATACATATTGCTTATGTCCCAATTGTTTTAGACTTGTACTGCTTCTTGAATCTTATTATTCTAACAACTCAGTTTAACCTAGTGTGTTGCAGCGTCAATTGAACCAACAACCTCCCATCATGATTGGACGGTCACAAGTCTACCCACCAACTTAACACGTCTTGTTCATTTGAATTTTGTTTCTTCAAATGTTAAATTATTAGGAGGAAAACTCTCACTCGAGTAGTGGTTAACAAAGACCAAAAACTTTAACAATTTTTTAATGTTATTTATGAGGAAAACCGAATGTCTTTTTAACCAAAAATTGCATATAAGGTGCACACCATATTTAAGAAAAAGAAAAAGAAAAAAAAACGGTGAGGCAAAATGACACTTAAATGAAAATTTGCATTAAAAGAACTTCCATAATTTTCAGCGTTTTTTTTAAACCACTAGTACCTTTCCCGCGTGGGAAAATAGGGGAAACTGGCTGTTTTCCCAATCGCCTGAATTTTCGGAGGTCGGGCCCGACGACGACTGCCATTCATAAATCTGATCGGCGACCGTCGTTTTGTTTCGGCCTCCGAAACGGTCGGAGGCCCACCGGAGGCCCGCTATTTTCCAAGCGGCTAAGGTACTAGTGGTTTAAATGGTCACGACAAACAATTCCAATAGACAAAAGCACTTTATAACATTGATAAATGATCACCAGACATAATTTTAACACTGAAAAATAAAAAATAAAAAATAATCACAAAAACGCTAGGCTATCAGAGTGGTCCGGGGTCACTTGCCCAGTTAGGCCAATAAAAAATAAAAAAATAACAAATAATTTTTAACTTGATTTTTTATTTTAAAGTTGACAAAGAATTTCAATGTGACTCTAAGAAAAAAGTTGTTGAGTTTATTTTCTTGCATAACCTAGGCTACCAGCCGGGCCGCCCGGGTCCCGAGTGGCCAGCCCGTGCAAGGCCTCCCAAAAAAAAAAAAAAAAAAAACTCCTAAAAAATCCGAAAAAAAACTACGTTATGCAAAAAAATAAACTGAACAACTTTTGCCTCAAAGTCAATTCGAAATTAGTTACCAATTTTAAAATAAAAATAAAAGTTAAAAACTATTATTTTTATTTTTATTTTTTTAATTTTTTTGGCCCGGCCGGGCAAGTGACCTCGGGCCACTCTGGTAGCCTAGTGCATAACACAATTTTTTTATCGGATTTTTTTTTTTTTTTTTTTTGCTAGGACCTTCCCTAATCCTTACCCGGTCGGACCATCTGGGAAAATAGGGTGACCTAAGGGGCTTGGTTGGTAGCCCACAGAAAAGTGAAAATTAAGCCAAAAAAAATCTGACTTCATCAATGAAAACATTTTAACCCGTTAACCACTGGGGTCCCACTCATGAACTATTTTGCGAAATTTGCCATTTATTTTTTTAATATATATATATATTTAATACTAGTGGAGGTAGACGGGTTCGAAGTCCTCACTATAATGGTATATTTGCTTTTCTAGAAACAAAACATGAAATCTTTCTAAGAGAAAAGTTAAATTTATGCTTTAATGATCAAATTTACTTTTTTGTGTATATGTTGTGACAAATTGATAATGGGAACACTTCCAATTAATAAAAGAAATCCTAAATAAATTCTTTTTGTATCCAGGCTACCAGTCGGGGCACGTGGGTTGTCTTCCCAAAGGGCCCGCCCACGCAAGGATCACATAAGGGCAAAAAAAAAAAAAAAAAAAAAAAAGCAAAAAACTATGTTATGCCTAGGCTACTAGAGTGGTCCGGGTCCACTTGCCTGACCAGGCTAAAAAGATATAACAAAATAAAGAAATAAAAATTATTTTTTTATTTAAAATTTTATTTTAAATTTAGTTAGGCTACCAAAAAGGTCCGGGGTCACTTGCTCGACCGGGCCAAGAAATAAAAAATAATATTTTATTTTATTTTAGTTATGTTTTAAATTTGGTAAAGAATTCCGATATGACCTTGAGGCAAAGGTTGTTCGGTTTATTTTTTTKCATAACAGAGTTGTTTTYCKGGTTTTTTCGWKTTTTTTTTTTTTTTTTTTTTTTTTTKGGGMCYTTYTYTAGTCCTTGCACGGGCTGGCCACCTGGAACCCGGGCGGCCTAGATGGTAGCCTATAAATTTAGTAAATAATTTTGATGTGACCATGACGCAAAAGTTGTTTAGTTTAGGCTAACGGGCGTTCAGGACAGGCCAAACGCCCGAACTTGAACACTCGAACGTATGGGATCCCTTGGGGATGCGTTCAACCGTTCAGGCCCAAGGCAGACAAAAAAAAAAAAAAAAAAAATTCATAAAAATCTGAAAACAAAATGTTATGAAGGTTGTCAGATTGAGGAAAGCCTGCTCACGCTGAAACGCGAGCTATGGCTGCAATCGTACCCACTTGCGATGATCCAGAAGGGAATGAGGGGCTTCTGCAGAAAATGCGCCCCGGATTGGGAGGAAACTGTAGAGAGAGTCCTGGCAGACTGAAAAGGCTAAAGTAAGGTCGGGAGCGGTAGACCAGAGTAGGACCACAGTTCGGTCTGGTCTGTTCATTTGTTCGTCCCTTGAAGAAAAATTCTCTACGGGTTTTGGTCAATGATAGCTAGACAGAGTATTAGGACCAAGGGAATCAATTTGGTAGTAATTGCACGATGCTATTAATAGTTGGTCTGTAGGAAGTAGTAAACCTTTCACTTCAGAACAACTCCGCGTCTCCAAAGGGCGCGCGAGAAAACTTCGACTGTTTTGTATTGTGTTGCGTTTTTGGCGCCTACCCGGTGACTAGACGCTCTCTTTCGTCAAAATCGAGGTGTTTCGATACAATGATGGGTTGACTATGTGTGATCAAGGGTGTGATGCTCGTTATGGGTGTGAATACTATTGAGTGCGTTCGATTATGAATGTACAAATTCGCTGCAGATATCTCCATCGACAACAATGTCTCATTCCTAAACAACATTTGCTTTATATTTACATCCAAATTCCTTACAAAATTTAAAAATAAAATAACATATAAAAATAAAACTAGTAAAAAAAAAAAAATGAAAAGATAATTAAAATTACTGAGTACCTGCGCACGTTTTCGACACTGTCATCTTTGGCGATTTTTTTGTTTTTTTTGGCACAACCAAATGCCCTGAAAATTTACAAATGTGTACTTCACATAATACAAAACTCAAATATTAATAAAATTTACATTCATTACAACACGTAGTAAAAATAACATCACTACAATTAATTCATATAGGCAACATGACATTTTCACCTAATAACTTATACGAATTTTCCAAAAGTTAGCAAGTTCACTCATATTTTCTAGACACTTTAGAAATATTTTCAAATTTATTAGTAATTCAAAGATAACCCTCAACCATAAGTAGTTTCCCTTATGTACAACTGTACTACAACATATATTTTTTTCAACACTATTGAGGGTTTTCCATGTAATTACATATAATTTTACAAGGTTTCAACTTTTCCTTGCTCTAAGGAGTTGTAACCATGCTTAAGGCCCACACCTCTACCAGACCACAGATACATACACAATGGTTTTTATCTGTCGTGTCACAGGTAAACTAGTCAAAGACATTTCATGTCCATTATAATATTCGTTACCCATGACAAGACAATAAATTGTGCCTTAGTATGAAATATAATTTTAGACATTGATTTTTCGATACAGCCGTACTTTGGTTGATGCAGGTGGACGCGGCACTATGCTACTAAAAATGCATTGACACTCTCTTCCATTTTGGTCACTTTCATTGTTAACCTGATCTCGTAATCTTTTCGAGAAGTATGTCAATGTGCGAGTGTTGATCCGCACAGTTTTAGTTTAAGGGCTTATCCATCAGTTTGCTATTCTCTTAATACTCGAAAAAATATTTTAATCTATAACTGTCCAAAATGAGGAAACTCACTAAAATATAACATCCTCAATTTTTTATTTTAACCTTTCGAATTGAGGTCACATGCAATACTCAACCAATTTAAATATTTCACACCAATAAATATTTTACGATATAAGCCGACTAAGGAAGTTGTTTCATCCCTCCATCTCATCTTATGAGAAGAATTGTGATTCGTTAAGAAAACACTAATAGCGCTGTCGGGGCAGAAACCCTGACAAGGGTATCTGCCCGGGGTTTTTTAATGTCGGATGATGTCCGACTTAGTGAATGGTTATTCGGGCTTCATAACTTGATGAGATGGGTTGTCTGTCAAAAGTTCTTTCAAATCTGACATATGACCGATAAACAAAAACTTTTTAGAACCCTAGTGCTACATCCGAGAGTAGGGGTAATGACCGGACGTGCTTCACTTTGTTGAGATCGCAGAGGAATGTGTGAACATGGGAACGCTAAAGTTAGACCTATTTTATCTATAATAAGGTTGCGCGGCTTAACAGCCGCGCGATTCAAGGCCTAAGCAGGATAAAAAGGAGTCGCAACGACGAGGTTGGAACCGCAGCGCGGAGGGAATAAAAAGTTTTTGTTTTTATATTTTTGAGGTCCTCGGGGCTTTTGCGCCGAGGACCGGATGAGATAGTGTTGGGGCCTGTTGAGTGGGGCAGCTGCTGAGGCTGTGGGCCGCGGGCAAACCAGCCAACCACAAAAAAAGGCGGGCCTAGCAAGGTCGCTGGAGGATGGCCTGTTGGCTGGAGGATGGCCTGTTGGGTGCCACAACCTTTCTTATAGAAGGGTTGCTCCTATCTGTATGTGAGATAGGAGATACCGGGCTTAAATCGGAGGAACCACACTTCTGGGCATAGCTCCTTTTGGAGCAGCCTAAGGTAGTTGGGCGCGGCCGATTTCGGCCGTGCGATTCTCTTAGATCGCACGGCTAACATCAGCCTGACACTTGCGCAAGGATAAACGCATAAATCGAAAAAAGACCCAAACGTATTCCGAGCCCATCAGGACTCGAACTTGGGTCTGTGTTTCAACTGCTCGTGGGTATACCATGATGCGATGTGACCGTTGGAAAAGCCAACGGAGTTTCGAAAAAAAAAAAAAAAAAAAAAAAAAAATCAGACAAAAAAAAAGGAAGAGAAAATCTAATTGGATCTACAGCGCCATATGGCGCATCGGGAAGTAACGAGGACTTAGTGTCCCCACGAACAGTGTTAATGCCCGTACGAACGGGCGACCTTTCAGCTGCAGGATAAAAGTTTTTTGGGTTTTTTTTTTCTTGTTTTCTTTAAATCTTCGTTAGATTTTGTTTTTAGATTTAATATATATATATATATATATATATATATATATATTATTTAAAAACCTAAATCTAAAGCGCCACATGACGCTGTCTGAAGGGAAGGGGATTTGAAATCCCCAAAAAGATAACGGGCGCCCATTCGTTTTGAACGCGGGGACAGTGAAGATACAGGGGGTAGAAAAAAGAAGGAGAAGAGGAAGGAAAGAAAAGGGAGAGAAAAAAGTAACGGCCGCGAATATGGCCGCGACCGTGGAACAGGTGCAGCCCCTGAAAGCTTCTAGGGGCTGATAAGACTCCGCCTGTTTAGTTCGGCATGCAATTCTAAAATGGCTTGGTGCTGCCATTTTGAAGTGCGCCTGGTCGTGGGTGGCGGCAAGGTGCATAACCAAAGCCAGGGATTTGATGTTCTTAGTGGAACATCAAGATTCCGAGAGATGGCTAATGAAGGCAAAATATTCCGCCGAATGTATAATGAAAAGAGTCTTATATATGGTATACCGAAGACAAACACATCCATTAAGTGACAATACACTTCAGGATTTACTTGGTCATTTTTTTCGGTCTGGTATATTATATCTCGACGTGTGTACCGTGTTTCGTTACCAAAATATACTTTGGGATTTTCAGGATTTCACTTAGTCATTTTTTTCAATCTGACATATTATATCCCGACGTGTATTCGGTATTTCGTTACCGAAATACACTTCGGGATTTTTGGGATTTTACTTCGTCATTTTTTTCAATCTGGCATATTATATCCCAACATGTATTCGGTGTTTCGTTACCGAAATACACTTCGGGATTTTCGGGATTGTACTTAGTCATTTTTTTCGATCTGGCATATTATATCCCGACGTATATTCGATGTTTCGTTACCGTAATACACTTCGGGATTTTTGAGATTTTACTAAGTCATTTGTTTCGATCCGGCATATTATATCCCAACCTGTATTCAGTGTTTCGTTACCGAAATACACTCCGTGATTTTCGGGATTTTACTTAGTCTTGTTTCTACGTTATATCCCGAAGTATTTTCAGTGTTTCGTTACCGAAATACACTTCGGGATTTTCGGGATTTTACTTAGTCATTTTTTCGATCTGGCATAATGTATTCGGTGTTTGGTTACCGAAATACGCTTCGGCATTTTCGGGATTTTACTTGGTCATTTTTTTCGATCAGGCATATTATATCCCGACGTGTATTCTGTGTTTCGTTATCGAAATACACTTCGGAATTTTCGGGATTTTACCGAGTCATTTTTTTCGATCTGGCATATTATATCCCGACGTGTATTCGTTGTTTCCTTACCGAAATACACTTCGGGATTTTCAAGATTTTACTTAGTCATTTTTCTTGATCTCGCATATTGTATCCCGACGTGTATTCGGTGTTTCGTTACNATCCCGACGTGTATTCGGTGTTTCGTTACCGAAATACACTTCGGGATTTTTGGGATTTTACTTAGTCATTTTTTTCGATCTGGCATATTGTATCCTGACGTGTATTCGGTGTTTCTTTACCGAAATACACTTCGGGATTTTCGGAATTTTCGGGATTTTACTTAGTATTTTTTTTCGATCTGGCATATTGTAACTTGATGTGTATTCGGGGTTTCGTTCCCGAATACACTTCGGGATTTTCGGGATTTTACTTAGTCATTTTTTTCAATCTGGCATATTGTATCCCGACGTGTATTCGGTGTTTCGTTATCGAAATACACTTCGGAATTTTTGGGATTTTACTTGGTAATTTTTTTCGATCTGGCATGTTATATTCCGACCTGTATTCGGTGTTTCGTTACCAAAATACACTTCGGGATTTTTGGGATTTTACTTCGTCTTGTTTCTACGTTATAACCCGAAGTATTTTCAGTGTTTCGTTACCGAAATACACTTCGGGATTTTACTTGGTCATTTTTTTCGATCTGGCATATTATATCCTGACGTGTATTCGGTGTTTCATTACCGAAATACACTTCGGGATTTTCGAGATTTTACTTAGTCATTTTTCTTGATCTGGCATATTGTATCCCGACGTGTATTCGGTGTTTCGTTACTGAAATACACTTCGGGGTTTTCGGGATTTTACTTAGTCATTTTTTTCGATCTGGCATATTGTATTCCGACGTGTAGTCGGTGATTCGTTACCGAAATACACTTCGGGATTTTCAGGATTTTCGGGATTTTACTCAGTCATTTTTTTCAATCTTGCATATTGTAACCCGATGTGTATTCGGGGTTTCGTTACCGAAATACACTTCGGGATTTTACTTAGTCATTTTTTTCAATCTGACATATTGTATCCCGACGTGTATTCGGTGTTTCGTTACCGAAATACACTTGGGGATTTTTAGGATTTTACTTAGTCATTTTTTTTGATATGGCATATTGTATCTCGACCAGTATTCGGTGTTTCGTTACCGAAATACACTTCGGGATTTTGGGAATTTTACTTAGTCTTGTTTCTACGTAATATCCCGAAGTATTTTCAGTGTTTCGTTACCGAAATACACTTCGGGATTTTCGGGATTTTACGTAGTCATTTTTTTCAATCTGGCATATTGTATCGCGACGTGTATTCGGTGTTTGGTTATCGAAATACACTTCGGGATTTTTGGGATTTTACTTGAGACATTTTTTTTCGATCAGGCATATTGTATTCCGACGTGTATTCGGTGTTTCATTACCGAAATACACTTCAGGATTTTCGGGATGTTACTGAGTCATTTTTTTCGATCTGGCATATTATATCCCGACGTGTATTCGGTGTTTCATTACTGAAATACACTTCAGGATTTTCGGGATTTTACTTAGTCATTTTTCTTGATCTGGCATATTGTATCCCGATGTGTAATTGGGGTTTCTTTACCGAAATACACTTCGGGATTTTCGGGATTTTACTTAGTCATTTTTTTTTTTATCTTATTTTATCCCAGCGTGTATTTGGTGTTTCGTTACCGATATACATTTCGGGATTTTTGGGATTTTACTTGGTCATTTTTTTCGATCTGGCATATTGTATCCCGACCTGTATTCGATGTTTCGTTACCGAAATACACTTCGGGATTTTCGGGATTTTACTTAGTCTTGTTTCTACATTATATCCCGAGGTATTTTCAGTGTTTTGTTACCGAAATATACTTCGGGATTTTCGGGATTTACTTAGTCTCGTTTCCACGTTATATCCCGAAGTGGTTTTGGTGCTTCGTTATCGAAATACACTTCGGGATTTTCGGGATTTACTTAGTCTTGTTTCTACGTTATATGCCGAAGTGTTTTCAGTTTTTCATTACCAAAATAGACTTCGGAATTTTTCGAGATTTACTTCGTTATTTTACTTGATTTGGCATGTTATATCCCGAAGTGTTTTCGATATTTCGTTACCGAAATAGACTTCGGGATTTTCGAGATTTACTTAGTCTTGTTTCTATGTTATATCCTGAAGTGTGTTCGATGTTTCGTTACCGAAATAGACTTTGGAATTTTTTAAGATTTACTTGGTCTCGTTTCTATGTTATATCCTAAAGTGTTTTTCGATGTTTCATTGCTGAAATACACATCGAGAGTTTCAATTACTTAATCCCGTTTGTGCGTTATATTCCAAAGTGTATTTGGAGTGGTTGTGCAGACCAACTTGAGCGAGGGTGGGTGCGCATGAGAGAGAGAGAGAGAGAGTGTGAAAGAGAAAGAGAGAAAGAGGCAAAGAAAAAGAGAAAGAGAGAGAGAGAGTGAGAGAGAGAGAGAGAGAGTGCACGAGTGCATTCGACTATTTAACTACTAATACTAAAACCAAAAAAAAAAAAAGCAGCGAAAGATAGGAAAAAGGGGGAGGAGGAAAAAAAAAAAAATCGTAGTGTAAAATATAGCTACAAATCTTAAAAAAATAAAAAATAAAAAAAAATTGTACTATTTTTTTAATATTTAAGGATAGCTCGGAATTGGACCAA
>BFEA01000047.1:1174224-1201889 GCA_003427395.1 Chara braunii
GAGTGAGAGAGCACGAGCGCATTCGAGTATTTACCTTCCAATACTTAAAGCCAAAAATAAAAAACTAGGCAAAAACAAAAAACAGGGGAAGGAAAGGGAAAAAAAAAAAAAAATCATTGTGCAAATTACAACTACGAATTCTAAAAAAAAACGAAAAAAGGTTTTCTGCATTGTAGCATGCAGTGCATGTCTTCTGAAGTACGTACTCAGCACATAGCTCCTGGTTCCGGTTTTTTTGGATGTGCATTTTCTGAGGATAAGATAGAGATAGACTATCATCCAAGGAAAAAATTAATATTTTTTTGTGATTTGCCTATTGATGACTAGACATAAAAAAAAAAAAACTAGCAAGAGCGTAGGAAAGTCCATCCTGTCGATGTATATGTACACAGGGCAGAAATAGGTGCACTTTTTTTTTTTCTTTTAGGAGTAAAAAAACATGGCAGGAAATAGTAAATACGATCCGTCATTCAGACCATGAAAAATCTTCTTTTAGGGATATGCTTTTAGGCATAGTTCGGACTCCGGAGAAAGGTGGCTCCTTAGGGATGTAACACCGCCTAACTTACCAAAATCGAATATTCTACAAGTTCTATCATTGGAAGTTCTGTCTTAAACCACCAGTACCTCACCCAACTATCAAGTCCGAGGCTGAGGCTACCTGTATGTTGATGATTGTCAAGCCTCAAGCTTCATTGCCGAGCCTGGATGTACTGGTAGTTCATTCATTTAAAAAAAAAAAAAAAACTGCGCCTAAGGTACTCCAACAATCTTGAAGGAGTTGACCGCGCTCCTCAGCGATGTAACTCCACCTAAGTTACCAAAATCGAGCTGCAGGGGCGTATTGCACACCAAGTGTCAGACAAAAATATTTTATCATTTCTATTTATTTATTTTTGGGCTCACGAGGGCTCTCCGTACCCATCCTTCATTACTCGATTTTTTAGTGGATCCCCTACTCCTCCATCTCGCGTGAACCTCACGCAGATCTACTGGATAACAAATACAGGCACCAGTACTAAGTACACAACCCATCCAGCCCCGGTTGAAGGCATGCCGGACGAGCATACTTGCAGACTACTTCATACTAAGAAACCGGTCCCCACCACTAAGCCCCTGGCCCATCCCAACCTGCGCCCAAAGCTATATGTGTACTATCCGTGACGTTGTGCTATATCATGTGCAATACAACGCCCATCAGAATCAAACCTAAACCACATATGTGTACTGCTTGTGATATCTTAGCTCCAACCCACTGAGCTACCACGTGTGCCATCCCATGTACGTGCTGCGCTATGCTGGGGGCCAACTATGTGGGGTACCAATATAGCGCCAACTGAACGTGCGCAGGGGGGTGTTGAGGGGGAGGTTGAAACTTTGCTTGAAGTGCTGACCGAAGCTTGAAACTTTGTTCTCTCTCTCTCTCTCTCTCTCTCTCTCTCTCTCTCTCTCTCTCTCTCTCTCTCTCTCGTCAGTTTTCTGTGTGAGGACTTGTTCATCGACTATCATATGATCGTGTTTGCTATGCAAAACTTTGTCTATCCACTCTGGTAGTTGGTCTGTGTCACCACGAGGCTGACGACCTCTGAAACTGTCTGCACCCATCAAAAGTACCCCCGAAAAGTAACTAACATCAAAAGTACACGAGGATACATGACTGATAAAGGCGCCTTTCGCACCGACAAATATGCAATCACAAGATCGCAATCCCTCGATAATGATAATGAGAAGGTCGACAGAGCCGATGTTATAGGGGAACTGAGGGGCGGCAATCACAAATCAATGCCAAAGGTTCAGCCTCTCCACAACCAGATTTTTGGAAGTGTTCGCCAAAGCTTGAAACTTTGTTCTTTCTCTCTCTTTCTCTTTTTTTTTTCTCTCTCTCTCTCTCTCTCTCTCTCTCTCTCTCTCTCTCTCTCTCACACACTTCGGGATATAATCAACCCCCCCCTAAAAAAAACAAAATCCCAAAGTGCATTTTCGGCACCGAAATACCGAATGCGCGTCGGGATATACCCCCTCCCCTCAAAAAAAAAAAAGACTAACTAAAATCCAAAATCCCGAAGTGCGTTTTCGGTACCAAAATCCCGAACGCGCGTCGGGATATAATCACCTCCCCCCCCAAAAAACGACTAAGTCCGAAATCCCGAACGCACGTCGGGATATAATCACCCCCCGTCCAAAAAAAAACTAAGTAAAATTTCAAAATCCCGAAGTGCGTTTTCGGTACCGAAATCCCGAACGAAGGTACGCCCCTTGTTCAGAACAAATAGGACTGATGCACTGTAAGAGGAGGTACTAGGCTGAATTCATCTCTTCTCTGTGAACTCTTCAAGCTGGCGACGAAACTCATCTAACTCCGCAGAAGACAACCTACAGATTCGTCCTCTAGGTACTTTGCTCTCAGAGATGACTTCTATCGCGTGGACAGTCCTCTTTTCTACCACACCACCAGGCTTCTAAAAAAGGTTTGGATATTGTGCAACGACTGTTTCTAACTCCGGGGGAGATTTTACGCCCTCCCCTTTCTCAGAAACAAAGACTAGATACATCCCCTCCTCGCGGTACTGCTTAAATAGTTATAGAAGGATGAAGCGCATATGCAACCTTCGTTCTCCATTAACCTGCTAGCTTTATGCTTCTGCAGTCTAACGGTTCTTCCGTTTGGTAACTTGTGGATAATCACTTTTCTACCCCAATCAAATTGTGGCTTTGCGACCTCAACGTAGAACATACCTAATAACAAATCAAATGGCACCTGGTCGCTAACCAGAAACGAAATCTCGTGTTTTTGTTTCCCTTCTCCATAGAAGAAGGTACATACTACGTCCTTGACATAGTCTTGGACAACCATATTGTGCTTGCTGGCTAGCGTAGATGCTATAAATCTGTTTAACTGCTGCACTTGATCCCCTAAGCACTACCTATCCACACAAGCACGACTGATGAAGTTTCGTGTAGAGCCTATGTCTGCGAGACACCCACTTTGCGGCCACCTGCATTAACCTCTACCACAAAATGTTCACCCCTAGGACCTTTGTTGATCATCGTCCAAGAGTATCTTGCTTCCTTTCCTAACCACTCAATTTGTTTTCTCCTAAGGATTCAGACACATCTCTCGAACAGAGAATCGTTCGGTCTGTATGTGTCTGCGGGGCGATAAGTGTGTCAATAGCCTTGGCCAACGCCTGAAGTGATGCAAGCAACGTTACCACTTCAACACGGGTAAGAGCAACTAAAACTCTTATTGGCCCGAGGTGTTTCCCTGCGAAGTGCTCGCAGAAGCACCACCAAGGTTCGAAGACAAGCCTATTACCGTCGGAGAGGCTACCTTCGTTGTAACCTTCTTGCCTCGGCAGGTCCTGGTCGTATGGCCATAATTGCCACAGTTTAAGCCAAGTTTTACCCATGCGGGTGTTCCTTGGTCGCCTTGACCTTTGGACCGACCTACCTTCTGTTTCCCGATCCCCTTAGCATTTTCTTAGCTTGGAGCTATGACTCCCCCATCTGAAGTCTCACTAGCCCCATCTTGCTCTGTGTCTTCCACATACTCAGGGAAGTCGTCAATCTCAGTCACCTGAACATGAGGTTGCCCTTCTTCCTCCAATCTTGGGAAACATTTTTCTTCCTACCGTCTCCTAGACCCTGATCAGCGGTCCCACGCTTCAGCTCTATATCTAAGTCTTTCTTGCTAAACATAATGAAGCTATGGACATTGATGTTGGCCTCATCCACCAACTTGTTCTTGACGTCTGTGGACAGACATTGCAAATAAGTTGTGAGGAGTGCATGAAGGTCATAGCGCATACAAGGTACTACGATCAAACGTTCTACAACGTCTATGACTTCCCGCACTAACTGGTATCGTTTGGAACCGAGAGTGTTCATTGGGTCAGTGGTCTTGTGAGCTCCTTGAGGGTCATGCCACCTATTGTACACAGTCCGTATAAAGTCTTCCAATGTTTGAGCATACGCCAAAACAATGAAATTTCGATCATAGCCCTATTGCTGCACTAGGTCATTCAACCATTATGTTGCCAAACCTTTTAGAGAGGAGGCAACAACTATAACTTCCTGTTCTGGCCTTGTGAGTTTGCGCCTCACATAGGTATGCATAGTCCTCACCGAAGTGTCCAGGTCCTCGTCCTTTTTCCTATTGCCAGAAAAAAGGTTTAGGACTCACCAAGGAGATCTTGGACATCCATTGCATGGGGTGGTTTTGCCTACGTGATTGCTGCAGTGGCAACATAGCCACCGAGACAGGTTGATGCACACTAACATGAGTCTGTTCTGACGATGGGACTGTAGCTGCCACTGTCATTGATGGTACGGGAGAAGTACTACGAACTGGACCACTAACTGCTGCTAAACCACTTGAAGGAAAGATGTCAAACATAGAAAAGAAAGAGGACCCTATTAGCGATGACGTCACTGTGGGGCCTGCAACCGTAGGGGGAGCTACAAAATACTGAGGTTGTCTCATCATGGGACGAAAAGCCTACAGAGGAGCCAACATTCAATTCTAGCCGGCCACTAGTTCAGCCAACACTTCCTGCTGAACGACCTGCGTTTCTACCACACATAATAGTGAGCAACGCAACGACTGCATTGCGGGATCCAATGTTGAGTCTTCTAGTGCTTCTGACTTCCCTAACCCCTGCCTCCTAGTTCCTAGTCTAGCTTTTCTCAATATAGTCCTCCGCCTTCTCTTTATTGCGTCCCTCAACTATTGTTGTAGTTCATTATGAAGAGCTTCCGCTTAGAGGATCTCATAATCCTCTGGTGTAAGCGAAAACTGTTGGCTGACTTGCTAACCAAAAAACTGACTAATGGGACCCTGAGAAACACCCTGACTAACTCCTGACGAAGAGGCCTGGGACAAGGCCTGAGACATGGTAAAGGTGGTAGCCATTGCGGCCTCGACACAGGCTGTTGCTGCCCTAGACCTCGTAATGTCACCCTCTCCCTAGCTTCCCTTCGTAGCCTCCTTTCCTCTCCTGGACCTAACTCATGGAAAGTGATCGGTGGATTGAGAGCAGTTCTGCAGGTCACTCTAAGATCTTCCACTAATCTTTACTCCTCGCTACTAACTGCTTCACTCATGAGCTACAGTGGTGTGTGATCTCAACTATAATCCACACTGAATCCTTCCTCAGCATGACACCCAACCGAATACTCATAATCATCAACTATTTTCGGCCAGATAATAGAGAACTAGTCAAGTGGTAACCAGCAATCAATGTCAAGTACTGAAGGTAAGTCTATTTCTATTTTTAGATTACTTATCAAAAATAAAAATAATTCACCCGTGGAAATGCATGTTGGATGTCAATTTATCTAATTTGTACCACAACGAACAGTTGCCGGAATCCCCCCCCCCTTGTATCCCTCTTGAGTAGTCGCTTGTATCGATGTTTCGAGCATCCGGTTGAACCGCGTGTCTAAAGGTAGGCAATCCGGCCCACCCCTGTGCCCCAAGTCTATGTTAAATCTGTCAGCCTTACACCTTGTTTATCCTCGCATGCAACGAGCCTTACTTCCGATTGATCTGGCTGATCAAGAGGCAGGCCCACCCTTGTGCCCCAAGTTTATGTTAAATCTGCCAACCTTACCCCTTGTTTATCCTCGCATGCAACGAGCCTCATCCGATTGATCTGGCTGATCAAGAGGCAGTTTAAGGATAGCCCCCAAGGTCCTAAAAAATTATTTAACGTCGCAGATTGGACGGCGATTACAGTTGGGGTTCAACCGGAACCCACCAGAAATGTTTATAGACGGTCTGATAAGCGTCTCTTAAAAGGTTGGCATGCCCAACATGACCTCTTTTGCGCAGCAGCAAAACCAAGGACTTGCGGCAAAGCATGCGTGTACTAGTTCCGACGGGTTGGCATGGTGACCGTGACCCGAGTGCTTCGTCCAGGGCCCTTCAAAGGCTTCGCCCGTCTCCCACCAGCTTGCTGCCCAGGAAGAATGTTGACTCTCAAGGTTGACCGCTCGCGACACCTCACATTAAGAGGACTCTCAAGACAAAACTCACTTCATCACGGTAAGAAGTAATGAAGAGGGTACATAAGGACAAGAGCAACGTACCTCATAATGCTGCCCCCAACCACAAATTTCTCACCGGCAACCTGACGTGCATTTATGATGATTGGTCTTTGCCTCGTCACAACAAACAGCGAAATGCAGTTCCACCTCAACTTAAATGCCACATCGGCGAGTTCTCATCATCCAGCGTACATCCCCACGTCACCACATAGCCTTCCCGGCGCACCCACACGACCCTGGGCCGCCTATCGTCCAACGCCCAAGCCTTATCACTGCCCCGCACCTCATGCGAAGCACCGAACAGCTATTGCAAAGAACCAGTAAGTGCAGTTCGAACCAGCTTCGATACCAAATTGCAAGGAAAGTGACCGATAAGGAGATGACAAGATCCAAATTGCACAATCACATTGACAGCTAGAAAGTCCCACAGTGTCCAGAAAGTAGCATTGCACCAATAATACACCAATGGAGAATCGTAACACTAAAACCGAATGTCAATGAGAGCTTACGCTCGTCTTCACCAACATAAGAGTTCAGGCCCTTCCCCCTACTTGGCACTCGGCGCCCAGACTACTTCCCACACAGCTACTATCTGCCTACTACTTGACAATGCAACTGTTGACGTCAGCAACCACCAAAGTACATGAAGATGTTGCCCGATGCAGACCATCACCAATGCCAAGCGTGAGCCCTCACATCATCATCGTCATCTCTCTCTCTCTCTCTCTCTCTCTCTCTCTCTCTCTCTCTCTCTCTCTCTCTCTCCACCTTGTCTTCCCTCTGCACACCTGAAGACCACCCCTCCACCTTGCCGTACTCCAAGCCCAGCCAGCTATGGATGCTGGGCTATGGCGCTGTCCTCAGCAGCACCCTTCTTCCCACACGACCGCACATGCAACGCACCTTGCCCCTGGCGCTAGCAGCAGCATGCAAGCATCCGCTCCAGCAACGCTGCCGCAAACTGGCAAGTGCCTGAATGAGCATACAGGCAGCGAGCTCTTTCCTATACGACCTGGCTGGGCTGCGCCCAGAAGCTTCCAGTAGGCCCCAGGTTGCTGGGCCTTTGCTGATGCTGCTGGGCCGCGTTCAGTTACTCCTCCGAACTGTCTCTGTATACAGCTGCGAATGTGGCCCAGGCCCTGCACTTCAGAAATGGCCTAGAAGGCCATGGAAAATCTTTGCTGCTCGGGTCGTGGGTTCCCTCATCCAACTGACGCGACACAACTGCCTGAAACCCCAAATACGAAATTGGCAGCATTGGCCTCTCGTGATTTGATAGGTCCGCCTTCACTTAGGTAGGGCGAGTGCACTTGCATCATGGGCCCCCTTAGGCCTGCCGAGGAGCCTTATCCTCGCAAATGAGCTGAGGGTGTTCTAAAAAAAATAGAGAAGCTTCGTTCACAAAGGGTGCGGCTTCAAATCAAAACACACACAAAAACGGAAAAACTGAAGAACTTACCTGAGCAACTGTCTAGTCACTAGAGATCCGCTCCGCCCGTCTTTACCCGTACGTCATTCCCAAACCCCCCCTCACCGGCACATGACACACTCTTCTCATCGGCGCCTGAAGTGCTGGCACTCCCTTGGTGCAAACACTCCTACTCCACCTGCATCCCAAGAAGTACAGTGACACACGACAGAACTCCTCTTCTCTCCTGGGGCAGCCGCCTCGTAGCCGTTGCGTGACACAGTTTGGGAAGGATGTTTCTTTTCCTTTGGGGGTGGGGGGGAGGGATGCCCACGGTACTGAAGCGTCCAACTCTTCATGCTCTCTGGCTCAGGCCCCAAATAGACAAGTTCAAAATGAACATGGTTGGACTGGACTGCAAAGAAGGGCTGTTATCAGGGCAATTTTTGATGCAACCCTTCGTGTTATCTGAGCAATTTCTGATGCAACCCTTCGTGTTATCTGCGCAATTTTTGATACAACCCTTCTCGTTATCTGGGCACTTTTGATAACAACCCTTCAGTATGGCGAATGTACGATGACCTGGGGGGGAGGGAGGGAGGGAGGGAGGGAGGGAGGGAGGGACTGAAGAACCATACTCTGCATCTCCTGGCCAAGGCCTCCAGGCAGATGAATTCCGAATGAACACGATTTCCAATTCCAGAAGAGAATCCGACTACTGCTCTCAGCACTGGGCTGAATTGTGCGGCATCCCCGGATCGCAAAGAAGGGCCATTAACTATTATCTGGGCAATTGTTGACACCGTGACTGCTGCGTCCGTGAAATAGAGCAGGAGCACAAAAGCAGGAGCGTCATGCAAACACAGTTGTTATATAAGACAAGATTTCAAACACGTGGCCCGGCAAATGGAATGGAAACGGCCTCCAAGAAGACAGGAAGACATTGAAGTCCCAGAGCTTAACATATGAAAGGGGCTCTGCCAGCGACACGCAGCGCAGAAGGGGCTTTATAAGTTTATACACACAGTATTACACCTGAACGAAAGAGGACTCGAACAAGAGCAGAGAGGATTGGGAAAAAAGAAAAGAAGAAAAGAAAAAAAGAAAAAAAAAAGATAATACAGCACCAAACCAGCATAATAAAGGCCTTGAGGGAAGCCTGACCAGGTGGGTGGGCCAACTGGGGGCTCCACCGCGGAGAAGGCTCACAGTTTTTGAAGCAGCATTTGCATAAGCAGACGAGGGTGGATGACGAGACTTGGGTCTTGGGTTCTGTGCACTGGCATTTAGTCAAAAGCTGAAACATATATTTGTTTTCCACGTGACAAAATCGAGTTGCCAAAAAAAATGCAGGGGGTTCAACCACATGACCTCTTTCAGACTAATTATTGGGGTCTGATGAACTTTGATCATCCTCTGGTGAGCATATACTCGTGTGGCCGTAAAAGCGACTACATGATTCCTTTCAGACAATTTCTCATCCCATGAGAGGTCACGTGAAGGGTATTGGGGTTTGATCGTATCCTCCGGCTAGCATACACTCATGTGGCCGTAAAAGTGGCCAGATGCATCCGACAGTGTCCTGGAGCATTTCACATGAGCAAGCGGCATCTCCCTCTGGGAAGCTGCATGCCTAAAAAATAGGAGAGCCATGAACCACCGATTTATTTTATCAACGGTCCATGCGCCCCGGATTTTTAGGAGAGGTTCAATCTGCTTTTTCGGATGTACTGGTGGTTCAAAGGGATGGGCCGGTCGCCGGTTACCAGTGTGCTGTTCCTACCGAACAGCAACAACGCCATCAACGAGGTTTCGGCCTGCAATTTTTGGGAATGAGTTGTCTTTCATGTTACAAAGTTAAAGACTGCTGTTATTTACTGTTTACTATTTTGAATTTTCTTGTTAATTTTATCTATTTTCCTCCATGTCTGCTTGGTCATTCATTTGCTTATGTTTCATTTGCGGTAGAGTTGACATCCCGCCATTTTCTTACGTCTTTAGTCAGCTTGTTGCTGCTGGAGCGACCTCCGCTTGTCTTCCTTCTCTTCCTCCTCCTCCTCCTTCTTCTTCTTCTTCTTCTTCTTCTTATTATTATTATTATTTTCAACCATGCATGCATCCAGGGCAAAACAAATCATCCCTGAACTTAGGAGCACCTGGCAGCAACTCCCTCCGATTCGCTGCTCGATCCTCGTCAGCAGTCATTATTACAGCAGTTCAATCTACCTTTCCCTCGCTCACACAAGTCGAGCCGTCGATGATTCGATCAAGATCTCCTAGCTCAGTGCAAGGGGGCCTTCCAGGAAGTTCTTCATCACTCTGGCAAACTCACAATTCACATAAATAGGGTGGGGGCAAACCACCAGCTTCCCTTCCAATGGCCCTACAGGGACCTACTGATCTGCTGCCCAAATCAGCCTCCCAAGACAAAAAAAAAACTTCTTTTCACTTTTCCACCCCCCTCCAGAGCAGGAGAGATTGATCGAGTATATCCCTTACGGGATTTGAACCCGTGCCTTGGACCACCACTCCTTCCCCAGGCAACGTTGAGAATTGAAAATGCAAACATTCCATGTTCTTCAGTGGCTCACAGCCACAGGGCCCAACGCTCTGAATGTGTCTTGGTAGAATAGGTCGTGCATTTGAGGTCCAACTAAAATCGTAGAGTTCTAATCGAGGTTGAATGTGTGTGGGTAGAGTAGGTCGTGGGTTCAAGGTTCAATTGCAACGATAAAATTACATCTGAAACTAAATGGGTGTGGATAGAATAGGTCGGGGTTCAAGGTCTACTTGCATTATGTGGAATGCAAAATTATAAAGTAGGGCGAGGGTTCGAGGTCTCACAAACTCTTGTAGCCTTAGGCCACATGTCCGCGGCAAAGATAGGCTCGGGGCCACAAGGAATAAGACTTAGACCGAAACTTCTCTCTCTCTCTCCTTATTGCCCCTCGTCTCCCCACATCATGCGCCTACTTCCCGAAGACCACCTTCGCCATCACCTACCTTGCACCCCTGCAGCCCGGCTATGGCTGCTGTGCGCCCGCTGCCCTTGCAGCGCCCCTCACCTCAGCACCCGTGCGCGCATCCCACCAGCAGCGCCCAACTTGCACAGCAACGCAGCAGCGTGTCCGCATTGCCTGCCTAGGCCAGAATGCCTCTGCCTGGGCTGACCTCTTAACTTTATGGAAAGTGCAGCCCCTGTGCGTGTCTGACCGAGCCTGGCTGGGGAAATTAGGTAGCTTCCAGTCGGGCCCCAGTCTGTGCGCCCAGGCCCACCTCTACAGTTAATAGCCTGGGTCCATTTCGGTTGGGCACATATAAGTAGCCTCCCAGGCTCCAGGCGTTGGCCACATTCTCATTGGCTCGCAGAGATTGTGTGACGACAACGCTGCTTTCTCATTCGCCCGTGGCCGCTCCGTGATGTGTCAGCCTCACACTGCATGTGCCCAGGGCGCAACCACCGGCCCTGGGCTCAACAGTACAGCGCAGTCCTTGTTTCCTGGAAAGAGCCTGGAGGCTCATGTTTCCCTGCAAGCAACTGGCGTGCTGAAGCTGTCTGTGTACCCACATATGGAAAATGTCAAGTTCGCAATTGGTTGGAATTCGGGATCGCCCGAACTGCAAACACTGGGGGCGACGGAGGGACCATAGTCGTGATTGATATCATACATCCCAAAGGGTCCTACGACGAACACAAATTTGATTGATCATTCACACGGCGTCCATCCAGGTCGCAGTTGCCAAGCCTCTGCTGGCTTACTTACAGCCGCTAACTAAGGACCTCCGTGAGAGCTGTTGCGAGGAAACTTGCACATACGGTTCGGGAAAGGCTCTCTGATGCCTATCTATGTATGAAGGCATCATTTATGCTATTTCACTCCGGCCGCCTATAACTGTATAAACAGTGGCAAGCCGCAAGTTATATCGCCTTTACTGGCCAACATTGCTTTGCACGGAATGGAGAATGCTTTGAATGAGTGGGCTCAGCAACAGGGGGTCGAAGGCCGAGTTATCCCCCTCGATAATGATAATGAGAAGGTCGACAGAGCCGCCGTAGTAGGGGAACTAAAGGGCGACAGTCACGAAACGATGGCAGATGGCGCAGCCTCTCCACAACCGGATTTCTGGAAGTGCCTGCCGAAGCTTGAAACTCTGCTGAGAGAATGATATGTTCATGTAGAGCCATATATCCCATCAGAAATGGTAAAAGGAGCTTCTACATATTCCATTTGGATCTCGTCGTTCAACCAATTATGCTGCTCAAGCTACTGCTGAGATTGTAGCGAGTGCTGCTATTCCATTAGGAATTAAGTCAGTTGAAGCGAGAATCAAAGGTTTAGGTTATGGAAAGCAGGGTTGTCGAGCCCTTGCCCCGGGGCGGGGGTCTGGGGGTCCAGGGGTGGGCACCCCCAACCCCGGCTCCAGACCCCAACAAAAAAAAATAAAAAAATAAAAAAATCGCAAAACAAAAATAAAAATAGCGGGGGGTGCGCAGTGAGAGCGCGTACCCTGTGGGCTAAACCCCAAGAATGGGGTTTTGTGCCCCACCCCAGATCCCCCCCGGGGCCACACCCACCACTGTGGGGACCAGGGTACCTGTGGGTGCGGGGCCGGGGGCGGGGCCAACAGCCGGCGGGGGCGGGGTTGAGTGCTGGGGGGGGGGGGGGGGGGGGGGGGGGGGGGGGGGGGGGGGGGGGGGGGGGGGGGGGGGGTGCAGCAGGGGTTAAACAGGGGCGGGGCTAGGCGCGGAGGTGCGGGCGGTGGCAGGGGGTCAGCTCGGGGGTAAAATGGTTTGGGCCCCGGGGATCCCCGCGTGACAACGCTGATGGAGAGCCTTAAGCCTTACACGGTTTTGGAATCCTTAATTCATCACTTTGTGTGTCTGTACCAGCTTCTTCTACGTACACCTGTGTAGAAGCACCCAAAGGAGACTTTGGTGTATATTTAGTTAGCAACGGAACCAATCGTTTTTATCGTTGTAAAATTTGAGCACCCGGTTTTGCTCATTTACAAGGGCTTGATTTTGTGTCGAAACATCACACGCTCAAAGATGTGGTTGCTATCAGCGCATGCTGCCCCAAAATGGCTGGTGGCGTGCAGCACATTTCCAGCCCCGTAGGAAAGTGCCCCGGGAGTATTGGCGGTTAAAACCACCTGTACAGCCGGAATTTTCGTAGGCGATAAAAACAAGCTCTCTCCACAAGGCTGGGGTCGTGTACTGGCAGCTTGTAACACACACCGGAGAAGAACGCGAACCGACGAAGGATTCACCGACTATTGCAGTCGGATTAACGAAATAACATACTTCTGAATTGCCTGCGGGTGGTCAGTTCAATGATATGATATATCAAGGCTGTCGCCCATTTATAACAAAAATTGAATAAAAAGGTAAGGAGTCTGTGATGGTTGATCTTCACAATACTTCTCTTTCTCTTTGCAAAACAGCTCAGCTCATTGATACGCAACCCTACAAAAAAGTTGAAAAAAGAAAATAAAAAATGCCGTGGAAGTTCTTTTTTGTTTTGTTTTGGGTAATATTAATACCTTCACAATACTTCTCTTTCTCTTTGCAAAACAGTTCAGCTCATTGATATGCGACCCTTAAAAAAAAAAAACCAAGTTGTGGGTGTTTTTTTTTTTTTTTTTTTTTTTTTTTGGGTAATACCATACTAATACGTTCACAATACTTCTCTTTCTCTTTGCAAAACAGCTCAGCTCATTGATATCGAAAGGCATTCCACGATGCAGACCCGAAATTCGAATTGCAGGTTCAAGGTCTCAGGCCAGGTCGGTCAGTTTCAGAAAAGTCAAACAGTCACATCCCGGAGGCAGAGGTTGCGCTCTGTAAGCGGAAGTCACATCTCATATTGAAAAGTCATACCCCACAGGCAAAGGACACATCCCCAGGCAAAAATCGTGTCCCAGAGGCGAGAGTCCCATCCCACAGTCAAAAAAAGTCATGTTCCACAGGTGAAAAGTCACATCCCACAGTAAAAAAAAGTCATTTTCCACAGATGAAAAGTCGCGATTCACAGGCCCAAGCAGCAGCACACCAATGAAAATTTGGGAAGGATACCAGGCCTTGACATTCTGAAGCAAGCAGGCCGTGGGCATGTGGTACCAGTACCAAGTCAAACCAGACGAAGCAGAGGCTGAGACGAGCTGAAGCTCAATCCAAGTCAATACAAGGACTGGCCAGCGACATTTCAATATAAGGACTGGCCAGCGACATTTCAAGCAGATTGCTCATTTGTGAGAAGTGTGGAAGTGCTGCTGAAGCGCTTGTGTGCTATCTGCGAGTAGCATGCGCGCAAGAGCACTGCTGGGCAGTGCTACACTGAGAGGGAAGGCGGCCATAGTCGCATAGCTAGTGATAGGAGGTAGTGCTGAGTAGCAGCGGATGTATTCAAAATCTCAGATTCATGATTCTCAAGTAGAGAGAGAGAGAGAGAGAGAGAGAGAGAGAGAGAGAGAGAGAGAGAGAGAGAGAGAGAGAGAGAGAGAGAGAGAGAGAGAGCATGCGTGAGGAAGACCAGGCGAGACAGAGAGAAGACCGAGAAAGGGAGAGGAAGACAGAGAGGGAGAGAGAAGAGAGTCACCTACCTTTGACGAGGATGTTGGTATTCGGTTGCTGTATTCTGCGCTGTTGAGCGAGCGATTGGTGACCAGATCTCCGAAACTGCTTAATGTGATAATTTGTTGGGATTTCTAAGCTGCGCATATCTGGACTTTACATCTCTGGACGTCAGTGTGGATTTCGTGTGATCTCTCAATGTGTTTGTGTGCGCCCATGGTGTCGAGCAGTGAGGCAGTGAGGCTCAATGCAATATGCAACCCTAAAAAAAAAGAAGCCACTGTTGATGAAGGCTTTTCTTTCTTTTATTAAAATGATCAGAACAGGCAATACACTTGATCCTAGCCAAAAAAACCGGGCAAGTTTTGATATGAAGTTTGGGGAACGATGTTAAATCAACTTAAATGCCTCTTACAAGGGGAAAAAGAAGGGGATGATGTTAAATGGCTCTTGCAATCAAGTCGATTCCCTCTAAAAAAATGCATCTGCAGGGGGAGGGCGAACAAGGATGAATTATTTTAGTGGGGCTCAAGGATGGTCAGCTATACTGGCTGGCAAGGACTGAACGAATGAATTGAAATCTCAGATTTCGTAAAACCTTGTGAGCACACAAATTATACATGGGCAACGTCTGAGGGACTCGTTGCCTCGAAAAGGGAAAAAAAAATAAAATCGAAGTGTACAGTCTGGACAGCACTGGCTAGATCCTCCGTTTCTTTCTTTTTTTTTATTTTTTTTATTTTTTTATTTTTTTTTATTTTTTTTTAGTTGTCAATCTGCTCAAATCCTTGCTATGTCTGGACCCTGCTGGGTCCTCCTAACCATTTCTCAAGGAAGGGTGGGGATAAAATAAAAAAAAAAAAAAAAAAAAAGAACAGCAACTAAGGCTGCCTCCACCCACCCACACGTACGATGCCGCTCCATAAAAACAATAAGGTGGGGTACCAATAAGCCAAGGTGCACTTTTTTTTTTTTTTTTCCTCATAGGTGATACAGGACAGCTCAGAGAACTCTCATCCGCAATAATTTCATGCGTAAACCATAACATGGAGGAAAAACAAAAGTTAAAAAACTCACCAATTGACTCGAAAAAAAAAAAAAAAAAAAAAACTTTCACCCTTTCCCCAAGGATTCAAGCAGCAAAAAAAAGAAAAAAAGAAAAAAAAGGCTTTATCTACATGGGAAACCTTCACCAGCAACTATGGGCTGGCCTCCATCCCCTCATATGATCAAACGGGGCGGGGGGGAGGGGGAGGCATCAGGAGTCCAACAAATTCCAGCTCTCGTTATTATTAATTTATTAAATTTATTATTTAAATTTATTTTCAATATTTTCGTGTCACCCACTGCTACCATCTTCCCCTGACATAGCGCATAGCGCACATGCATTGTATTCGAGTTTTTGAAAAAACAATTTGATGATTCGAATAGAACACATGGGCGTTGTACTCTAATATACCAGCTGTTCAGATAGAACGCGTATGCGTTGTACTCGAATAGAAAGCATCTTATGCATTGTATATTCGTTTACAACACATACGCGTTATGTTCGGGGGAAGACAGTACTCTTATTGCAACCATTGAAGAGCCTGTCAGAGTGCGGCAGACCAGAAGCCCCTGGACGCCCGCGGGAGAAGAGCAGCGCAATCTCTCCGGCACAGCTGCACAGTAGGAGCACAGTAGGCAGAGTGCCCATCAAGAACACATCCAGATCACAGAGAGCGGCTTTGCGTCCCTAAGCAGCAGTTGGTAGAGAGGGGCTTTGGCTTCGAATTTTCCGACCGTTTTCTTTTTCTTTTTTTTTTTTTTTTTTTTTTGACGATCGAGGTAAACTGCACATGCCACATACCCTTGAAAAGATTAAAAAAAAAAAAAAAAATCCCAAGGTGGAACTTATTGTACCACCAGCTCATAGATATATCTGAATGATTCTTTCAACGCTGCCGACTGCTCAAAAAATTGTGAGTGACCCTTTCAACGCTGCCTGCCGACCGGTCAAAAAGTCAATGCGGCTGACTGCTGCGTTCCAGTGCGTGAAGCTCCTCCAGATCAGTGAGAAAGCTGCAAAAAAAGGAAGTGGATGTATGTATCTAGTCAGTTTCTTTGATGCAAATTCATTCATAACATGTAACTGGTCAGTTTTTTGATGCAAATTCAGAACAACACAGCATATATGATATGTGACAGTATCTTCCTGTTATTTTCTGTTATGCAATGAACCCAATCTGAAGAGAAGCTCGTCAATGCCAGAAAAACACAATGTCTCAGCGCAGTTTCGAATCTTTCGATGTCTCCAAAATCGTACATATAGTCAGGTAGCCCAGCACCTGGTCACCAGAGAAGAGGATGGTGGAAGGGGAGATGAGACTGAGAAGGTGGAAGAGAGAGTCGAGTACCGCCAACATAGCAGATAGATCTCCCTCACAATCCCCCCTCTTCTTCGGGCATCTCCCGCTCGCCACATCAGCAGACAGTTCCCTGAGGGCGCTTCCCATCAGATAGATCTCCCTCAGAGGCAACTTCCCTCTGACACGCTCTGACAATGAGCTTATCTCACCATGGCGCTTGCCAGCGAAGACACCTTATGAACCCGGACAGCAGTGCGCAACATCGACTACAAACGCAAACAGGTAAGCTCCCTCCACATTGATCCATCTGACAGATCTCATCCTTATCCTCCTCCCCAGTATCCCATCAATGTCATAATCAGTGTGGCGAGAGCCACGTCAGCATAATCAAGTGTCCAGCTGGCGCCGAAGACAGAGAATGGCGCCAGCACACAGCGTTAGCAGTGCTGCGTCGTCGCATCCAGCTTGCAGCGTCCAGCCAGCATCGTGCCAGCGTCAAGCTCGAGTCCAGCCAGCGTCGAGCAGCGAGTGCAAGACTGAATGTTGTGTCAGTCAACAGGGGTTGGGTCAACTCGTAGAGTTGACTCCGGTTGACCAGCCTCCTCTGGTCTCTCGGATACGATGGCCCAGATTGTCTCGCAGCCAATGGCGTGGATCCCACCCATACAGTTGCAGATTCCCACTTGGACTGGATTCCTTACAGATAGATACCTGCAAACAGCCAAAGGTGTGTGTCTGATCGGCGGCCTGGACGGGGTTCATGTTGACTTTGACTCGCGGCCCTGAATTTCCGAGCTGCTGTTGCCGTTTGGCTTTCCACGGCCAACTGGCGCACGTGGGGCCTGTGAAGGCCAGTTTTAGGCCTTGCTTCGGGTACCCCACAGCAGCAGGCCTTCGTTCAGGCAGTTTACATGACTAGGGTGTGGCCTTTTGAAGTTTGACCGCTATTTCGGCCGTTTGACCAAAATGGCGACCCACAGGCCACGACGGATGCATGATTTGAGCTGAGTTATTGCAGTTATTAATTCTAAATTGAAAAGACAATAATATAGATGTATATCGTCACAAATATATATCGTCACAAATAGAACTGCCTACGGTAAACCGTAGGCAGAGAGAGAGAAGAGGACAACAAACGAGGGGCTGTGACAAACTGTTTCGTCGGAGTTTATATATATCGTCAAACAGAACTGCCCGGTAAACCGTAGGCAGAGAGGGAGAAGAGGACAACAAACGAGGGGGTGTGACAAACTGTTTTGTTGGAGTTTCACCGACTATACATATATATATATATATATATATATATAGTCAAACAGAGCTGCCCGGTAAACCGTAGGCTGAGAGGGAGGGAGACGGAGAAGAGGACAACAAACGAGGGGCTGCGTCAAACTGTTTCGTCGGAGTTTCACTGACTCATCAGGAGGCTGAACCCTCAACAGTCTGCAGAATCCCCTAACTGATTACACTGTAAGTGATAATCCACCTTATATATCGTCACAAACAGAACTGCCCGGTAAAACTGTAGGCAGAGAGAGAGAAGAGGACAACAAACGAGGGGCTGTGACAAACTGTTTTGTCGGAGTTTCACCGACTCATCATGAGGCTGAACCCTCAACAGTCTGCAGAATCCCCTCACTGATTACACTGTAAATGATAATCTACCTTAACCAAAATCAAAGTAGACTATCACTCACCCACACCAGATGGAAAACTCTACAGACTGTCGGTTCMCACCCCATCABAAGCCAGCAAAACATCCACGAAACAAAGAAAGGTCTGTCACAGCCAAAAAATACACTCCAGACACGCCGCTGGCACTAGAGGCACAGCATGGCCGCCTAGTAACGGCCCCGACCACTGCCGCTCGACCTGACCGGAAAAAACCGTAGCAGGAAGCTAGCGAAGTCGTAGTATATATCGTCACAAACAGAACTGCCCGGTAAAACCGTAGGTATATATTTTTTGTGAAAACTAGGGCGCTGTCAAGGTTTTCAATTTTAACTTTCAAGTTTTAAGTGTGTTTCAGTCAAAGCGAGGGAAATCGTGAATGTACCCAACCCAGCTTTGGGGTTGGGTGGGGATGTGTTGTGTTCGAGAGATGCCTGAAGTGGATTTACAACTGAAAACGTGACTGCGCCGTAGTTATCCCAAAATATTATATCTGGAACATATGCTGCGCAAATAAGACAGGAGACCGAATAGTGGGGCGCATAGGTTCCCCGGGCAGATGCCACGAACACATTGTAGTGCATTTTGGTATGTTACCTTGCAGAGTTCAAAACGGTCGTTCCTCCTAGCAGTACACGAACTCCTGTGTTCGCAGCGTTGTTCAATGCCACCGCCCGAGCCTCCTCATATGTTGTTCCGCCCACGACGAATACCACAACTTCCGACGGCCTGCCATTGAGAACACAACCCGCAGAGTCGCAGCACAGTAGATATAGCACTTGTAAGCTGAAGCCTTTGGCTGGCATTGCTACCTTTCTGAGCCAACCATGATACACTTCAAAGTTCAAACTGAAAAATCTGGTTGTCTTTCGGACGCAAAGCAAGCCCCCCCCTTTACTTATGGGTACGCCCTCAAGTGGCAATTCACACTCCTCGGAAACCACCGCTAATCAAACAAACACTCCGCGAGACAACAAAAAGTTGCATACATGCACCCACTGCTGAATAGAGCAAAATGTTCATGTCAACGACAACCCGGGGGAGCTGACGTTAGCATGGGACTCTGCTCCTGCAAAACAATGCCCTAGCATCAGTAGTTACTGGATCTGGATGGAACTGAGGGGGACCGGGCTGGATTTGGATGGAAGCAAGGGGGGTTGTAAAACTTTGTATACATTCCTCATGATGGGGCATTATGTTATGTTTAGGGGGGCGGGGGGGGGGGGGGGGAGAGATAGGACGTGTATCAAGACTATCAAGTTCGTAACAACAGACACACGATGGAGCAAAGAACGACATGACATGGTTAAAACTTGACAGTTAAAACCCAAAGGAATTCACCGACATAAGGTAAAAAGAACTCAACTCGAGGAAAGATGAATGATCTTCAGGAGGAAAACCAGATGCATTTGTAAAGCTGAGACGACGCGTTCTGCAACCTCGATTTTGCGGAGGACAAATCGCCTCGAGGATCCTGGACTACCACAAGTGGCCAGACTACCGTTTTCGCCCGAACATTACGCACCCTGATTGTGAATGCATACAAGTCCTCAATCCTCCGATACAGTCACGATGAGCATGCGTCGAGTTCGAGGGAAGCGGTAGCATGACTCTGGAAGCCAGTAGAAAAGACAGTCAGTGGCTGACTCTGGGTCAGGTCAGCCAACAGGTTGGATTCAGCCACAGAGAGCGAATGCCAGCTGTCAATTGCGGCCTGAGGAAGGGCTACATGTACTCTTTCGCGACTTCGTTGCCTAGGCTCAGGTCACGAAACCGTTCACAGCATGTCTTCCATCCTCCTTCCTCTGGTAAGTAGTACTACCCCTCCCCTTTCAGCCCTGACTGAGGCCAGGGGGAGGCCCTGCTGGCTGCTGGGGGCCGGGCTGGGTCTCTCCATTTCAGTTTGCAGTTGTGTGACAGAGATCCTTAACGCGCTTGCCCGCACATGTGAAAAAAGGAAACAAAGAAACCACTCCCACAGCTGATCTTTAAAGAGCCACTACCGTCTTCACCTGAATAGAGCACTCTGTCATTATAGCTGTGCATCTGGTTTGGAAGTTGCACCAAATAGGGGCGTTCTGTTCGGGTGAAGGCAGTGACCCCCAAGCTACTTTGATATACTCCTGACTCTGGAGAAGCAAAACCTCGTTAATGTGCGCTCAGTGCCACCCACCACAGCAGGCGGCAAACATATACAGTATTATACACATATTTGCCACCGGGCTTTGTTTTCCAATCCACCCTTTTGCTATAACTCGAATGCAAGATTCAGCCGCTGGGCTCCGATCATGCCCTCAGCACCATAAAAACAAGCGCGAACGTGCAGGCCTGAAAAAATAAACAAGGTCATAGTTCCGTCAAACAGATTGGTCCAAGTGCGTGCATTTTTGCCACCAGATTCCTCTTTTTTTCTTTCACACATTCCACAGGTTCCCCCGAAGTGCTTAGCTTCGGAAGTGGCAGCGCATTATATAAAATTCATTGAAGGTAGCAGCTAGATATGTGCTCCACTCAGTGGAAGCAGTTTGCGAAGCTAAACTGTCAACGCCTCTCTCTCTCTCTCTCTCTCTCTCTCTCTCTCTCTCTCTCTCTCTCTCTCTCTCTCTCTCTCTCTCTCTGTATGTGTTTGTGTGTATCACACTCTCCCTTCCCCTCCCTCCCCCCCTCCCCCCCTTCCTTTCCTCTGAGCGGAAGTAGTCGGCCACTTTTACCGAAGTAATCATGCCTCTGTCTCTGCTCAAAGAGTTGGTTTGGTATTGTTGTTGACTCTGTGAGAAGTGGTTCCTTGGGATGTGATACTGTCTGGTGCAGTCGCAACACTGGCATATCCAGTGCTGTGACCTGTTCTGTAATACTAATCATTCATCATAGCTATGTTACCTCCTGACGATACAGACGCCTGTTCTGCAACGCAAGTCACTCATAACAGCCACGATATGCACAGGAGACTCACCGGCCGACGAGGGGTTTTCCAACAAAAGGATATTCCACATCTTTCACTCGGCCCTTTGTGATATTCTCGATGATCTGGGACAGTAGTGGCTGATGCTGGGCATATACATTGTCCACCCCCTAAAGAACATGGCAGGCAAAAAACAACAAGCAGGTCATTAGCACACCGAAACCGGAATGCCGAACACAACACCCATCACACTGAACCTGGGGAAAGACGAAGAGAGAGATGCATCATAACAAACATACCCTTGAAAACAGCACCAAGGCCACATAAAAAATGACGTCTTGAAAGGCCACTTGAAAAATGACGGATTGAAAGACCATTAAAAAAATAACACATCTTGACTCTTGAGTAAGTGGATTTTGAAACCTGCATTTTGCATTAAAAAAAAAGGAGTGAATCCCCAAAACTACCAAATACTGCACTCGACTTCCTGTCATTTTCTGTCCAGCTGCAATGTGGCACATATTCTTGAGAATTTCTGCATTATGCAACATCCCGCTTCGCCAAACAACAGAAATATGCCCATGACTGCAACCCGGAAGGCATCGCTTCAAGGTATTTAAAAAACAAAAACAAATCAAACTTGAAAAAAAGCAATGCTTTGCGCAATGAGGCTCACACAGAGATGGGGCAATTCCCGAGATCGCGTTTTCTCACCAATTTTGGAAGCCAGCCAGCCAGCCATGACAGCAGAATAACTTCAATAGCGATAAATTGCATGATGTACCAACTGGTCTAGCTCAGTTGGCACAACCCAAACTTTTGATTGAAATAAAGACCCGAGTTTGAACTCAAATGAGTGAAATACAGCAATTCTGAAAAAAAAGCCTAAGGCTGGTCAGTTGGATGATAATATCTGAAGGCTGTTGCCCTTTTGAAAAGGGGAAAAAAAAGAGACAAGAAAACATAGATAAATTGCATGATCCAGCAAAGAAAGACTTGGGAATTGCGAGGCTTCTAGACCTTAGCGACTCTTAGTTGGCCCATAGAAAAACCGGGGCGGGTCCGTGGTGAGGGGCCCGACCAGGGGACTACACGACAGGTCCTGCATTGGGGTCCTGAGCAATCAGTCGCCCGAGTCTGGATGTAGACGGGTATGGGGAGTGCCTTGCCGGAAGGTGCAGACACCGGACAGACAAGGGAACGACAGAAGCAAGGCCGGGGCATAAGCACATGGGGCACAGGCAGTACCATGCAGCAGCACTGAGAGAAGAAGCACCGCTTGAAGTAGATGCCAGGTTGACTCTTGGTCCCCGGCACAGAATCAGCCAAAGTTTATTCTTTAGATACCGTCGTGATTTCGTCTCTGAGAAGAGGACTTTACAATCCGTACGCATTCTACCTCTACACCCCATTACTCCGTCAGTGATTTCGTCTCTGAGAAGAGGACTTCACAATCCGTACGCCTTCTACCTCCACACCCCATTACTCCATCAGGCTTTGCCCATTGCAGAAAATTCTGCACAGCCGCCTCCCGTAGGAGTCCTGCAGGGCCATGTCTCAGTCCCAGTGCGACATTAAATAATTCCTGACTTGCACATTTGCCTTCCAACTTGATCCTGTAGTAGATAGGCAAGTCAACCCAGCGCAAACAATTTGCAACCCTAGTAGCCAGGGCAGAAGGTACTAAACATCACTGCGATTGGCCTGTGACCTGACATAGCGGGCCACGGTTAACTTCTCACAGAGATGTAGGCTGACCTGCATCTGTCAGTTGGCGAGTCCCTAAGTGCCAGGGGTCCTAGAGGGCATAGGGCCTGGAGCCTGGAGCCGCTAGCCACATACTCAAGCAGGGAACCAAGTCGGCGCCGCACGGCTGGCCCCGTGGTCCTGTCTGGGACGTTAAAGAAATCCTGAAGATGTACGGCCTGTCTACGGATAAAGCTGTTGGCTAGTCCCTTCTACATTCTAACGACCCCAGTGAGGAGTACTTAAGCCACCAGCATGTTCACCAGCCATTTTTCTCCAACACAGCATGCATGTGTCCGCAAGTTTCGGGGGTCGGCCTACCGGAGTAAAACGGCTGGTAGCACCAGCCAAAACCAGGCCCCATACTGGTTCGTTTTTTCCTTCTTCGCACAGGGCATTTCCAGGCTCAGCAAGGGAAAGGTCGAAGGTACTGATGGTTTAAGAGTGGAACTCGGCCACAAGTTTCGGGGGTCAGCCTACAGGAGTAAAACGGCTGGTGGCACCAGCCAAAACCAGGCCCCACCCTAGTTCATGTTTTTTTGGTGCACACGACATTTCCAGGCTCGGCAAGGGAAGGGTGAAAAGTACTGATGATTTAAGAGTGGAACGTGAACAGCAGAGGATGCAAAGGATGTGGAGCAGAGGGAGAGCAGAGGAAAATAAAGGAGGGCGAAGAGGAGGAGAAGGAGAAACAGACGAACGGAGCAAAGGAGGAGGAGGGAAATTGTTGAGGAAACTGATGAGGAAGAAAAAGAAAAACAGTCTGGGTTTTGAGAAGATATGCAGGTGAAAATGCGTCAACCACTTCAACTTACAAGAGTTGAAGTTGACCCTCGCTGGTACCTCAGCGACCCCAGCTTTGCAGTCTGGAGCCACTAACCCTCTTGACAAACATATGGCTGCACCTTCAACTACTAAAAATTCGGAAGACTGCTGAAGCTGCTCATGCGGCCCTGAATTTTAAGCAGTTGAAGGTGGCTTCAGAACGGCCTGAGAAACAGAAGCAAATGATTGGACAAGGTAACTAGATTCGGTCACTCTGATGGATGTTAAATGAATGACCGCTGATCTACCAACGCAGATAGCAGAACAGAAGATGAGCACTGAACTGACCGTGGCAGCAACCCTGGCACTGAATGGGACAGAGAACATGGAATTGGTGCCAGACCAGGTTGAGGGCATCCGCAAATCACAGGATGAGTCCTAGGAGGTGATGGAAGGCAGATTCAAAGCGACGGCTGAAAATTTTGGGAAACTCCTGGAAGCGCTTGAGACAGGGTGAAATGGAGATCGTGGAGATGGAGATGGAGATGGAGGAAATGGAGAAGGACCAGTTAGTGGAAGCCTGAAGAAGATGCATCGGATGACCGAGATGGAGATGGAGATGGAGGAAATGAAGTTGATACGGTGCAGAGATGGAGGAAATGGAGATGGAGATGGAGATAGAGATGGAGCTAGAGCTGGAGCTGGAGATGGAGATGGAGATGATGGAGATGGAGATGGGAGATGGAGATGGAGATGGAGATGGAGATGGAGATGGAGATGGAGATGATGGAGATGGAGATGATGGAGATGATGGAGATGATGGAGATGGAGATGGAGATGGAGATGGAGATGGAGATGGAGATGGAGGAAATTAAATTGATACGGTTCAGAGATGGAGGAAATGGAGCTGGAGCTGGAGCTAGAGCTGGAGCTGGAGATGGAGCTGGAGATGGAGCTGGAGATGGAGATGGAGATGGAGATGGAGATAGAGATGCAGCTGGAGCTGGAGCTGGAGCTGGAGCTGGAGATGGCGATGGAGACGATAGTGGAGGTGAACAAGATGCATCAGACGAAGGTAGGTCAAGCACTCGAGACAGGGTGAAGTCGAGATTGCCTGGCCCCTATCACCAAAAGAAGGATGAGGACTAAGTTGTTATGGATAGCAGAGATCAGAACCTACATGAAAATCCCGCGCCTTGCCGTAGATTTCCAGGTTTGGTGGGATGCTATTACTTCGGGGATGACATGAAGGCATGGGTAATGGGCCAGATACAGGAAAAGGGGTACAGGAATCACAACAATACGTATGGGGAAGAGAACATAGATTTAGATGAGTTCATAGAAACGAAAGTTAGAGATCGGTACGGAGAAGATCTGTACTTCAGAGGAGTAACAAACTGCGTAAGAGAGAGACCCCGCAAAGTGCCAGAGTACCGAATGACCAACAGCTTACCATCTCTCACATCTCGTGGTGAAGATAGCCTCTGTACCAAGTGGTGAAGAAATCAGTAGCACTGTGTTCGGTCCGCGGCGCAGAAGCATATTTTGGATGGAGGATGCCTACATGTGGCATTCATAACTTCATAAATGTGGACAGGGATGAAAGCCAACTACATTCAACACATCTGGGGGTGCAAAACATTCCAGTGCAACAAAAGAAGAACCAAAACACCCTTAGGACTGCTGAAGGTGCTCCCCACTCCCTCTGGAAGTGGAGAATCAGTCTCAATCACTTCATCATACGAAGGTCAAGCGTAGACAAAGTCAAGTCTTGTTTTTTTTTTGAAACAACAGCGGATGCGGCAGGTTTTGAGTTCACAAAGGCAAAAAAAACATGCACCGGCAAAGAAAACAGGCCCGGACTTCAAAACGGCATCTGACACCACGGCCGACCCCTGCAAAATATGACACCCGGCCTGACTCCACGGCTGTTGGTACTTTCATTGCTTTTCCGAACTCATCGCCCGGCTTCTCGGCGCGTGTTCTTTATGCTTATTCGATACGATACTCAAAAGTGACATGAACGTACTTACATCTTTCTTTCACCTTCCAGTAGTACGTACCGGTTCAGCGAATACACGAAATTCATCCTGTTACCAGCAGAAGCGAAGCCACAGCTTATCAGCTCAAGGCTTTTTGGAAGTTTTTGCACACTGGGCATAAGAATTACAGATACCCTTTGCCCATAGTAGTGATGGAGATGTTAGACTTATGGGTGAGCAGTTGCAACAGCTGACCAAAGTGTATGGTTCTCAGTTCACCATATCCTCAGTTAGACATCCGGAGACAAATCGACAAATGGGAACACGATACCTATAGGTCATGTGGAAGAGGACAACCACAGAAGCAGTATAAGGTATGGTTCCAGCACCAGGAACATGACGATGACGGATACTTGACAAAGGCAGAACTAACCGAGACCGCCCCTAAAATAGTCTCGCATTACGAGATGTCACAGAGGGGTATTTGAATTGATGACAGGGGAGAAAGACCGTAACTTTCTCAGAGGACCTTGAAACCGGCTGGGCGGGAGTGAAGGGATTTCACAGTCGTCAGAGTGCGGTCCCAGTCCCAACGTCCTAAGGGCCCTTTCATATTTCACGCTCTGCAGAAGTCCGTGAACATTCGGGAAACGATGAAGGGCGAACATCCACGGACGGCCGGCTACCCGTACTGGTCTGGAACGTCCAAGGGAACAGAAGCTAAATCGTGGAATGCAAAAGCACAGCAGCAGTTGGCGTCGGCACACAATTTCCATTCGTGATAGTTGAATCACTGTTGCGATCTTGTGTGGCCAAGTGATGAGTGAGGCTGTAGTAAGGCAGAGAATCAACAGGCACGGGGCGCCATAGCTGAACTAGGGTAGCGAGCCATACGGCATTCAGAGAGGGAGAGGGTAGCAAGATAGAGAGAATGAGAAACTTGAGAAAGTCCTTTCTTGGTTGTTGTGGGTCGGCAGTCATAGCCACCGGGTTCTGTAATAAGACATTTCAAGCAATTTTGAGGTTCTCATATGTCGTGTTTGGTTTCCAGCTGCCGTGCAATCAAGTGTGCTCTCGGTACGGTGTGACCTGCCGCCGTTTGAAGCATGTGCTTATGGCACTTGCCAAACGGCAGGTAGTCTAGTGAGAGGATATGAAAGACCAAACAGTAGCAATGGTTACCCGGAATGAAGGTATCAAAGGTACATTAACTCAGCATATAGACCGGAGTATGAAGAGTCCTGCAATTCAACTGTGAAAGTTCCCTCGATAACACTCTGCATCGGAAGAAGTATGCACTGGCTAACCACATAGGAGGGAGAAAATATTCAAGAATATGTTGACAAAAGTGCAATGACACACTGGAATCTGTCCAGAGAAAGAAAGGAAGAATGAGCAAGGACATGAAGGCTCCACCCATGACTTGGGGTTGCGTGATGGATTCATAGCGCATGCTTTTCATGCCTCCTGAATGACTGTGGTGAGGATGCACTTCATCACAACAGTGGTAGTACAGGCGAAGGTCGGTCCAAAAAAAAACAAAAGGGCGACATCACAGGTATCCAGTACTATCAATTCATGATGGCCCTCAATGACCTGAACTCAGCCTCCAGCAGAACTCAGCCTGCACCTGAACTCAGCCTCCAGCAGAACTCAGCCTGCACCTGAACTCAGCCTGCACCTGAACTCAGCCTGCACCTGAACTCAGCCTCCACCTAAACTCAGCCTCCACCTGAACTCAGTCTGTAGCTGAACTCCAGCCTCCAGCTGAACTCAGTCTGTAGCAGGTGGCAGAATGAAGACCTGCACAATGGGAGAGACACAATATAGTCTGCTCAAATGCCAGCTTTCCTTCTTATACCATCCAGAGCTGCAGAATGGCAGAGACACAATAGTGTTGAAACGGTTTCACCCAGATTGTGCGACAGTGCAGATCCCACAGCTCGATCCCTAGGCCTACCCATACCCCGTGTGAATCTACCCGTTGACCCTGTGTGCCTTGAACCATGGCTGTGCCGGCAACCGGCCGGTTGGACCGGCCCGGATCCAACCGGGGCCGGTTGGACCCCCGGTGGTCCAACCGGAATTCCGGTTGGGTCCAAAACTGGGTCAAAAAAAAATATTTTATTTTTTTGAAAACATGGTTGGACTGCGCTCACCAAGATCTCCCCGAATCCGCAAAGAAAACTTTGAACAGAGAAGTTTCGTTTGGGGGGTTGGGGGG
>BFEA01000047.1:1202114-1217044 GCA_003427395.1 Chara braunii
AGGGACGGTACTTCCCACCCAAAAACTTTGAAAAGGGGGGTAGGGGTTGTAGTATTAGGGGGTGCTTCGTCCAAGTTGCCCTCAATACTGGTAGGGTGATGGTCCTGAGTGCTGGTCACACTGGGGTGTTCGTGGCAGGGTAGGGACGGTGCTTCCCACCCAAAAACTTTGAAAAGAAGGGTGGGGGTTATAGTGTTAGGGGGTGCTTGTCGATGGTCCTGACAGGATAGTAGGGATAGGGTGCGCTGGGAGCATCAACGTGGGGATGGGTAGGGAAGGTGGCCTATCCTGTCAGGACAACCACCGGCTGCCACTGCCAGCAATCACTGTGGGTCTAGTCCTTGGCAACAACAACACCATGGGCTAAAAAAAAAAAAAAAAAACATGCGCTACAGCCAACCGGGGGGGAACCGGCCCGGTCGACCAGCCGGTAGGACCGGTCCGGTTCCGATTGGGGGAGGACCCCCCGGTCCTACTGGGTTTTCAGCACAGCCTTGAACCCACGACCTGTCCCTACAGTCGTAGGTCGTCGTTCTGCATGTTAGTTGGGTCATGGGGACTCGAACCGTAGACTATAGGATTAGTAGTCTTAGGGTCAGTCCAGAAGGTTAGCCCTACGTACAGCGAAGGGTCAGCCTATGTTAGCCTAGGGAGTTCTAGAAGCGTCAACTTGACCTTTCGAGGCTGTGGAAGTCAGTCCGTCAGTCTACCTAGTCCAGTCAGCAGTTCCCAGTCCTAGTCCACCTTGTCCAGTCAGCAAGTATCAGGTGGGGCTGCACACGTTTGGGCCTGGGACTGGCGGCAGGCCAGACCACCGACAAAACAGTACAAATAAAGAGGCAGCGCTCAGTCGTTCATTCATTTGCCTGCAAGCCATGCGGATGCACTGTTGGTTCGACTTGTGCAAGGAGGTCTGCAGGTGCCCGAAGACGACGAAGGCAGAGGAAGACGACGGCGGCCATAGCCGACAGCTTGTTGACGACAACAGTGTGTGTGTGTGTGTGTGTGCGTGGAAATTCAGGGCAGATCCAAGTGCGTGCGTGCACGAGTTCAAGTGTGGCTGATGGTGGTCACAGTGGTAAGGGGGGAATTCAGACGGCGTTCAGCGGCCATAGCTGCTAGAAGTAACAAGTTGACTTAAGCTATGTCCTGGCCGAAGGCCATATCTCTGAGTTTTCTGTGTGGGCACTAGGCGCAATCTCAAGTTTGTTGCTGATATTCGTGCTGCAGACGTTGTTTACCATCGACGTCTACATCTATGCATGTCGCGAGTGAAGTTGAGACAAGTCTCATTACAGTGTCCTCAAATACCAGCTTTTGTTCGTATATCCCCACACCTGCACAATAGCAGATACACAATGGGCTGCTGCTCAAATACCAGCTTTTCTTCTTACACCCTCCACACTTACTTTCAGTCTTCGTGCCATGTTCTGCGCCCTGTTGAAGATATCCCGATTTCCAAAAAGGTCACCAGTCCTCTTCTCCATGCCACAATGTCTGAGGAGTGTGTACACCAGCTGCAAGAAACCAAACCCAAACAAACTGTCAGGATGATGACATGTGAAACAACTCGCAGCGGAAATTGTTTGACTCAGTCAAGCTTAACAATGATTACTCATAGCTGTCGAGCAGAGGAGAGTTTACGACCACTAAATCAGCAGCACAAATTGTCGAATTGCCCATCTCTATACATTGGCGGACACAGCACCGACTGAAGACGTAATGTTGACAAAACACAGAGCCGACAACACAAACAGGATAACAGGAATGAAAACACCAGCCTTGTAGAAAACCGCGAGTTGCTGACTCCAAAATTTTCGCAGCTCGGGGCTACCAGACCACAATGCTGGCGGCACAGCCCAAATAAAAAAAAGCAGTGCGCCACTGGCCATTTGAAAAAGCTTGGTGTGCGGTGCATCGCCTACTGGCTCAGGCGTACTGGCGGTTTCAACTCATTGTCTGCGATATGTTCTTGCCTCCTTGCTCACAGAGACTGAGAGAAGCCATTGCTCCACAGAAACCCATCCTGCAAACAAGGGTGAGTTTCACTATGAAAATGCATCATATTGCCAGTAAAAGATGTGCACTGCTCACCCCTGGTTTGAACTTTGAAGGCTTCGATGCCAGCTTGGTCATGAGCTGCTCCCGTTGCCTTGAGTTATCTCTTTCATACCGCAACGAGTATAGCATGACAAGCCGCAACCGGTCCAGGTCTGTAACCATTCGATTGTCAAGCTGTCCCATAACAGCCTGCAAAACCATCAACCTCAACAATGTCAACAACTAAACAGTTATGTTCCCAGAATACTGCTCCTTCAACCAGTTGTCTATGTGCTTTTGCACATCATGGACCACTTGTTTCACATAACAGCCTCAAAGGTGAAGGGCATTGTTTGGCTGCCATGTTGCCAGGCAACACACCAAGACTGCTGGTATAAACATCAAGACACAACCATTCCATCCTTAGTCTCTCCATAAGATAAAGTGATATGTTGGCTTCCATAAGTGACACATTGCTGATCATAGTATGATAAGAAGCTGTGTTCTAGACAAAGTTACAAACAGATCAGTTTGATTTCTCACCATATGCGCTCTTACTGGCAATCGACAACACACAATCAATGTGTTGAATTGCATTCACGCCGAAAATACCGGTGGAACAGAGTAACTCACCAGAGGGATTACGGCACTGATTACAACGACTATCTCAACCGCAATAGCTCTGCAAGTGCCACAGCCACGCCAGGGCTGCACAGAATCAAACAGCACTTCCGATTCCCATCTGTATGCAACGTTTGGGGACAGATGGAGCTACAGAGGGGCTGACGGACCAACCGACGGACCGACCTGCTGACTGACCGACTAGCCAACCAACCGACAGACGGACAGACGGAGCGACCGTGCCACTGAGACAGACGCATACAGACAGAAAGACAGACCCATACACAAACACACACCGGCTGACTGACCAACAGTTCTGTACACAGTGCAGCCCCACATGATGATTTTCAAGATGATGATGATGATGATGAAAACTCCAATGAGTCGATGACCGAATAGTGAAGAAGATAACACCAATGATGATGAAGACCTACCGTCTTCACCTGAATAGAACGCCCGGTCATTATTGCTGTGTCTGGTCTGAAAGTTGCACCAAATACAGCTACAATGACTGGGTGTTCTATTCGGGTGAAGAAGGTAGTCCCGACAACGACGACTGTTCTCTCGTTGACAACCCCTGCTGTCACTCTGATTGCTTACTCCATGATCGAGGTCTCTCTCTCTCTCTCTGCCTTCCTCTTGATCTCCCTTCTCTATTTCTTCTCACTGTCAGTATGTGTATGGGGTGAACCCTCCCTAGGGGAGGCCCAATCAATATGACAATACTCTCACATCAAATAATGACAACAACAAAAAGGAAAGCACAATGCAGCATTCTTCTATAAGCAAAAGCAGGAAGGGGAAACTGATATGTTCATACTGGCAAGGAACCAATGGGATGCCGTGCGCCATGAACCCCTCTCCCCTCCCCTTCCTCCTCATCCCACTTTAAACCATGACAAACCGGGAAGTCCATATCAGCAGTTTGGAAAAAAGAAATAAGGACGAAAACAGCAATGGTGTTGATTTCCTGCTCCCCACGCCAGGAAATGAACAGTAAAGTGGTGACATCTCCGCTTCCCCTCCTCTTTCTGTTCCCTTCCCCTGACACTCACGAATGCTTGCATCCGGAGGACAAAGGCGAAGGCAATGGCTTTCTTTGTTTTCCCCAAATTCTCAAAAAGAGACAAAAACAGAACCTGTCAAGCGGATGTCAGATCTCCAAAAGAACCGTTTGCAAATCTTCCCTCCAATAAACACAGCGGGCCGTTGCAGCCCCGCGATGCAAAAATTGTGCAAAGATCCAGCGGATTGACCGCAATCCAAGGAGAACAACAATTGGCATTTCACAGCAAACACAGCCTACTCCAGAGCTCAGCCGTAGGACCGTGCGACCACAAGGCCAACGACGCACGAGAACCCAAACTCGGCGGATATCAATTCGCCCGCTGTCAGCGACTTTCACAATGTTGGTTAGATAACACAGCTCCGCATTGCCTGGGGCTACCGTCTTGACCCGAAATAACGCCTGGGGGTTGTATACGAATACAACGCCCGCCATGCGTTATATTTGTTTATAACGCCCGGGCATTATATTCAGTAAACTGGTGTCAAGTCGCGGGCCCAAAATTCCGAAAAACAAAAACTCAAAAAATTCTGAAAAAAAAAAAGAAAGTCGTCCAGAATTGCAATGTGGCCATCTTTTGGCTGAGGGTCACTACAGAATTCCCTATAAGCTCGGAAATAAAAAATAAAAACAAAAAATCAAACCGAAATACGCCCCTTGGAAGTCAAAACCCCTTTCAACCCCCTTTAAAACCGATGTATACCCCCCTCCCCGCCCTTTCAAACCCATGTATAGTACCTCTACAAGGCACTCTGCCCATGGAACATTCAAAAAGAACGCCTGGGCATTCTATTCGAATGCAACGCCCGGGCGTTATATTCGAAGGGGCGTTCTATTTGAGAAAAAGTGAGTAAAAACGAAAATCTGATCTTTTTAGGGTAAGTTGAATATAATGGCCAGGCGTTATTTTCGGGTGAAAACGGTAGTCAATTCGATGATGATGCCTCACTACTAAAAAATTGGTGCGTGTTGCACCTGACTCGTCTGCTTTAATGGTGCACATGCAACTCCTAGCAGAACGATTACGAGCACTCAAACGCTCTTAAACAAGGACCACCTGGTCTATGACCTCCGTTAAACTCATATGCTCTTTTAGTTTGCGTCTATACTTTTTATTACTTTCCCTTTTTTTGCAGTACTAGAAAAACATCATAATTCAGTAACTGCGAAGGCTAACTAAATTGCATTCTGCATATTCCTTCAGCAAGCGTGGCAGAGCCGTACGGGGCCGTGCTGGTCCTTTTTTAATTTTGTGCCAGGATTGCCAGGCACCTCACTTGGACTTCACCCAGGCAGGCTGCCAAGTGTTGTGTCGCTCCCAAAACACCTCCGTACAGGCCCCTACTGGTCCTTTTTTAATTTTGCGCTGCCAGGATTGCCAGGCACCTCACTTGGACTTCACCCAGGCAGGCTGCCGAGTGTTATGTCACTCCCAAAACACCTCTTTTCCTATTTTTCTTCCTTATTTTTTTCATTTCCAATCGTTTCGATGTGATTTTCACGGTTGCATTATTCAGGTGCAGCTTCTCCGTACGCTTGGCCCAGCTTGCTTTACTTTCAAAGACGAGGACTAGACGTACTGCTGGTTTAGACAAAACCCATGGAGTTCCGGCAAACTACCATCTTCACTGGAATAGAACGCCTGGTAATTATCGCCGTATCTGGACTGCAAGCTGCACCAAATGCAGCTATAATGACCTGGCGTTCTATTGGGGTGAAGACGGTAGGTCAGGAGATCGGTGGTTTTCAGGGGGACATCAGCACAGAGAAAGAGAGGCCCTTTTGTGCATTGATCGATCCACACGGACATACACAAGTCCTCAGACAGAACCAACACCTCGCATTCATAGACAACAGTCAGGCACAGATGTGTACAAAGGTCTGCCTATGTATCTGCGGGTGGGAGACTGCCTTGAGGATATTCTAGCGAGTGCAAGCGAGCTCCAGGCAGAGGGTTACCTCAAAAGCGGCAGCCTGACCTGAATTGCACGCCAGTTCCTGTTCTGTCTGCGAAACGGACATCAGCTGTCTCTCGTCCACAATCTGGCTCAGCTCTGACATCAAAGTGACATGTTTTGAGACATTGCCCGACAGTTTTCGATATTCTGGGTAGTTCTCCACGAAGCGCGCCATGTCCTCTGGAATTCCAACGGCAACAAAAGCAACCCTTCAGTCAAACGCAAGGGACACTAAGATGACTCTATATACGCCTTCACTCCACGGCCATAACCACATGCCAACTAGGGTTCTCTCCTGAAGCCCAAAGGCAAACTCCTGTCCCTACAAAAAAAAAAAAAAAAAAAAAAAAATCCCCCAGCCCCCCAAAAGGACGGACATAAATGACCAAAACAAATGAGACCAAATTGAGGTTAGGAATGGCTGCTGCCCAGTTTTTTCTATATAAGATACGGAGAGGCTACATTGGCAATCCCATGCAGAAGCGCCAACGGAGAGGACACAGATCTCAATTTCTGAGGGCCGCTGGCCTAGTGCAAGAACAATGAAGGAGCCGCCCACTGTGTATACCTACCTATGCTCTGAAGATTCTGATTGCTCTTTGCACGCTGCTGAAAATCATCCACCATTTTCTTGATGTTCATGCCCAAATCGCCAAAGTTCTCGAACATGTTTGCCTTGAAGAACGGGTCCTGCTCCGATGATAGCACCACTTCCTGCACACAAAGCCAATTCACATGTTGTATAACTTTTATTGCCTGAAATTGATCACCTTTTCCCCTGATGAAAGGCCTTCCATGATGCAGACCCCAAATTCGGATCTCAGGGTCAGATGCCCAGGTCAAGAAAAGACCGAGTTCGTCAAACTCAGAAAAGTCACAATCGGGTACCTCAGCAGTCTGGTCCAACAGGCACCCAGCAAACAGTCACATCTCAGGGACAAGAGTCACGTCTCATAATAAAAAGCCATTCAGAAGAGTCACATGCCACGAGTGAAAAGGCAGATTCGCCAAGCAAAGGTCATGTCTCAATGGCAAGAGTCACGCTTCTTAGTGAAAAGTCATACCGAAGAGTCACATGATCACATCCCACGAGTAAAGGTAGCATCACAGGCAAAAGTTGTGACCCACAGGCAGGAGCCACTGTCCACAGTCAAAAGTCATGTTCACAAGTGAAAAGTCACGACTCAAAGGCCCAAGCAGCAGCAGTCCAATGGAAATTCGGGAAGGTTCCAGGCCTTGACATTCAGAAGCAGACAGGCCGTGGGGATGTGGAACCGGAACCAGTCAGGACCCAAGAAATAGAGGCTGGCACGAGTTGAAGTGCAAACCAAGACTACAAAAGGACTGGCCAGCCTCACTTTCGGGCAGATTGCTCATTCGCAAGAAGTGTGGAAGTGCTGGTGCACTTGTGCGCTGAAGTGAGGAGCAGAGCGCTGAGGCCAGAGCGCTGCGTAAGTGAGGGAGAGAGAGGAAGATAGCGCTGGCCGGGAGAAGGCATCCATAGCTGCGCCAGTGCAGAAGTGCTAGTGCTAGTTGTTAATAGTAGACTCCAGAGGGGTTAGTAGGGTTGACGGTGGGTGTATTCAGAGTAGATCCATGAAGTAGAAGTTAGTGAGTGTGAACGCATGTACGGAGAGAAGACGCAGCGAGGTCATAGCTAGGGAGAAGACCAGCAAGGTGGAGAGAAACATAAGAGGGAAAAACAGAAGGGAAGAGATACTTACCTGAGAGTTTATGCTGATTATTGGTTACCTATTGGCACGCGCTGATGAGCGCTGGTGACCCGAACTCTTATTGCTCTTGTAATACTTTCTGGAAAAGATAAGCTGCGCTACCTGGTCTTCATTTCTCTGGTCTCCAGTGTGAATTCCGTGTGAACTCATACATGCATGTGGGGTGAATATGTGCACTCATTGGTGTTGAACTAGGAGGTTCATTGCACTGAAGTCTTAGCCGGTCGAAGCAATTGACAACAACATCCTTATAATCAGGTCTGACTCTTCGACGATGTCACATACTTGAGAGTGACGGAAGGACTATTCTCTTATCCGCTCGACAAATTAAGCGGGGTGCCAACCAAACTTCTGAGGCCTCTGCTTTGACATGCACTGACGACCTTACTAACCATTAGGAGTATATAAGATGAAGACTTCCTTCCCCAACAGATTTCGATCTCATCAGTCCATGTGTTTTTTCGTGGAGATCAAACAGGATTTAAGCCAGGTTATGAACCTTCCATTAGCTTACAACCGTTCCCCATTTTTGCGCAGATACCATCCCAGGGTGATGAACCAAGAGCACATGCACAGATCTGGGTTTGCCTGGTTTCAGCAGAGCGGCGGGATTCATGCAGAGCTCTCCTCCTTTTCATATCCGGAATGTTTTATGCGAGCTGCTGACTCCTTCCTGCAACCGATCTGGATGGATATGCTTCCGACGAAGGGGCACAAGGTGTGGTCACTTTGGACCACTGCCTTACCGCTTCATGGCGACATCTTTTTTATCATCAACGAATCTACCTCATTGTCTATCCCTTCTGCTGGTGTCCTTCAGCTCTGGCCAGGCATGACTCAAAATTTCATGCCGTCCCGACACTGGCTTGTTTAGAACTGGTGCCTACTCAACAAACACCCCTTGAGGTTGGACCGAATCCCTGGACATACCCGAGAACGACTCAAAATTTCCATCCCTCTTGACAATGACTTGTTTAGAACTGGTGCTCACTCTGCACCCCCAGAGGTTGACCAAGTCCTGGTACACACCGCACTACCATGCCGAGTTGTATCCAGGGCAGGCAAGCTGGACACTGCCCATGCAAATGGACCTTGTTGGGAAGCCCTGACTTAATCCCAGAGGGCTCTGCCTACCCTTAATGCTTGGCTAGCAGATATAGATATACTCTGAAACAGCGGACAATGCTGAGGGAATGCCACAGGCTATGCCTGCACATATTCCATATGTTTGTGTTGTACATGCTTTCCCCTTTCGTTGTCGATGGATGTGTCCAACAAGTATGCTTGCAGGTCAGATACCATAAATCTGATTTAGAAGTTAAGACATTTTGCTGACTGCTTGAATAGAAGAAGGCCAAGGCATAACAGGCACCTGAAAGGCCATTCATACAAAGCAGGGTGCAATGCACCACCGTCTTCACCATAATCGAATGTCCGCCGCCCAGTCATTATTGCTGTGTATTTGGTGCAACTTTCAGTCTAGTATACAGCGATAATGACCGGGCATTGTATTCGGGTGAAGACAGAAGCAACCCTTTCTCATAGGAAGGGACTAACTCGCGAACCTTTTGTCTGTCACTGATACGTAACCGACGGCAAAACATGCACTAGACAAAGCAAGGAAGAGGAAATATAGCTTAGAAGTAGAGTGCAAGGAAGGTTATTAATACTCACAAAGGTGAACAACAAGAACAAGGCATGGAGAATGTTTACCTGTTGGTCTTTCGGAACCCTTGTTCGACCCCTCAGGTCCACTCGATTATGTTTCAGCCCTATCAGTTCATGTACCATGGCCTGTGCACACAGTACACATCCAGCCACCACAAAACAGTCCACATCCTGCGTGGTCATTTTTTTCCATGCCAACAAACCCCAAGGCTCTGGATCCTCGAGAGCCACACATATACTCTCCTCCCTCCAACGACTATCAATAGCTCTCCCATTCCTAAGTAATTAACAAAGCTCCACTACTCTCTCTCTCTCTCTCTCTCCGTGTGTGTCTCCAAAGCGCAGGCGCCCACACACACACAAACATGCATTCCACGCATCAGCACCTGCAGCAGGGTGAACATTTTCCAGCGGGAGGCAACCGCAATGATAAAATGCTGGAGGGCTAGTGGCACTTCATGTTTAATTTTTTTCAGCGTCTGCAATGGGTTGGGGATACATCAATGTTACGGCATGCACACACGAGGATCCCAACATGGCATCAATGTTACGTCAAACTCGCTGCAATCTCAGGGCATGCCAATGGAGTATACAGAAGGAGGTCGGGAGCTCGAGCTAGCAAAACAAGGTTGAAAATTCTTGTTCATAGAACTTCATTCTACAGGCTGATTCCAGTACTTAGGCAAAGTTCTCTCTTACAAGTGCGTTGACGCTAGCCATGCAAATCTCTCTCCAAGTGAAGTTGAAGATAACTGGAAAGGGAGCACTAGATCACATAGACGCAGAGCTGTGAAAACCAACTACACAAAAAGATGATAGTGCTCATCCCCCAAGTTCATTGGAGAAAAGAGCCTCCGATGGCAAAGTTACCTGATACGTCCACTGATTTAACAAGGGTGTCACAGGATCATCACGGCGGTCCATCACAAGCAGCAGTGCAGCATTCTCTGAGCGTCTGAAGTCAAACAGTTGACTCTCTTGCTCGTACATTAGCTTCTGCACAAATCAACGAACGAGGGGAAAAGCAGCAACAGTAAAAAGATAAGTGCACTGAACATATTATCATGGAATAACGCGATGGGACTCTGGTCCTTTTTCCATCATGAGGGACATGGATTCATAGATCAAGTCTAGCGCAGTATAACATTGAAACCAGGAGATTAGTTCCGAGCAAAAGACGAGCCAAACTTCTCTTCTCCAGGGAAGGTTTACTGTGAGTAACGAGCAACAGGATGGGACAACGTTTTTGTCCGTCTTGAGTGGGGACTGATGTGCAATGTTCTGGCAATTTCTTTTTTTTCAATAATAATTGGTCCATTTCTCGATGTATGTGTGTCATCCTTGCACAGGGGCCATGCTAATCTTCTCCGTATCCTTCCAATTTTAACGGATGTCCCAAAGGACATGTTCTAGCAATTTCTAAGACAGGCTGTGACAATAATCGCGGTATATTATTTCTGAACAAATTCCCAAGTTCTGGTTCCTGAGCCTGAACCGACAGGGGCTTATCTACAGTAACTACTGGAAAAACGGGTACTACTCATACTAAACTCCTTTTAGGCCTAAACTGACCGCTGTGCGATCGTGCATCAGACTGGTGCCATTGCCACTGGCAGAAATACAGACCGATAACTGTTAGGATGTTAGGTCCTAGGTGAGTCCAGTGTGTTGGGTCAGCCCTAGTGCTACATATACAGCAGGACTGATAGGTTGTTAGCTCTCGTTGGTCGGTGATACTTGTTGACGCCGCCAGGCTGCTGGAGGAGCAGTTTAGCTGGGAGCCGGTACTGTCTTTATCGAGGCAGTGAATCTGGTCCTTCATCTGCTGGGCAGGGCAACATCCATATCTGTGCCCTTGGGGTTAGGCACTGCCATATCCTCTTCTTCAAGGGCAGCACTTCTTCTTCTACTTCTTCTTCTTCTTCTTCTTCAAGTGCCAGCTCCCTTCTTCATCCTGGGATTGGCGCTGAGTCTTTTGAGGCTGTTCTGACCTGGTGCTGATGTCCGGAAGGGTTGTAGGGCTGGACGCATGGACTTCTGAATGGGCACCACAGCCATGCAGGTAAACGGTGACCGGGATGATGCTGTGGCGATGATGCAGGGCCTATAGGCTTGTCGAACTGGTGTTTCCAGTTTACTCAAGGCGTTTTATACGTGGTTCTTCTTCTTCGCTACTTGTTTGATTCTGGTTGGACTTGACGAGTTGGCAAGAGACTGGATTGTTCGTATTCCGTTCTTCTCGTTGCCATGATTCCTCCATCCATATTTCTCTTTACCTTGGTGTGAATTTCTCTCCATATCAGCTCTGTCATCTTGCGTATGTATCGGACGATGATGATACTCGGCTGAATTGTCACTTCAACCAGTCACATAGCAGCTTCCCTTGTCGTTTCCTATAGATTTTCCCCAGTAACTCATTTGCTACACGACTTCTCTTGCTTACGATTTTCCAACCAAATTGCTTTTGAAATTTGGATCCTTCACACACACTTTTTTTATCAAGTTCGAGTCATTTAATGAAGTTTTCATAACAAGACACTTCCTAAATTGTCGCAGACAGCCCTGTCCATAATGCAAGGGAAAAATCTGAATCTTGAACTTACTGGAAAGGTTGTTGGGTATCTGAAAGTTTGTAGGAGGACGGACGGTAAGGGACGAAGAGGAGGAGGGAGGACTGGAAGACTCAGAAACAAAACATACACTGCAGTCCTGTGCAATGCGCCGTGCTATATCTGAAGTTCGCTGATGTCTAATTGCTGGCCGCTTCTTCATCGCAAGGAAGACTGATGCTATGCCCTCAACCACACGATCCATGATCTTTCCCATGTTCACAGGCTCCAATACTGATGTCATCATGCACAAATGGTTCTGGGGCAGGTCGAGGGTGAAGTGGTAAGGATCCAGAGCGTGATAATCGCCAAAGAATTCCTGCAATCACCAGACACACACCTACTCACTCGATTTAGGAGGAGCCGACAACACATCGACAGCAGAAACTTGAGACGAACGGAAAAACCACTGAAAACAGTAATGATACAAAGTGAAGATTTGCATGGCCTTTGCGCAAGGATGACACACAAATCGAGAAATGGTCCACATTTTTTACGCCCCCCCTCCCCCGAAAAGAAACCAAGAATAGCATCACTACCAACCAGGAATGTGTTGTCTATACCTGGCCAATTACCTGATGGCACATACTTTGAAGGTTAATAATTAATGCTGTTTATTCACCTCTAAACAGATGTAAGAACCAACTAAAAACTTGTTGAAAGTTGATACCAACCAAAATAAGCAAGAACACGTATGCTACAAATTTGTGCTCCATTGTTTGACAATCTGAGTGGTCTTATCGACTGGGCTCTTTTAGGGGCCCTCATCGTTTCACTTACTCCTAGCGTTGAATCCTCGTGTGGATAATATGATTTTACATGCTTCCTGTTTAGAATGGAGACAAAGTAAAACGCAAGCAACCTACTCATAAGACGAACAACAATGCATGGACACTCTGTCACAGGTTCAGGACTGGTTCAAGCAGTAGTTTAACCTTCGGCAATAAACATATAGTACGAAGTTACGAACCCAAAAAAAAAAAAGGGAGAAGAAGAGTACAGAGTCTACTACAGAATATATCAAATGCTGACCTAGATGATTCAAACATGGCTAATTTATTTCGATAATTCCAAATATCAAAACATTCATTTATTTCACGATTTTATTGTATTTTTGTTGTTCAATTTTTATTCTATTAGTATGAATTAGTATTAGTGTTAAAACAATATATTGACGATATATTATATTTTGTAAAAATATGTATAGCAAAACTATCAAATCTAAAAAAGTTGAGTTTTCGTGATCAAATAAATGGCGGTAACTTTGTGACTTTGGTTATCATGAAACAGTTCCCTCAACCGGCTTAGAAGGAACAAACTGTGGGTCTCTCTGTTATCTGATTGTGACAATCTTGTGGACACAAAAGTGGGGTAATGGTCTCCCAAAGAGCAGAGCACCAAACTAGGACCTAGGGCAGGAAGCAAGACAATCTGGCTGCTAAATTGACTGGTGCCTGTGATGATTGTGCCATATGACGATGGCATGCTCCCCATTATTCCCAAAGAAGATGAGGGAGCAGCCACTAAGGCAACGGTAAGAAGAATGAAGACTGCATGGATGATTGCTTACCTGCACTTGCTTGACCATTTGTTGCTCATCCGCATCTGCGAGTATCTGCAGATGGGTTGTCTTCAATATGTTGGAGAAGACTGTTCAAACCACAATGCAAGGAATGAAATCCAAGTTGTGAGCAAAAGAATGTCAGCAGAACCTTGGGCCAGAGAGGTTCCCTAAATCGTGACCAAAGGAGGGCTCACCGAAAGAGGACCCAAAAGGGGAAGGGAGGCTACTATATCATGGTAAATCCTCCTACTCTGAGCATTGCTCCCAAACTGCAAATCACTTGAAGGTTCTCTGAAAAGCCTGTTGCCTCGCCGGGCCTTCCCCAATACCATGTTAAGTAGATAGTGGAGGACAGAAATCTTCAGAGGTGTTCGAAAAAACAATAGCACAGCAGCAGAACGGACAGCACAGCAAGCAAATCCACTCCAACAGACTGACAGCTCACTTCACAGAAAGAAACTGATGTGAGGTGCTGCTGTGCAGGACTTTGTGGGATGCAGGGTAGTAACGAGTCCCATCCCCATCCCTATTCCCAAAAGGTCGGATGCAAAAGCCCCACAGCCACCAGTACCGGTAGACGCTTCCATGGGACTGGGCCTGCACTCCAAACAGAAAGGTCACACACCAGACCTATATAACACGCATTACTGGACCAATTACTTGGCCCAACCAGAACTGGCACTCAAGGCCCCCATTATGAACCAAGGTTGGTAATCACAAATTTAAAAACATTATACCCGAGTTTTTGTATATGCAGCTACATCCCCACATGAGTAGTGCCTTGTTACCAAGTCGCGAAGACTGATGCTGACAGTACTCTGGGTTGAATTGGGAGGTCCACAGCCTCAAGCGCTGATCAGTAATGAATTTTTCTGTTATGAAAAAAAAAAAGTCGCAAAGAGCAGACTGAACAGTTATTTTGCCTAAAGCCCCATTATAATGACACCCTATGATGGGCCCTCGGTCTAGCTCAAGTTCATAGAGCACGCAAGTGGCATTCAGGAGATCGTGGGTTCGATTCCCCACGGCGTGCTTCAGGTTCACCAGCTGAGATAGTTGGCTTGCACCCCCTGGTCGGTCTTGGTAAGGGCTTTGCCTTCGTCCCTTTCATCCCTTGCTAGGGGTTAGGGTTCAGCGTTCATACTCGGTTGCTCTCGATAAGGCCGGCCCCTGTTTGTAAGATGCAAGGATAGCACCCCCTGGTTGGTCTTGGTAAAGGCTTTGCCTTCGTCCCTTTCATCCCTTGCTAGGGGTTAGGGTTCAGCGTTCACACTCAGTTGCTCTCGATAAGGCCGACCCCTGTTTGTAGATGCAAGGATAGGTAGTGTGAGGTATAATGGAGAGAAGAATATAGCTTAGTTTAAAATTTTAAAAAAGACACCTTATGACAACAGCAGAACTGAAGTCCTTAAAGCAAAGAGAGGCAACCCACGGGCAAGCGGAGCATGGCCTGGCTCTCCCTCGCAGGAGCCCCTCCGAAAGCGGCTCCTTATCCACTTTGAACAGAGTCAAAGATGGCCTTTCTGCAGATTTTGCTATGGACACAAATGCAGAAATTCCCAGTGCTGAACTCCGGGTCGCCCGGCGCCCGGCTCGTCGCCCGGGTGGGGGGCCGGGCCGCCTGGCCGGTCATTCCGCCCGGTTGGCCACCGGGCGACCCCAGCGCATCGA
>BFEA01000047.1:1224551-1235654 GCA_003427395.1 Chara braunii
CTGGTGAGAGTTGACTTTGCTACCCTAACCCTAACCTAAGTGGTTGAGGGCAACACTTAGGGTTAGGGTTGGATGGTTGAGGGAAGTGGGGCAGCGTGGTTAAGGGAAGCTGCCCCCACCTGGTTAGGTCATGTGGGGTCAACATAGACCCTAACCAGGTTGCTTGAGAGTGAGATTAGGGTGGCGAGACATTTCGAGGAGACTTCATGCGGCGATTTGAGAGAGGCGACAGTGAGAGGCACTCGCACCTGGAATCTGATTCAAGGGAGACACTTGGCAACTTAAGGGCTGTCCTCAAGTAGGCGAGCTTGAGGGTCGGCGGCCATTCTGCATCAACGGACTGCAAGTTGCTACTTTGTTCTTCAGCATCGACGGGGGATCCGGCGTTGCACTTGGGTGTTGGAGTCAGACCCTCCTAGGAGATAGGACACTAGTGTAGGGGTAGCGTTAGATGGGTCAGGAGGACCATATGAGAAGGGGGGTGAGTTCTCTTCATCTCGAAGCTCAAGGCCACTCAGGTGAGTGTCGTGCACATACGGGATGCCCATGTATGTGTGTATGGTATTGATTGTCCTGCTGGGGTACTCTGGGTTTCTTTTCCTACTCTGTGGTCTTGATCGTGTGACTGGATGCATGTGATCTACCTATTCACCTGATGGATGGAAAATGAAGTATCTTGTTACACATGCCGAGTCTTTCTACAGTGCTTTGTCTTTTCATCACTTAACGGTTATAGTCTGTAGGTTCTGCCAGAAGTTGAAATTTAGTTTTTTCAGTGCAGTCGAGACTGAACTAAGTTCAAGTGGGACTCTTCTTGGTTGGGACCTGCTTGAGACCTACGTGGGACCTTTGGGACCAAGTGGGACCCTTGAGACCCAACGGAACCGGGCCCAAACAAGGAGAGCCTCTGGACCCAAATCGGTTAGGCATTGACCTCTTGTCTTCTTGGCTGGGATACGAGTTCATTCTCCTTGGATTAGGACACCCACTGCCGAGGGGATCTTGGCTTTGACGTTTCGCTTGCATTCTGATTGCACCGTTCGTGGCTTGACTTGCACCCTGTACACCACTCAATTCTCTATTGTTGCATTTGGTCACTCGTTGTCTGATTTGCTGTATGGACACGGAGCTGGTCAGGTTGGACTCGAGAGGACCTCGTATGCAGCCTGATCAGACTGGGTCGCTGGATCAGACCTCTCTTTGAGTTGATTGTTTCTTTTGTTGTTCTCTGCTCCCAAATGAAATGTCGCTCCGGCTAGGAGTTCTACCTTATTTTCTCTGAGCTTTATCTGTTTTCTGAGTTCATTTCCGATGCCTGTGGAGACTCGCAATCAGAAAGAAGAAAGAGAGAGGAGGGAGAGAGAACAGGGGGAGAGAGAACAGGGAGAGAGGGAAAGTGATAGTCTGAGGTGGGAAGGACTGGGAAAAGGAGTGTTCGTCTAAGCGCAGGGGGGAGTGAACCTCTTGAGAGTCTGATTGATTCTTTTGTTGTCTGGCGACTCTCTGATCCACCTGCCCACGCTGACAGTCCAAAGATGGCCCAGATAAATTCGACGCAATGGCGGGCCTTGTTAGATGCAGCCGGTGATGTTGAGAAACCACATCTGCAAGCACTCTTGGATGGTGCTATAAAACGGGAACAGGAGTCAGAGAAGGAGAGGAAGGAGGCCTTGTTGAGAAGGCAAGTAGCCCTCCTAGAGACTGTTCCCTCACTGACTAAAGAGTAGTGCGGGGAACAGTTGCAGTCCATCCTCACAGCCTTTGTTCAAATCAGGAATCTTGAGGACCATACCACTCAGATCGCTGAAGTCTTTGCAAAACTGCTGACACTTCAGGATGATCTGACTGAGATGACCATCAAGTACCATGAACTGCAGAAGGAGGTGGCGGATCTGCGACAAGCCCAAGTGGCCAACCCTCTTCCTCTACCTCCTGGAACTGAAGCTGCAATCGAAACTACCTCTGCCCCTCTTACCGTGTCTTCTTCTACCTCATCTTCGAGTGTGATGGCAACTCCTTCAGGACCTGCAGCAGGTGCACATTCCACTGTTGCTGTAACAAGCAATGAGGCTGGAACTTCTGCAATTGCTGCAACCCCAAGACCGGAACCAGCTGCTGCTGGACCCAGCCACGCCAGTCCCTATGTGGACCGGAAGGCGGTTCAAATATTGTCCAAATACGACGGCAAGGAAGACATCGAGTCCTGGATCGGCTCCATGAGGGCCTACTTTGAGATCCTGGGGACTCAAGCTGAGACCCAAGCAGTTATCATGGGTATGAATGTCGATCCAGTCGTACGGGGCTTCCTAGAAGTCCAAGCAACGCGGGCTGGGTTTCAAAAGTCTGCACTAGCCAAATGGCTAAGGTCCACCCCGGTTGCCTCCCTCGAAGAACTCCTTATCTGAGAATACCAAGATCCACATGTTGCTGCTAAAGCAAGGATCCAACTGGATAAAGTAAAGCACAACAAGTGGAATGGCTCCATGAAAAGCCTGCAAACCTATCGAAGCAAGTTTTTGGAATTGTCCACTCAATCTTGCTTAGATGTGGTCAAGGGCGCGGTTCCAACTAACTTCACTAGTCGCCTGGGCAGGGACTACATTGCGTATACTGATTGGCTTGCCTTAATGAAGGATGTAGTCAGTCTGGAGGCCATGGACCTCGTTAGAACGGCAGGCAGCAAAAAGCCCATGGGCGGCAGACGGTTCAAGGGCAGCAACCGTTTTGTTGTGCATGACCTGCTGGAGGCCGAAGGAGAAACCGATGCGGTTGACCCCACTCTTGGTGACGACCAAGAACAGGACTCCGGTACAGCTTGTTCTTCGGCCCATGAGTCTGACGCAAATAACGAAGAAGAAAATTTTTTTGCCTTTAAAAAGACTGCCAACACTAAGGGACCGAATCGGAGTGCCGGAAAGAGTTATATCCAACTCCCCAAAGGAGTTAAGATCCCGCCTAAACCGGAGGATGCATCTACCAAACCGTGGGTTGACCTCCGGATCACTGAGAATGACTGGCGGGTCAGACTCAAGAAGGGGGTTTGCCTGCATTGCCAAAAGCCAAATCACAAGGTCCAAGACTGTTATAGGTTGCAGGGAAACCAGAACTGGGCGTAGAATCAGATTCAGCAAACTCTACAACAGGGGAGTCTGGATCTGATGGAAATCAGCAGCCCTCCCTTGAAGCCCAACCATCTGCTGAAGACAAGGTTGAGGTGAGTAAGGTGTTGTATGACGAGCCTTGGGAGGAGTCTGAAATGATTGACTTCCACTACCACTTGGAGCATTGGGCTGAAATGAAACAGCAGCGTGCCCAAGGGACAGTGAAGTTAATCTTCTTCAAACTTCTCATAAACCACCGCTATCTCCGTGTGTTAGTTGATTGTGGTGCTACAACTAACTTCATGTCACCACATGGGATACGCAAGGTAGGCTTGGGGATGAAGCAAGTGGCCCTGCAGAACCCTTGCCGGACCCAAGTTGGCAACAAAGAAGTCGTCTCTTCTACACATGCAGTCAAAGGTGTGCGCACTACCTTTGACAGAGGTAAGACTGTCACCAACGCACTGAACTTCTTTGTCCTTGACAAGTGCCCCTTCGACGCTGTCCTCGGCTTGGGTTGGCTGCAGTCCCAATGCGAATGGACCAAGTGGAAGGAATCACTCTTCATGGTCAAAGATGCTCAGGGGAACGAGCTTCCTGTCCTCTTGGATGAGAAGCACGAGTCCCCAGTGACTTTTCTAAATGCATTGAAATTCTGCAAGAAATGGCGCAAGCACAAAAAGGAAGAACAATTGTATGTTGCCTTTGTTCGTCCTGCTCATGTGCCTTCTACTTTTGCGGCTAGTACCACCACTACCTTGAGTAATGATCCTACTTCTAGCACGTCTACTACTAGCACCTCTACCTCTCTACCCTCCGATAGTCCAAATGATCCAACTTCAGATTCGGTCGTCTCTATACGCGACTTGCGACCGGACTTTGGTGATCCCTTTGCTGATTCCCCACCCCCACCTGTCCCATCAGACATCCAAGCCCTCCTCGATCAGTTTCCAGAAGTCTTGGCCGAGCCACGTGGAGTCCCCGCGCGACCGGTTCGACACACCATCGAGTTGGTCGAGGGTGTTGTTCCTCCAAAGGGTTGCGTGTACCGTATGGGACCCGGCGAGTTGGAGTAACTCCGACGGCAGATCGATGAGATGATTGACAAAGGGTGGATCAAACCAAGTGAATCTGAATTTGGTGCTCCTGTGTTGTTTGTGCCAAAGAAAGGAGGCAAACTCCGCATGTGTATCAACTATCGCGGTCTAAACCGCATCACGAAAAAATGCTTACCCATTGCCTCGTATAGATGACTTGCTTGATGCTACAGGCGGGTGCAAGGTCTTCTCCAAGATCGATCTCAAGTCTGGCTATCACCAGATTGAAGTCGATCCTGCGGACCAGCACAAGACTGCGTTCAAGATGCGCGATGGGCTTTATAAGTTTACCGTAATGCCCTTCGGTCTTACGAACGCACCAGCCACGTTCCAAAGCCTCATGGACAAGGTCCTCCGCGAACAGATTGGCCGGTTCGTGGTAGTGTACCTGGACGATATCCTGATTTTCAACAAGTCCATGGAGGAACACCTCAAGCATCTTGAGGAGGTGCTTGCTATCCTCAAGAAGACGCAGCTCCATCTCAACTTGGAGAAATCCGAGTTTGGGAGGGATAGCGTCATCTATTTTGGGCACCGGTTGTCTGCTGCAGGCCTAGAGCCTGAGGCAACCAAGATTGAGGTCATACGCGATTGGCCTCAACCTGTGAACATTCGTGAATTGCGTTCTTTTCTTGGTCTCGCGTCGTACTATCGGAAGTTTGTACCCCGTGTTTCTATCATTGCTCATCCATTGTCGCGACTAACCAGCAAGAATGTGTCTTATTCCTGGGATGCCGCGTGTACGGAAGCGTTTCGAACTCTCAAGGAAGCCTTGGTAAGTTATCTGGTACTCCGCGTTGCAGACCCCAAAATGACCTTCGTAGTTACTACGGATGCAAGTCGGTATGGGATCAGTGCGGTGCTGCAACAAGATGACGGCGATGGCCTGCGACCACTCGAGTACTACAGCAAACGCATGCCCAATGTAAAGGTAGCCACTTCCACCTACATGCGCGAGCTTTACGCTTTGCACATGGCGTTGGATCACTGGAAACATTACCTGTTGGGATGCCACTTCAAAGTGTTCTCAGATCATGAGACCTTGAAGTGGATCAAAATGCAGACTACTCTGTCCCCTACCTTGCTTCGCTGGTTTCATGAGATTGACATCTTTGATTTTGAATTGAGGCATAAAAAGGGTTGTTACAATCGAGTCGCTGACGCTTTGTCTCGCCACCCTGAGTACATGACTTGCCTTGTGAAATCCTACGACCTCCGGAAGAAATTGAGGGAGGAACGCGTAGAGCAGACAGCCAAGGATCCGGAACTTAGTTCCATCCTTGAGCAGCTGCAGGCTGATCCTAGTAGTCAGCCTAATTTCCACGAGTATGGAGGACTGATTTTTCGCCGATACGGGAACCATGACCGTTTGTGTGTACCCAACCATGAGCCTCTCCGCACACACTTCTTGGACTTGGCTCATGGCCGGAGCGGGCACTTCGGCATGGCTAACACGTACGCTAATTTGCTGAGACAGTCTGATTGGCCCGGTATGAAAGGGACAGATGATAAATTTATAGCTGAATGTCAAGTCTGTCAACGAATCAAACCATGCAGACAAAAGCCCATGGGGCTACTCACACCCCTACCCATTTCTGATGGTCCCCGGGAGTCCATCTCCATCGATTTCACTGACATGGGTAAGGTAAGCAAGAACGGGTTTTCACAAGTCATGGTGATTGTTGATCGGTTTTCAAAGTTTCTCAATCTAATTCCTTTACCGCCTCACGCCCCAACAGATCTAGTGATTCGCGAATTCCAGCAGAAATACCTGTTGCAGTTCAAAACCCCGAAGACTCTTGTGAGCGATCGGGACCCGCGTTTCATTAGCACTGAATGGAACGAGTTCACGTCCCACCTTGGAATCAAACTGTGCATGACATCTGGCCGACACCCCGAAGCCAATGGTTTGGCTGAGGGGATCAACCAGACTGTATTCCAACTACTCTGTGCGTTGATCATTCGTGATCAGGAAACATGGGATGAGCTGTATTCTGTCAAGGGGTTGTACAACAACTCCGTCCATTCTGCCACCGCAACGACACCTAACAGGCTGCATTACGGGTGGCAGATCCGTAATCTGCTCTCCTACTTATTCCCTGAACAGCCAGCTGGTTTAGCACCCGGCAGGCCCGGCTTCAGGGCTAAGTATGATCGCTTGCTCAAAGTTGTTGCAGCCATGACCAAGCGACAGCATGCCATGATTCACCATGCGAACAAGAAGCGCAAACCATCGGAGATTCAGGTAGGAAGTTATGTCTGGGTAAAGATGTCTGAATTCTCAGAGGAGGAGGGAGTCTCACGCAAACTCCTCCCACTCTACTATGGGCCTTGGGAAGTTTTGGATGTAATTGGAGAAGATCACTTTGGCCCTTCGTATGTTGTCGACGTGCCAGCTCACCTGTGCACGTATCCCGTGTTTCATGCATCTAAACTAAATCTCCATCGTGACGCCAAGACATTCGATTACCGCGAAGATATGATCCCTCGTGCAATCAAGGGCGGGCATGAGATAGATAGAATCGAACAGCATGTAGGTAAAGGGAGAAATAGACAGTACCAGGTTCATTTCATGTATCACCCGTTAGATGATCTTTACTGGATCTCCAAACAGGAACTGCTACGCAGCGCACCGCGCGTTGTTAAAGCTTACGAGCGACAGATCGCCGCTAATGCCACACCAAAGATCTCAGCAAGGCTCTCAGCAACAGAGTATTCCAGGAATCTCTTTGCCTTGCTCGCCTATGATGCGTTTACCGAGGACTCAGAATGAGTTACTCGCTCGAAGGGACCTCGCTCTTGAGGGGGGGGGGAGTGTGATAACCCGTCCGAACACGGACTGAAACACACAGCTGATTTCTGAGTTTTGCTCATAAACTGAATGCCCTATTGAGTTCCCCGCATGCTAAGTCTGTGTGTGTGTGTGCTTGCTGGACTGCATGTCTGTCTGAGTGCTGGTTGGCTTGCGTGTGTGACCATGCCTGTCTGAGTGCTGGTTGGTATGAGTGTGTGCGTGTGTGGCCCGCCAGGGCACTTGTTCGTTCGTTGGGCCCTCAGGGCCGGTACTTACCTGTGGTCATGGCTTCGAARGGTTGCAGCAGGGAAAAAGCACTCAAGTAGCGGGTAGGCCGGTACCGCACCCGGCAGGGGGGTAAATATGCAGCTACCAAAGGCCGAGCACAAGAAGACAAAAGTGGCATTTTTAGAGGCCAGTAGTGTGGGTTAGGTCTAACGGGTACCAGTCTGAGTCTAGGGCCTGTAGGGGCAATATCAGAGTCTGTAATGATGTTCCCTCCAAAAGGAGGAAGAGGTACCGGTTGCTTGGGAAGGCCAGYKGCCTGGAAGTCACCVYCCAAGAGGCAAAGCAGGCCGCTATATCTTCCGGCCGGGCGGAAGACCCGACCTCTTTTCCGGTGTGCAAGTTTGGCGACACACTGGTGGAGCGCTGGAGGGAGCAGCGCTGGGTTGGAGCTGCGCTGCTGGGGAGGAAGAAGAAGGACTAGAGGGAGGAAGAAGGAGGAAGGAAGGAGGAAGGGGGAGGAGCTCCAGGGGTACTTACCTAGCTATGGTGGCAGCCATCTTCATCACCTTGGTGGGCRCTGCTGCMAGGAGTCCCCARCCGGGGGAGCTACACCAAGAAGCTTCAAGGCAAGGCTGGGCATGGCGGCCTGAGCTGGAGCAGCCATAGCTGCTCTGGGTTGTCCTTTGGACGTCGGTGCAAGGCCTAGCAGTCCGCCATAGCCTCGGCCTATGTGTGTGAAGAGTGGGGGAGGCAGCCATGGCTATGGTGGACCTTGAGTGATACCTKCAGTAGAAAAGGGACTCGGACATGATTCTGGACCAGTCRTTCAAYRTTGTATTATTATTTCTTGTATGAATAWRAGAAGGGGGAGATAAGGAGGAGGAGATTGTTGGGCGAAGAAGAAGAGCCTTGTCATTGTCTTTGCTGGTGTACATCTTCTTCTTCTTCTTTCTTACTTCTTCTTCTTCTTCTACTCCTCTCTCACCTCTCAAGTTCATTCATTTCTTTTTGCAATTGGATGGCATTGTACTTTCCAGTGGATGTGTATCTCGAAATTGGCCAGGGTCATAACATACCGCTTTTTTTAAACCTTTTTCTATTATTATTAACGAATAAAAAAGGACCGGGAACCCAGCCCACCATCCCTTACAACAAGTTGAGCCACCCATTGGGGATGGGGATGAGCAAGGCACACCAGCGAAGCTGGAACCCAGGCCGCAAGAGATTCGCAAAAATCTGCAACGAGACCAGCGTTTCAACAAAATCCTCATTAGATAATAATTACACTCTCTATCTACCAGAGTAACTGCCCAATCTGATTTCCTAACCAAACAGCAAGACCGATACCGAGGGCATAGTTGACAGAAGCGGCTAAAGGGACAATCAGCCGACCCATTAAACCGCCGGTACACGGCCCCAGCCTTGCTGAAAAGAAACTCGTCGTCTATCCAGAAAAATTAGCCCCAGCGCACCGTCGATAAAAGAAATTGGCGGCCGGCGTCGCTTTTCAGCCTCTGACACGGCCCCGTGGCCGATGTGAGGCATGTAATGGTGGTTCAAATCCGGAAAACGTCCACCCAGAATGTACAGAAACCAAACACCTAGACCTTAATTACACTCGCTATCTACCAGAGTACTTGCCTAATCTAATCTAATATCTCATTAAAAACAGCAAGGCTGACACAAACAATTTGACCGGGCCAATCAGGCGACCCATTAAATCCCCGAAACATCCACCTAAAATGTAGAGAAACCACCCTTCCACCCATAGGGCAGGGTCCCACCTTACAATGGGCCCTATAGCCCAACCCACCACCCGTGATTAGAGTGGCCCATGCCTCTGTGTGCTGCATTCACCCCCTACAAAGATGCTTACCACCCTCCATCATGATAAAAACAACTTTTGCCTGGGAGTCGTCTTCAAAATTCACATCGAATTGGAGTAAAAAACAACAAATAGAAAGTTGTGCTGGCCTCAACAGGTGGGTCTGGACTAGTACGTCGGTAAAGATACCCTGACCACTAAAAGTGAACGTTTTCTGTTTTCTGAGCTTGCCCATAACAAGCAACCGGACTGCGGCCCCCCATAATCGATGGGGATTGTGTCTTGTGGAAGAGGGAGGGGGGGCGGGGGGAAGCCCCCGACCTCCAGACCGCTAGCTTACCTTTCTTCTTGTGTTCCCTTTTGGTGTGTGTTTAGTGAGGCATCCAAGTCGAGGCGGGAGAAGGAAAAAGGGAGTGGGCCATGCGCAGCCCATGTTAAAGGGCCCATCATTATCCCCCCCGAGCACAACTCCCTACTATCATTCATGACCAAATTTGGCCAGGATAGAGCCTGTATACATTTTGTGATCACAGGGAGTTCTGTTGGGGCCGATTTATTTAAGGTAAGACTTCCAGCTTTATCCTCCGTCCCCTTGGCAACTTTCAACACAGCCCCCAGCACATGTCAACTTTCTCCAACCACAGTCCTGCCTTCCTCCTTTCCCTCCACTCCCATTTTTCTGCAAACAAATCCAGGGAAGAAAGCTCCCTCCATCTTTCTGAGGCCGATTGGACAAGCACAAATTTATAGACAAACATAACACTAATGACCCGTCAAAAGAACACAGCTGATTTCTGAGTTTTGAAGCTGGAACGAATGCCTTGCTGGGATTCCCGAGTTCTGCCGAGTTTTCTAAGCCTGTGTGTGTGCATGCTCTCTGGTCTACGTGCCTGTCTGAGTGCTTGTCGGTCTGAGTGTGTGTGTGACCTGCGAGGGCACTTGTTTGTTTGGAGCCCCCAAAGGGCTGGTACTTACCAGTGGCCGTGAGAGGGTTGCAGCGGTGAAAACACTCCAGTGGAGGGAGTAGGCCCGGGACACTTAGAGCAGCGGGGAAAAACACTCAAGTCGCAGGTAGGCCAGTACCACTCAAGTAATGGTATATGTGTCGGGAACTGGAAGCCGAGCAGAAGAAGACAAAAGTTGGCATTTTAGAGGCCCAGTAGTTGGTAGGCTAGGTCTAGGTGGGTACCAGTCCAAGTAGCCTGAGTCTAGGGCCTGTGCGGACGATATCAGAGCCTGCAATGATGTTTCCCTCCGAAAGGAAGGAGGTACTGGTTGCTTGGAGGCCGCGCGGCCTGGAAATCACCGCCCAAGAGGTAGGTAGGCCGCTATATCTTCGCGTAGAGATTTGGGCTCTCCCTCATTTGCGGTATGCAAGTTTGGGCGACATGCTGCTTGAGCAAGCGCCAGCATTCTGGGCGCTGCTGGAAGCGCTGGGCAGTCCAGCGCTGGGAGGAGGAAGAAGGCCGGCAGCTTCCACCTCGGCTAGGGTGGAGCTTGGTTGGCCAAGCAGTAGAAGTGGAATACGGACATAGATTCTGGTTCTGCCATTCATCATAGGAGGAGTTTGGTTGGCGAGAAGGAGGGGGAATTATCATTGGTCTTCCGCTGGTGTACATCTTCTTCTTCTTCTTCTTTTTCTTCTTCTTCTTTTGTCCTTCTTCGTCTTCTTCCCTATTTCTCCCTCCTCTCAAGCTCATTCATTTCTTTTGCAATTGGACGGCATTGTGTTTCTCATGAATTTACTTCGAAATTGGCCAGGATCGTAACATACCGTAATATAAAAAGGGAAAATTGTTGAAATGCCCCTGAAAGTTGGGGTATTCTGTCAGGAAAAAACACAGGGGTATACCGGGTCCTGTGCAACTTCTTCATACGCCCTAGTACTTCTCGCTGTTGGACCCTTGGTGGCAAATTTTGCGAATACCATTGCAACTACCCAGCATGTCTTTGGTATGCAAATCTCTCTCTCTCTCTCTCACTCTCCTGTCTCTTATACACATCTAGATGTGTATAAGAGACAGACAATATATTGACGATATATTATATTTTGTAAAA
>BFEA01000047.1:1275773-1286216 GCA_003427395.1 Chara braunii
ACACACATAATTTATTTTATGTTTTATATTTTTTATTGATGCTTTATCCTGAAGAAACTCCCCAAAAATGTACAGCACATAACCGTACATGCACCGTATGTTCCGACAATCAATATGGTTGGAGTATTTTTTTCGTTCCTGCAATCAATATTTTTTATCTTTTTGATCAAGGGTCATACTAGTAAGGGTACATGGGAAATGGATTAGGTGTGCGTGCCATATGGTTCTCTGCCCCAGAGTTCCTCTTGACTCTGACCCATTTTTCACAATCGATGGCAGCCTGGGGTACCGCTTGATACAGTCTTGGCACAGTCTCGTTAAGTCAGAGGATACTTGAATTTTCCTTGTCCTTAGAGCACCACATTGGCAATCAATCGCTCTTAGCAACTTGAAGCTTGCTGTCCTTGTTGCGTTGTCCCTTCACCTCCTTCATCACCTTTTTTCTTTCTCAGTATTTCCCGTCCTTTCCCTTCTTCTTTTCTTTTCTGTCCTGTTTCTCGTCCCTTTTTTTATCTTTTAATCTCGTCCTTCTTCCCTTTTTTCTACCTTCTTCTATCCCCCTTTTCCTTTTGTATAAATGACCCTACGTACATTAGGACTTGATTCAGGTCAACGTGTGTGAACCCGGATATGTTCATAGTCGGGCACAAGGTTCACGTGGTCGTGTCTAATCATATTAGTGATCGTATGATAACAAGCGGTAATAGGGAAGATGATAATAATAATAATAATAATAATAATAATAATAATAATAATAATAATAATAATAATAATAATAATAATAATAATAATAATATACTAATATAAAATAGTAATAATAATAATAATAACAACAATAAAAATCATAATTAATAAAATAGTACCGATTAATAATAATAATGCGAGGAAAGAAAACCATAGATAGAAAACCAAATTACAACATCACATTGTCGACTAAATAGTCGTGTACCAAGAAAAAAACAATTTGCACAAAGTTATAAGTCAAATAATAGCAATGTAACTGACTCAAATGTCAAGGTTGGCACTACCTTACCACCATCAACAATGTCTTCACCGTAGCTCTTCCTATATGGCGCTCGGTGCCCAGCCTATCCTACTTAGCACCTACTCCCACTTACCCTACGATATGCAACATGCGTCACTTTAAGTTGAAGACCAATGTACGTGGTGAAGTCGCCCATATAGAATGTCGCATAGACCAGGTATGTGTTTCTCCTGACTCACACACACACACACATACACACACACACACACACACACACACACACACACACACACACACACACACACACACACACACACACACACACACACACNCACACACACACACACACACACACACACACACACACACACACACACACACACACACACACACACACACACACACACACACACACACACACATTGACACACACATATACACAATTCCTATTGACCCCACCTAGGGAATGAAGGGGAGTTTAACTCTAGCTCGGCTCCAAGAAATCATTCGAGGGAATAACATACGTGGAGCTTAGCGGACGGAAGGTGTGTGCACCCTTCTACTTGCACGCTGAAATCCAAAATAATAATAATAATAATAATAATAATAATAATAATAATAATAATAATAATAATAATAATAATAATAATCAGGGTTGCCGTCGTTCGGGACGGGCCAAACGCCTGAACCCGAACAGCCGAACGTACGGGACCCCTTCGGGAGGCGTTCGGTCGTTCAGGCCGAACGCGGACCAAAAAAAAAAAAAAAAAACACGTTTTCAAACAATTTCGAAAAAACAATATGCTATGGAAAAAAAAAACTTAACAATATTTGCCTCGGCACTACAACCAAAATCTTTACCAAATTTGAATTAAAAATCAAATACATAAAATAAACACTATGATAAAAATTAAAAAAAATAAAAAGAGAATTAAAATGAGTGAGTGTGCAAACACCTTTTCGACACCGCCATCTTTGCTGATTTTTAATTATTTTTTGGCATTAACAAATGCCCTGAAAATTTACAGATATGTAGTTTACATAACCAATAACTCATTAGAAACTTTTCAAAAAATAATCAAATTTTTTAGGCCCCAAAATAAAGTGAAAACAAAAATGTTAAAAGTGAAAAAAAAAACAAAATAGTGAGTGGGCGAGCACGTTTTGACACCCCCATCTTTGACGATTCTTAATGTTTTTTTGGCTAAGCAGAATGGCTTCAAAATTTATAGGCGTGTAGGTTACATCATAGAAAACTCACAAAACAAAATTCAAATAACAAAACGTATGTTTAGGCCTCAAAATGTTTTTTGGCGGGGGCCGAACCTGGAGGTGTTCGACCCTGAACGGGACCCCGAACGCCCGAACATTCGGGGGCCAGCCAGGGGCCCCCCGAACGTTCAGTCAGGTAACCCTGATAAAAATAATAATAATAATAATAATAATATAATAATAATAATAATAATAATAATAATAATAATAATAATAATAATAATAATAATAAAATACGAATGAACGTATACAAACTATTTTTCCGGTCTGGTACAATCAAGACCAAGGTGCATTATGTTTAAAGGTCGGCGGTCAGTGTCAGCTACGAACCCCCTCCCTTCGTCATGCTTAGACATAGTTCATCAGCTTTCGGGTGTCACATACATGTTCACACTCAAACCTCTTCGCAAATTGCAGCCAACGAAATCCTTAGGTAAGTTGAGGTAAGTAGAACATTCTTCGTTATTCCCACTTTCCCTCTATAATAGTCGACGAGAACCTCTCACTCCCTCACACTCTTGCTCTCCCTCTCTCTGCTCTCACTCTTCTTGTTCACCTTCTCTATCTCCTTTTCTTCCTACCTCCTCCTTGTCATCGTCCCCGTTATTGTCGTTGTAGTTGTCATAGTTGTCTCCCTCTGTTCAACAGGTGATTTTTTTTTTTCTCTCTCAACTTACACCTATAAACAAGAAAGTGGTAACAACACAACAATCATAATAATAATAAATTAATAATGAGAATAAGAATGTATGCAAGGCATTTTTCAAATTCGACAAGGTCGAGGCGGGGTGTATTATATTCGGGGATCAAGAGTCAGTGTTCCAGTTTGATGCATTATTAATGTATACAAGCGATCTTTTTGTCCCAATATAAGTAAGGTAGGGGGGTATATTGTGTTCGGGTTTCGTTCGGCGTCAAGCACATATTTGGCTCTAATGGCTCTAACCACAACTTCCATGGCATCTTGACAACTAGGTCCTAAATCCACTCTTCGAGAGTTTTGTTTTTTACTACTGTTTATTTGGGCGTCGTTCGACACTCCTTGGGGCATCCTCGGGCTCCGAGGATGAATCCTCGGAAAAAAAAAAGTTGTGCTTCAGGCTTGCAGCCAATAGGGTGCCGCCACGATCAGGATTCTCGATTGTAACATCTCTCTACGTGCATGCCCTCTCCTCTCCGTGAAACACAGATCCTCGGGCTCCGAAGGACCTCGCGAGGTCCTTCGAGTTCGAGGACGATTTGGCTGGGAAATCCTCGGAGCCCGAGGATTTGTCCTCGGCGTGTTTTCACATTTTCATTTCCGATTTCATCTCCGAGGACAGGTGGAACGACGACGGAATCCTTGGAATCGCGTCCCTGAGGAGTGTCTAACGACGCCCTTTGTTTTTGTGTTTTGCATTGATTGACTCTGAGCTAATTACGACCATTGAACAAACTTGATGAACTACCCAATAATAAATAAGAAAAAAAAAACAACAAGAAATAAATTACACTCAAATAGAACAAATTTGTCCATTGGACCCTTTTCATCTCGCACCACGAGCTTCCCGAGGTGAGTGTCCATTTCCCTCTTTCTTCCTTTCCCTCTCTCTCTTACGATGCTTGCTCATCCCAATGTCACTCAAACATCGTGCATGAACGACCTGTCTATATCATGTACGTAGCTCAGTTCACAACTGTCATCTCCTGCTCGATCGTCTCCCCCCTTTTCTGTTTGTCTATCCTCCCTCTCTCTCTCTCTCAGCGTACATGTGTGTATGTGTGTGTGTGCGTGATAGTGTGTGTGTGTTGTCATATCCGCAATACACACAAAACAAACACAATTGTGCCAGACTGTTTCGTCAAACTTTCACTGACTCATTCGGAGGCTGAAGCTGGGAGGTAAGTTGACTACCCTCTTGCCCTTTCATTTTCGACTTCCCATCATGTTTTGTGCGCTTCTTCTTCTTCTCCTTCTTTTTCTCAATCTTTACCACCGTTCTCTTCTCACGCTTCCTTCTTTGTGCATCTGTCATCTTCACTTTACTGCTTGCTCGCCTTGCCTCTCTGATTCTTCTCTTGTTCCTCGTCTTCCTCCTTCCAGACTCTTCCACTTTTGCACGCATCCTTGCCCCCCACTTCCTCAAACGTACATAGTCTTTACTATGGCTAGGATTCAAAACACAATAATTACAAAAACACTACTACTACTACTACTACTACTACTAATATAATGACAATATTAATAACAATATTAATAACAATATTAATAACAATATTAATAACAATATTAATAACAAGTGATAATGAATATATACAAGTTATATTTCCAGTCCGATACAGTTAACGAAAGAGTGTGTTCTATTTGGGGGAATGGATGTGCGGAAGTGGCAGCTACCTTCTTCTTTTTCTTTTTCATCTTCATCTTTTTCTTTTTCATCTTCATTTTTTTTTTTTTTTTTTCTTCTTTGTTGCTCTTGCGAGCACACATATCGCACGGTTGTCACCTTCACATACCGCTCATTTAAAGTCTCGTGATCGCAAGATCACCACCTTTCCCGTACAACGGTGCACACGAAGGAACCACCAACCACTTTGGCTCACAACCGGATGCAACCGTCTGCCCAACATATCAAAGGCGAAGAGCACCACCTCATCTGTGTTACAAGAAACACGAGGCAAGAGAGAAATGACTGCACTACGCATCCTACATACTCGGACCGACTGACAACAAGAACAAAACTCGACGCAGGCCAACCTAAGAGACAGAGGAAAGTAACCGTCATAGCTCCCAACCAAAACGAAGCAGAACCACGATGCAACACAGTCCATCACGATGTGCAGGATATCGAGACTCGGCCATGAAAGCATCACACATCCCACCAGTCTCCACCTTGAAACATGGTAAGTAGTTGAAGCAATGTCGAGGCCACTTGTGCCACCACTCCAATGGCACCTCTCGGATGGTTAAAAAGCGCAAAGCCTCCTTACCAATTCGCTGGGCGTCTATCTTCACGCGCCGACTTTCTCTCTTATCGCCCGCTCTCTCTCTTCCTCTCTCACACACATACGAGATCCCTACTAGCTACCACCTTCCCGCTACGGGCATCCTCTCTTTGCCCGCCCGCTGGCTACCTCTGTTCTACCCCTTTTTCTTCTTTTTCTATTTTTTCTCTTCATTGTCTTGTTCTTTTACATCCACCATATTCCCTACCGTGTTCGTTCCTATTCGTAGACGACGTTTGTCTTCATCCCAACAGTGTTCTTCATTTTCCCGTGGACCATGCGATGTTCTTCTTTCCCTGTGTGTTCTTTTTCATAAGCGCTCGCCACGTCTCTCTCTTTCTTCTTGCAGTTGTGTGCGACGTTTGTCTCCTTTTTTCCGTGTGCATTTGCTTCCTTGCGTCCCGCACGACAAACTCGGTAATATCATTATGCAATCTGCCCATATGTATTTAGCTTTAATCGCAACCAGGTTAAGACAAGGAGTATGAATAAATAATAATAAACAATAATTGTAATAAGAATACTAATAATAACAATAATCATAAAGTCAAAATGAATGTATACAAACGATTTACCCGATTCAATGCAATAATGTCGGGTAATTTGTTGTATTTGGGGAAAGCAGGTGGAACTTTCTTATGTGCGTGCACCCGGTTTCGTGATTTGCACGCTCTTTTGTCACCTCATACCTTCAGCTTTGTGCACTCTCCATCTCCTTCCCTCTCCCGCTCTCTCCACTAATGGTTAACGACCACCTGAAATTTCAAAATGAAAGATTCTGAAGTGGTCTAAAACCGCTGAAATGCCTTGAAGGCACTTCATGTCATTTCAGAAGTTTTTGGTGGTTTGGAGGATAAGTTTAAGGGGATTTTTTTTTTTTTTTTCCTGCCTGTTTTTTCAGCCACGTTATGTCATTTCAAGAATTTCAGGTGGGGACCTGAAACCGCCGTAATGACCTGAGGTGGTTGAAGCTTCTGAAAGGGGTTTCATGTACCCCTATCCAAATGGTTGGATGGGGGTACCTACAACCCCTTTCAGAACCTTCAGCCACTTCAGGTCATTTCAAGAATTTCAGTTGGGGACCTAAAACCGCTGAAGTGGCTGAAACTTCTGAAAGGGGTTTCAGGTACCCCCATCTAACCATTTGGATGGGGGTACCTGAAACCCCTTTTAGAAGCTTCAACCACTTCAGGTTATTTCATGAATTTCAGGTGGGGACCTGAAACCGTTGAAGTGGTTGAAGCTTTTGAAAGGGGTTTCGGGTACCCCCACCCAACCATTTGGATGGGGGTACCTGAAACCCCTTTCATAAGCCTCAGCCACTTCAGGTCATTTGAGGAGCTTCAGGTGGGGACCTGAAGCGGTTGAAAGGGACTTGTAAATAGTGTTTGTTGTCAACCATCTCTCGCTCTCTCTTCTTGTTCTCCCCGCACTATCTTATGATCCATTTTTTCACGTGCCCCCTCTTCTACACGCTCCCAGTTCCTTCCTTCCCCTCACTCTTTCTTCCTACACCACGCACTCTTCCGACCTTTCACACTCATTTTCTCACTCACACTCACTTTCCTTCTCCCTTGCCGGATCCTTGTTTTGCACAATCTCCTCCTTGGTCCCGTTATGCTTGTTTGCCTACACGCACTGTGATAGTCTTCCTGCTCACTCTGCACTCGCGACTATCCCTCGCTCGCTCAACTTCTGCACACAACTGTCGTTCCTCCGTGCCGCTCTCCTCCACGCTCTCACGAGAACGCCTAGCAAGGTGTACCACGCGTGACTACAATACCGACAACCTCAAATTTTATGAATGAATTTGTCAATCCATCTGGACAGATTCCTATAATAAAAAAAAACATGAGTTAAAAAAAAAAAAAAAAAAATCAAATGTAAAAAAGAAATAAAATGAAAAGAAAAAATAAACAATAAGAAAAAGAAAAGAAAACACGAAACTAAGCTGCCAAGTGTCGGACCCTGTTATAGCAGAAACTCAAATCGACCAATGAACTTAAGCCCCCACCAACCGAACGCGGGGTCAAAATGCGATCCATGTGGAGCTATAAGAGGAGTTAGTCTCAACGGTCGATTGGCTTCGATCCCTGTACCTCCAGTATGCCAATCCACCTCTAAACATACTGAGTTAGTTCCTACTTTGGTTTAAAGAGGAACTGCTCAAAGACTTGTAGAGGAACGCGACATAGTATGGCTACTGATCCGGGCTTAGGCCTCATTTCCCAAGGGAACTAAGTCGGGTTCTCTGCCTTGGCTGGACCTCGATAGGTATCCAAACCTTTATGGCTGCCCCGACCACATGTCCGGATTCATATTAATTTTTGCCCCACATTCGAGTCTACGGCGGAGTGCATCACCCGCTTCACATATATGGACACACCCGCCGTCTATTTGTCTGATAAAACATTAACCTTATCGACCCCTCGACCTCCGTTGCTGAAGGGGGTTTTGTTATTTTCAGACTCCTTATTTTTATCACGTGTCATGACAAACAAACGTGCTCTGTACTTTCTTAGTGCTGACCACTTTTCTCTGCTACCGAGATGTCGTGTAGACCTGATTTTACTGATCCGAAACCTTCGACCTTTGTGGTTGAGTGACACTAGCATTGATTCTTACCACCCTAGCATCCATCATAATAACACACGCAGATACTAACCAAATTTACTTACTGATATGCTTTCACCTCAATGGTCGAGGAAATCGTCTCAAAGTGTCGCGGGAAAATGCGCACACTTTTAATTTGAGACCGACCTCCGTACGTACAGGCGTTCGGGCCCCGCCAAAAATTGTTTTGAGGCCTAAAAATAAGTTTTTTTTTTCTGAATTTGTTTTTGTGAGCTCCCTATGATGTGAGGTACATGCGTATGAATTTTGAAGTCATTCTGCCAAGCCAAACAAAAATTAAAAATCGCCAAAGATGGCGGTATCAAAACGTGCTCGCCCACTCACTATTTTGTTTTTTTTCTAGGCTACCAGAGTGGCCCGGGGTCACTTGCCGGCCGGGCCTATATATATATATATATATATATATATATATATATATATATATATATACAAGGTCACCAGCCCGTACGTACGGAGGTCCCCGGGCAGACCTCCGTACGTACGGGCGTTCGGGGTCTTGTACGGGGTCCCAACCCGACGGTATTCGGCCTCCGCCAAAAAATATTTCGGGGCCTAAAGATACTTATTTTTTTCTGATTAGTTTTTTGTGAGTTTTCTATGACGCGTGGCACATGCCTGTAAATTTTCAAGTCATTTGGCTAATCCAAATAATAATTAAAAATTGCCAAAGATGGCGGTGTCAAAACGTGCTCGCTTTTTGTTTTCACTTTTCTTCGGGGTCTAAACAATTTTATTATTTTTTGAAACTTTTTTAACGGGTTTTGCATTATGTGAAGTACACATCTGTGAATTTTCAGGGCATTTAGCTATGCAAAAAAAAAAAAAAAAAATCACCAATGATGGCGGTGTCGAAAACATGTTCGCGCACTCACTAAATTTTATTCTCTTTTCATTTTTATTTATTTTTATTATTAGTATTTATTTTCTATATTTTATTTTTATTTCAAATTTAGTAAGGAATTCTGATATAATACTCAGGCAAATCTTGTTTAATGTATTTTTCTCCGTAATATATGTTTTTTTCAGATTTTTTTGATGACTTTTTTTTTTTTTTTTTTTTTTTTTTTTTTTTTTTTTTTTGCTCGAACGGCCGAAGACATCCCCAAGGGGTCCCATACGTTCGGGCATTCGGGTTCGGGCGTTCGGCCCATCCCGCACGTCGATTACCCTGTATATATATATATATATATATTACATATATACATATATACATATCGTCACAAACAGAACTGCCCGGTAAAACCGTAGGCAGAGAGAGAGAAGAGGACAACAAACGAGGGGCTGTGACAAACTGTTTCGTCGGAGTTTCACCGACTCATCAGGAGATATATATATATATATATATAGGTTAACCGGCATTCGGGACGGGCCGAACGCCTGAACCCGAACACCCGAACGTATAGGACCCCTTGGGGATGCATTCGGCTGTTCAAGCCAAATGCGGACAAAAAAAATAAAATAAAAAAAAATCAAAAAAATCTGAAAAGGAGATACGTTATGAAGAAAAATAAATTAAACAAGATTTGTCTGAGCATTACATCCAAATTCCTTACCAAATTTGAAATAAAAGTAAAATACGGAGAAAAAATACTAATAATAAAAATAACAAAAAGTTAAAGAAGAATTAAATTTACTGAGTGCACGACCACTTGTACGACACCGCCATCTTTGGCAATTTTTCATTTTTTTTTGGCATAGCTAAATGCCCTGAAAATTTACAGATGTGTACTTCAAATCATACAAAACCCACTAAAAAAGTTTCAAATAATAATAAAATTGTTAAGACCCCGAACTAAAGTGAAAAGAAAGAATAAAAAATATAAAAAAATATGGGCGAGCACGTTTTGACACCGCTATCTTTGGCGATTTTTAATTCCTATTTGGCTGAGCTACATAACTTGAAAATTTATAGGCACATACCTCACATCATACAGAGCTCACAAAAAACAGTTCCGAAAAAAAAACTATTTTTCGGCCCCGAAGTAATTTTTGGCGGGGGCCGAACGCCGCCGGGTTCAGACCCCATACGGGACCCCGAACGCTCGTACGTACGGGCTGGTGACCCTGTATATATATATACATACAGGGTTGCCGGCGTTCGGGACGGGCCGAACACCCGAACCCGAAATGCCGTTCATGGCCTGAAATAAAAGGAAAACAAAAAGTGAAAAAAGAAAAAAAACAAATTGGTAAGTGGGAAAGCAAGTTTTAACACCACCATCTTTGCCGATTTTTCATTATTTTTGGGCCTCACAGAATGCCTTGAAAATATACAGGCACGTAGCTTACATAACCAAGAACTCAACAAAAAACATTCACAACAAAATAATAATTTTTAGGTATCAAAATATGTTTTGGCGGGGTCCGAACCCCTTCGAGTTCGGGCACCGTACGAGGACCCGAACGCCCGAACGTTCGGGGGTCAGCTTAGGGGCCTCCGTACGTTCGGCTTGGCAACCCTGTATACATATATATATATATATATATACGTATATATATATATATATATATATATATCGTCAAATAGAACTGCCCGGTAAACCGTAGGCAGAGAGGGAGAAGAGGAC
>BFEA01000047.1:1286476-1304740 GCA_003427395.1 Chara braunii
ATTAAACAAGATTTGTCTGAGCATTACGTCCGAATTCCTTACCAAATTTGAAATAAAAATAAAATACACAGAGTAAATACTAATAATAAAAATAAATAAAAATAAAAAGAGAATTAAATTTAGTGAGTGCGCGAGCATGTTTTTGACACCGCCATCTTTGGCGATTTTTCATTTTTTTTTTGGCATAGCTAAATGCCCTGAAAATTTACAGATGTGTACTTCACATAATACAAAACCCACTAAAACACTTTCAAAAAATAATAAAATTGTTTAGACCCCGAACTAAAGTGAAAACAAAAAGTAAAAACTGAAAAAAAACGTGGACGAGCACGTTTTGACACCGCCATCTTTGGCGATTTTTAATTCTTATTTGGCTAAGCCAAATGACTTGAAAATTTATGGGCATGTACCTCACCTCATAGAGAATGCATAAAAAAACATTCCGAAAAAAAAATATATTTTTAGGCCCCGAAACAGGGTAACCGGCGTTCGGGACGGGCCGAACGCCCGAACCCGAACGCCCTAACGTATGGGACCCCTTGGGGATGCGTTTGGCCGTTCGGACCGAACGCAGACCCAAAAAAAAAAAAAAAAAAAAAAAAAAAAAAAAAAAAAAGGTCATCAAAAAAATCTGAAAAAAAGATATGTTATGGAGAAAAATAAATTAAACCATATTTGTCGGAGCATTACGTCCGAATTCCTTACCCAATTTGAAATAAAAATAAAATACACAAAAAAGTACTAATAATAAAAATAAATAAAAATAAATAAAAATAAAAAGAGAATTAAATTTAGTGAGTGCCGAGCATGTTTTCGACACCGCCATCTTTGGCGATTTTTTATTTTTTTTTGGCATAGCTAAATGCCCTTAAAATTCACAAATGTGTACTTCACATAATACAAAACCCACTAAAAAAGTTTCAAAAAAGAATCAAATTGTTTAGACCCCGAACTAAAGTGAAAACAAAAAGTAAAAAGTGAAAAACAACGTGGGCGAGCACGTTTTGACACCACCATCTTTGGCGATTTTTAATTAATTTTTGGCTAAGCCAAATGACTTGAAAATCTATCGCATGTAGCTCACGTTATAGAGAACCCATAGAAAAACATTTCGAAAAAAACAATTATTTTTATGCCCCGAAATAATTTTTGGCGGGGGCCGAACGCCGTCGGGTTCGGGCCCCGTACGGGGCCCCGAACGCCCGAACGTACGAAGGTCCGTATTTTTATTTTAGTTCGGCCCGAATGACCGAACTCATCCCCGAAAGGTGTCGTACGTTCGGGTGTTCGGCTTAGGGCGTTCGGCCCGTCCCTGGAGACCTATTTGTCCCTCGTACATGGAATGTTCGGTGAAAGGCGGGAGGATTGTGTCTCCTATTGTGAACTGTTTACTGTGGGGATTACCAAAAGAGTCTAATCCGAATTTACGTAGGAGGTGCATTCTATCAACAGGGAGCTTCAAAAGGACGACCGATTGTTAGTTGCTTCTTATGATGTTAAAGAAATGGTTTCGCATCTGCCTCATGAGTCCATTCTCGAAGCTTTGGCATGGGTAATTGACTTTTGGAGAGACAAAGGAGTTAAGGGGGTCTTAGTTACAAAACAGGGTAAAGAGGCCAAGCTGACGCGTGGGAAGGTGGAAATCGGGTGACAGTTCATTCCGTTGGATTTGGTTTTCTCATTTGTCTAGTTTGAATTGGCAAACACTTTTGCTTCTACGTGTGCGGAGATTTTTAGACAAACTGTTAGGATTTCGATGGGTAAATCCACCAGCCCAGCCTTAGCCTGTCTCTTGTGTTCGCATAACGAGTTTCTATTTTTATCTAGCCTGGGTGTTGATAGGAAATTGTTTTGCGGCTTTCGTCCGGCCGATGACATTTATGTTTTTATTATTAGGCGACATGGAATGAACACGCATGAGGCAACCGCGATATTGAAGAGTTTTTCTCACTGTTACGATAAGAATCTCGTGCTCGAAAGGACGGACGAAGGGAATTTGTGGAGTTATCTAGGTTGCGTACTTGGAGTCGGAGTGGACTAATTTGGTATTGTTTGTATCCCTAGCATCATGAATAAGATGGATTTGCATGTTGGGGATCTCCTCACCTTTCAAAGCATTCAGGATTTTACTTCATTTTCGAGTTGGCAATAGAAGTTTGCTGTTATCTCGTCCTTCCTGTGCATAGCTAGATTGAACTCCAATCAGATACCCTTTTCGACAGGGAACTCACAAATTTTTCCGTTGTTGCTAACATTAAAATGCGAACTACGGATTCAAGGATAGATACCTTTTTCGACAGGGCACTCACAAATTTTTGTAGAAAATTTGGAGGGATTTGGGGAGAATGGGTGTCGTTATTAACAAGATGGGATCGTTTTACGAGCAAGGAGTCTTTTGTTGGACCTTCGTTTTAGAGGGTGGTATTGGAGTGGGGATTGTCTCGCATGTGTGCGCACAAAGTTTTATAACTGTTCATAGCCACATAGGATTGCTGATTGGTGTATTTAGTATTTTGTGTTGCTAGAAGGATGTGATAATGGACCGATATCCTGAGGAGGAATATTTTGACTCACTAGAACTGATAGCATGTCTTAAGTAGTTTAGTTTCCGAGTATACTGAGGGGTTATGACGAAGAGACTTTGAATATATATCGAGCATTGTGTTATTTTGTAACTGATTTGAACAAGGGGGTTATATTTAGTGTTTTTGGACATATCATGAGTGTTTGAGCAGTCTGATTGGAACCAGGGGGTCACATTCAAGTGGCTTTGGACTTATTATGAACCAGGGGGTTTGCATTGAAGTGAATTTGAACGTATTATGAGTGTTGGAAAGGTGTAGTAATTTGATTTGAACCAGGGGGTCGCATCGAAGTGTTTTTGGACTTTTTATGAACCAAGGGGTCGCATTAAAATAGCTTTGGCCATTTTTTGATTGAATGGGTTGCAAACTGGAGGGGGACTCGAACCGGAGACTACTAGGCAATTTTTTTTTTTTTGACTATTTCGAATCTGGATCTTTGGTTTATAGGATTCTAAGTCGGCTATGAGATGAGACTTTCTTACTAGGTGGGATTCGAACTTGAGTGAGATTTGAACTGACAAATATTGGACAGTTGCTTTTGAACTGGAGAACACTTACAGTTTTTATAACCTGTGTCTAGTTCATTTTTTCTATTAGTCACACCTTGGACAAGGTCTGGTTTTTGGATAGTTCGCATGTACAGCTTATTATGACACATCCAATTTTTGAGTTCGACTTGGTTCATTCCTGGTAGAGGACTTCAATGTCTATCGTTAGTATATATAGTTAGTTTTTCCAAGTCATGTCACCGATATCGAAAGGCCCCTGATGATCCTGGTTTTGGCGGCCATATGAAACCGGTAGGATCATACGTCACGTCGTTCTTCGTGTTTTATCTTTAATACATAGTCGTGTTCGGGACATGGTCTTGTTTTTTATCTCTACTGGTTTTCACTCCCTTTCTCCATCCTTTCCTCCAATTTCTCCTTCTTTTTTTTCTTCGGCATTTTTCGAGTCATCTATTTATGATTGTTCACAGTTTGTCAGCCTCGGCTTGACACACACACACACCGTCCCGAACGGCAGTTACCCTGCTTGTAAGGGTATTTAGTCTGATACCGGATGTACTGGTGGTGTAAGCAATATGAAATGCATAAAACATTTACATGACAACAAAATACAATGAATAACAAGCTAAATTGAAACAAAAATCGGAACAGATTAGGTAATGTCATATAATCGATTGACTGACGAATAGCCAGAATGTAAGAAAAATTTATATACAACTAGGCTACCTGAGTGACCCGGGTCCACTTGCCCGGCCGGGCCGAAAAGAAATAAGAAAATAAAAAAATAAAATTTAATTTTAATTTATTTTTTATTGTAAATTTGATTAAGAATTTCAATTTGACCCTGAGGCAAAAGTTGTGTAGTTTTTTTTTTTCATAACATAGTTTTTTTTTTGAATTTTTGGATGTTTTTTGTTTTTCTTGGCAGAGACCTCCCTTAGTCCTTGCACTGTCGGACCGTCGGGGAAAATAAGGTGACTCGGACGGCCTGGACGGTAGCCTAAGTATACAAGGAGAAAGACATCATAATAAGAGATACATAAACACTTGCACCCTCTTAATCTTTAATTTTCTCCTTTCCTCTTAAATCTAATAGAATATCTAATAAGATGCAACAATGGTGCCTTGCATATTGCCTGATAAGCTTCAAGTGCGCATAAGTGGAAAGCATTGTATGGTCACACATGGGCTACCGTTGAAAATATAAATGAAAAGGTAATACATGTTAAACGAATTATGAACAATATGACATCAAAAAGTAAAATTTATCCTACTTCTCCGAACCTTCAACACCTTAGAATGTAGTCGGTTTACCTTGGCGAGTAAGTTTAGCACATGTAGTGTATTTTTACCTTTGGTTGGCATCATTTTTTTTTTTTTTTAATAGATAACCTTTACCGGTCCCTTAGATGTGACCTTACATTCAAACTAATAATAATTCACCAAACTGTCAGTTAGGTTGACCATAAGATGAGAGAGCACCCCCCCAAGAACAAATTTACGATGAGCATTATGCAGCAGGATCATATGGTGAAAAACTCTTATAAAGTAACATCAAATTTAGTAGAAATATGGATCAAATATTAAATATAAAAAATAGGAAAAATCAAGGATATGTACTGTATGGTATTAGATAGTAATAGTCATAATACATTCATTTACTTTGTCCTAAACTCCCATACTTTGGCCGTACTACCTTTTTTTTTATCAAAAAATGCAAAATATGTTCTACAAAAAAAAAATGAGGCTAGAGACCATAGGGATAATCCCTCACATTGTGGTGTTAAATCTCGAAAGGACAATCTTTCATGTCATTTCTTATTGTCATTATAGTATTACAGAGAAACTCGTAGAAGCCGCATTCATGCTCAAGCCTCTAACGAGGGAACATGCGGGATCTGCAACTACCAGCAGGATGGCGGCCTAGCTCATTTCACAAGGTACGGAAGCGACATTTATGAGGTTTCATGTTCAGTTCTCATTGGCCTCATGTACCTTACTGGGTAAGCTTGGCGCCCGCCACCTAGAGATATATCGTTGGTCTCCCCGAGTGATATTTAATAGAGACTTCTGATGTTCATAGGGAAAAGGGACCGGAGGAGAGGCACAATGGCCCATCGAAGAAGCTTGGTCCTCATACTACCGGCTTGACCCCTGACCGGTATCTTTCACCTGTTGTGGCAGGTATCTCACCTGCTGGTGTTCATTATATTCCTTTTTCGATGATGATGTTTGTATTGTAAGTATTTACTAACAATAGAAGTATGGACACATTATAACTTTTTTGGATGTCTCTTAGTATATAATCTGAAAAATACAAGTAACAAATTGCAATGTGAATAAATAATCTTGAAAATACGACGACCTTATAAAGTTTTTGCTTTTGTCAATCAACCACCTAATAAATTGAACTAACTAGCTAACTAAACAATTAACTAGCTAACCAACCTCCTATAAACGACAACAACATAACCTTGCAGGTCCCTTGCTAATATCTAACTATTAGTATATCCCCATTCACTTGCTGAACTACTCCAATCGCTTGTTGCTCTATCCCTCAATTTTTTTTTCCTCAGTTTATTTGTCCTATCTCTTGTTGATTCGTATTGTTTTTACCCGCCAACTGCTCCTTGTACTTCTCTCTCCTTGCACTTATCACTTTGTCGATGTTTTCCTTATTTTTTCAATTTCTTGATTGTTTTATCAAACTATCATTCATTCACCATTACTTTCATCAATTCAATATCGTGTTTTCAATTAACCGGAGTGGGTGCAAAATATTTACTCAAGTAAATGATGTAAAATTTCCTTCCTACGAATTTGTTGATATGGTCGAAGATAGTTGTCGTTTTATAATTGTCATCCTCAAGTAATGCAAAGTTGCCAATATGATCTTGCTATGACATTACCATAGTTTATGAGAAAATAAGGACTTATTTCTAAGCAAAGAAGTAAAAAAAAACGGAGATATGGAGTACCACCCTCATTTACCTAAGTCCAAACCCTTAAATCTAAAAATTTCAGCAATTAAAATATAGTTGACAATCGAAAGTGCAAAATTCACATTACCACTCCTAAAAAGACGTAAACACATTAAAAAAATTATGACAATAGAACCATGACAACAACTGCATATATTTGAATAAGATATATCTTCTTTTGTTAAGTTCATAAAAATATTTTTTTAATCGAAAAAAAATCATTCTTTATCTATCAAATGCAAAAAAAATAATTTGTTTTCCAGCCAACCATTACGACCTAGACAAACTGGACTAATCCGATGATCATCTTAGCAAGCCAAAGTATGAGTTTTTTTGTTCAAAAAAACTCATATTGATACAATTTTTTACTTACCAAAATATTTCAAAAGTTGTCTGTATCATTGAGTTTGGTGATAGTGCCTCACAGGGACTTTTGTGACAACATGTGTGGTAATATAATCCATTACTTACTTATTTGAAGTTATTTCCCTTACTTATCTATATAAAATGAAATCATATAATGTAGCGCAAGTTTCAGGCAACAGACTCAAAAGGCTTACTCTTTTGTAGCTTTTAACACACATGATTTATCTTTTTTAACAATAGTATCGTTCTGTGTCTTGCCTTTTTTTTCACTTCATTTGTCTTCATGCGACCCAAATGATAAAATACCATTTGAAAGTAGGCTTCATTTCAGGATGTTGTTGTGAACCGACTAAGTTTCTTTTGTATGTGTGTGGTGTGATCGTGTTCACCTACGTAGCACCGTGTTCACGTTCGGAGGCGAACGTGAACATGTTTGCCTGAACGCGAACAAGTGTTCAAAACCCTCCGAACGCGAACATAAAAAACACGAAGTTATCAGAAACATCTAAAAAATATATATGTTATGTAAAATAATAATACGATCAACTTTTGCCTTGGAGTCATGTTGAAATTCGTAGCCAATCATGAGTTAAATATTATTCACACGAACGTGAAGGGGCGCAAACACTTTGGTTGTGCTACGCAGGTGTTCACCTTCCTCTAAGGAGTGAGGGCACGTACTCTGATCATAGCAGTGGTCTGCTCGATCATCGTCTACGAGTATTTTTGTTAGTACTGCCGCCCGTATTATTGTTCACAGTCACCTTCCTTAGCCACACTGCTGACTCGCTTCTGAATATTCACAGACTGCGCCTTTGGGTTATAGCCTGCGTTTTGGAGTCATAGCCAGTGTACTTCGGATCATGGATTGTGCAGGTGGTGAAATTGTTCTTTGGTTGAAACTGACACTGCTACGTGGACGGGTGTATGGACTTGACCTGACGATAGTCTGCACAATTAGTAACTATGTATACCCCGGTGACTGCTATTGACAAAACCAGGCTGCTTCATCGCTTAGAGTAGTCATACGGTCGTAGCTTCGGCAGTAGGCGTCAAAGAAAGGGAGAGCTATGCTCATTTGGTGAAGGCGATAAATGTATAGTTGCTATGATGTTCGAGTTTCGCCGATCGATGCCGCATCAATACATTTTGGCTTTTTGGACAGTATTCGACTGTTTAATTGACTTTCATCAAGATTCTACCAATAGGAACTCTGTTTGGCTGGGTATGGCTGTTCTTTGACGTCCGAAGGGAGAGCAAAGGGGATGGTGATTGCCCTTTGGACTAATGATTTAAGGAGTGGGGGATCCGGCAATCTTAGGACATAGAGTGGGAAGGTGTTGCTCGTTGTCGGTCGAACAGGCAACATCACAATGCTGATCCTCGCCATGTATCGCCGTGCTAGTTGTTGAGCAACTCCTTAATTTGGTTAGGATTTGTTGTCTTGCCATGCACTCTACTAAGCACTTTGAAGTGCATAGACTCGGTACATTGGCTAAGCACTTGTTGTACATTCACTGTACACTTACCGTGCGTTTACCTGAGTCTCGATTAGAACATAGGGGAGATGTGCTCTATTTGAATACTGCCCTTTTGGATTGCGCAAGGGGGGGGGCGGGGGGGGTCTTGGCCAGGGAATCAAGAGGTGTGACTTGGGAAAGTGATCCAATTGGCAAGAGGGGTCATTGCCGAGACTTGGAGGTTTGTCTGGAGACTGGTACATTACATCCAGACTGGGAACTGATAATCTCTACTGCGTTTTGGCCACCATTGCAGGGCCCTCAGGATCTGAAGGTGAGAAGGTCCTCTCGTGTGAGTTGAGTTGACCCCTTCTCGTATCTCGAGCATCTGACTCTTATCCTTTTATCCTTCGTAATCTCAGTCTAGTCTTTGTTCGGAGAGGAAAGTGACAAAGGGGGATTGCAACATGTAGGACCACATCAAGGCTGTATATGTTTTGTTTTCTTTTTCATGACTCTGTCTGAATCTAAAGGGGGATCTACTGTGCATGTTTAAGTCATCTGTTTGTGGTAAAAATCATGATTTTTGCATGCGATGATTGAACTGGGGCTGGAGATGAGGTCCTCCTAACTGATCCGGTTGCCTTTCTCGTTTGCCTAAGACATTGAACTCTGGCCGGAGATGAGGTTCTCCTGACTGATCTTGTCGCCTTCCTCGTTTGCCTAAAACATTAAACTGAGGCTGGAGATGAGGTCCTCCTGACTGATCCGGTCGCCTTGCTTGTCTGTCTAAGATATTGAACTAGGGTTGGAGATGAGGTTGTCCTGAATGATCTGGTCACCTTGCTCGATTGCCTAAGACATTGAACTGGGGCTGGAGATGAGGTCATCCTGGCTGATCCGATCGCCTTGCTCGATTTCCTAAGACATTGAACTAGGCTGGAGATAAGGTCCTCCCGACTGATCTGGTTGCCTTGCTCGTTTGCGTAAGACATTGAATTGGGGTTGGAGATGAGGTCGTTCTTGCTGATCCGGTCGCCTTGCTCGTTTTGCTAAGACATTGACCCGGGGCTAGAGATGAGGTCCCCCTGACTAATCCGGTCGCCTTGCTCGTTTACCTAAGACATTGAACTGTGGATGGAGATGAGGTCCTCCTGACTGATTCGGTCGCCTTGCTCATTTTGCCTAAGACATTGAAGTGGGGTTGGAGATGAGGTCCTCCTGACTGATCCGGTCGCCTTCCTCGTTTGTCTAAGACATTGAACTGAGGTTGGAGATGAGGTCCTCCTGACTGATCCGGTTGCCTTCCTCGTTTGTCTAAGACATTGAATTGGGGTTGGAGATGACGTCCTCCTGACTGATCCGGCCGCCTTGCTAAGTCAGTCAGTTTTGCTTGTTGACAAAGGCCTTACCCTTCTCATAGTAAGAATAGTCCAGGCTAACGTGTTAGTGACTGCATGAAGTTTGATTGAGAAGAAATTGCAAAGTTAATGATTAACTAAATAAGATACTGGTCTCATGTTTTTGTACTTAGGACAAACAAAAGATGAAAACTTTGGATGAACGAACTCTTGTTCTGAAACATCCGTCCGTATGATGAATGAACAAGGGATACCAACATGTGAACCAATAAGTCAACTTACAGACAAGTAGTTGATGAAGTAGATGACTTGTACGTGGCTCATACGTCGTTCATGAGCCCTTATCGTATGTGCGCTGGGATTTTCGGGGCTCGGCCTCCGAAGCAACATGGTTGGCGGCACCAGCCAAAAGGAGGCCACACTGGTTCGTTTCTTTTCGGATGCGTAAGCTAATGAACCCGATATCAATCAAGAGCCAATCAAACAAGTCAAACAAGTCATGCAAGTCTGAACCCAATGCCCGGTATGATAACTCCGATTGTGAATAAAAGTCCCCAACTCGATTGATAGCTCATGTCATAAGCAGCGTGTAATAAAAAAAAAGTAAAGAAAAGCGGGACAGAGGAGAATGTAGGCAAAGAGGAGGAGGGCAAGAGAAACAATAATAATCAATAATGCACTCCTGCCCACTTCCTCTTCAGGCTACTCCCCTAGCACCACCTCGGCTATGCAAGATCCCTTCCTTCAAATGATCTCTAACATCATTATTGTACAGATCTTCGCAGAGCGCCCATCCTCCTTCTAACAATTGTATCGAGCAATGGAGGATGGTGTTGTCAATCGTCACCTTTGTGAAGACCAGCAGCAGAACGGTCAGCTTGACGCCTGGTAAGTCCAGGTTGGCTTCCCTTCACCTCTCGCCGCAATCTCACAGGTATGATCCTCCTCCTCCTCGCCCAACCTCACCTCCTACATCTATTGCTATGGGTATGGCGGCTATGGGCGCTCAGCACGTTTCCCTCAAGGTTGGCGTCACGCAGCATCATTTGGCGCCATCAGCATAATCTCCCAGCCTTATGAGGAGCAACTGGCCAAGAGTTCGGGCAAGGCCAGATGTCCGCCCCACCCCCCAACGGTCTGACAGTCGATATAAAGTGTTGACTCACGTTGACTGACGTTGACCAGTCCCTCCTTTGACCGTTGTCGGTGCGAATACCCTTACAGGGGTATCCGCCCCATTTTTTGTAAGCGACGGGAATAAGTTTGGTTTAAAGTTTAAATATACCGCTCGAGGGCGAGGCTGCATCTGTGATTTACGTTGGCTGGGCGATTGACTAGAATAGAGAGTGTGTGGGCGCGCAGATTTGAGGTGCGCGTGATTTTTTTTTTGTTGATGATTGAAAAGTCGGCATAGTTGTCGGCCAGGCTTTTGTTTCTGATTAAACTAGGATTAAAAAGATTATGCCTTTTGGTTGGTACGTTTGCCTGTGACTTGTGTGTTCGCACGGAGGACAGCCTCGACAACCATGTGAGCTTGAGAATGTTTCGGTAGATATGAGCGTTGTACATTATTTGTTTATCTAGGTGTTCGATATCGCTAGACTCAGCCTTGGACCTAACACTATTGGTTACGGTATCAGACTACTATTCGGGAGATTTAGGGATCGAGATCGGGCGGCAACGACGCAAGGATATCTGAATGGCGTGGAGAGACCGTGGGGTTGAGGATCATGCGAGGTTATCCCCCAAGGTTTTGCTACCGCGGGGTCGACTTTGTTTTTATCTGCCGTAAGGTATTATCTCATCCTTTTATTTTTATTATGTTGTTATCTCTCGTTTTATGAGTTGGACACGATGTCGGGACTAAGGGCGGTCAGCGTATATGCGAGTCGGTGCGTGTTTTGACCTGCGACATAGGTGAAACCTTGGCGGGTTCGCCGTCCGCCAGCCGCTGACTGCCATAAAGAGGGCTTGAGTGGGCATGGTTGTAGGGACCGAAGGACGACATGCGGCCGTGTCGAGTGCCCGACTGGTCTGAGAAACCTCTTCCACCATCGGCTCAAAGTTTTCCTTTGAATCTTTGTTCTTACCACTAAGACCCGCATTAGGGCCATTCCACTTTGACCTATGTCTAAGCCTACGACAGAGTCATGCCTCAGTTGACTGTGTAGAAGTGCCCTTTGGAAGTCCGAGGTGGTGGGGGTTGGGACCAAGTGCGGTGAGCCCAGGGCGCTATGACAAGGGGCCTGAATCAGTGTCGGGGTTGCCTTAGCCGATCTGGTTCAGCTAGCGTACCCTGGGAGGGTAGCCCGATATTTGATCTGCTTTTGTGAAGTCCCGGTCATGGGACTGCCTGCTTGTCCTTCAGGACATCCCTTAAAATTGGACCGATACCGAGAAAATTTGCATAGTCTGGGCAAGGATGACGCGCATAAGTTGAAGAAAAGCCCGGGGCGATCTGCTTTTTTCTCCCTCTTTTGCTTCCGTGGAAGTCGATCGTTGTGAGACCGGACGTTGACGAGAACTGCTCTAATGCTTTGCCGAAAGGAGACGAGGGGACTAATCGGCGGGCGCAAAAGAGAAAGGAAGTGAACGTGGGCATGGATTGTGCCTGGGTACATTCGAAGCTTAGGATGGCGGAATAGAGGTGGAGTAGAGTATATCGGAAGGTTGAAACCGTAGGTTGAAACCGTAACTCCTTCGTCTCTCATCGGTTTTAGGCGGGAAAGAGTGTTAATCCGGGATTTTTTAGGTAGGCGAGTACACTGGTAAGGTTAGTTTTGGTGTTAAGTGTGTAGGATGGGAGCTATGACAGAAACGTCGTGCACAAAGATAGTCGAGAGGGAAAGGATGGTGGGAGTGAAGACTTCGTATCTCGCTCGATCCTAGATGGATTCGAGCGGGATAAGATTTAAGATGGGGGGGGGTTATACGGGGCAACTTCGATGGAGCTGTTAGTTTTGGCGTCCGTAGAATCGGAAAGAAGTTAGAAGGAAGAAGGGTCGCGCGGAGAGTTGGCAAGAGTGGATATGGCGGATTTTTGAAAGCAGCGTTTTCACTCGATTCTGCGTTGAATCGAACGAAGCAAGAGGGTAGCTTAAAGTTCTCTAGCCGGATGAATCGAAATAATGATGTTAGATTTAGAGAAAAGTTAGGAAGATAGAAGTTAAAAGGGAAAAGTGTAGGGGGTATGAAGGGAAGGAAGATTTGGGAAGTGAGAGTTATCATTCCGAGATCTAGCGGAAGATTCATGCGACCTTGTTTACTTGTACTACGGAGTCAGCGTGGGCGCAGACAAATACTTAAAGTTGGCCGACGCGTTTGCTCATTCTAAGCGGGAAAGGCGGGATCACCTGCCCGAAATAGCAGTTGGGGGTGCTTACCTCCAAGGCGGTGAAGAGAATGAGTGAGGGTAGGAGAGAGAAAAGAGGGGGATGCACTAGGGTGGATCCCTGACCAGGTGCATTCAATGGAGAAGGTCCACGGGAGTAGAGAGGTAAGTCGAAGAGGAAGAGAGAGAGACAGGGAGAGGGTGAAGGGAGTACGGACACTTACCTGAGAGTCGAGGTGCAGGGCGAGTCAAGCGGGGTTGTAGATTCACTGTTAGCCGTATGCCGCCCCCCGTAGGTATGTAGTAGCAAGGGAGCAAGCTTCGAGGGTTGGAGACTTAATCGTCGGCGGGAGCAGCGTCTATCCCACTGAACGAACAGGTTACAGGCAGGCAACGGGGGAGTAGCTCACCTGCAGGACGATGTGTTGCTTAGCTGCTGACCGGTGAGATGTCGATCCCAACAATCGACGCGACGAGGAGACTAAGTCGCAGGGGTAAGGCGCTGCTCGAGCTGTTGTTATGTTTCTCAGGCAAAGGGAAGTAGGTTCAGAACGCTCTGACCCCTGCATCGACACATTGTCGTTTGAAGCACATACACTCGAAGAACTGCGACTTCCGCAGGCAGTAGGTTGTAGCCAGGAGTGTTCTTTGTTTGAGGACTGTATGCTATTCGGATACAGCTGCCCCAAGGGTGTGCGGCGATGTTTTGATCTGAGAAGAGAGCAAACCCGTTAAGGGGAGGAGAAGGGGTTGTTGCTGCGAGTTGGAAGGTCATCAGGGAGGGCTTGATTGTTGTTGATCAAGTCGTTTTGCACTTCGGCTGCCATTGCGAGGGCCCTTAGGCGAGTCAAGGAACCAAGGCTCTCTCGCATGAGTCTGAGAGCACCTCTCTTGTATCTGAGAGTCTTAATGTATCTTTTTCTGCTCTTCTGACTCCAAGTCTAGTCTGATATTCTTAGAGGAAGGCGGCAGGCGGGATTGCAACCCGTAGGGCCGCAACAAGGCTCTATGGGGAGTCCACCCACCGATTGTAGGAGCTCTGCCGGAAACTAGGCGAGGTTCTGGAGGCAGGGAACTGACAGGTATATTGTTTTCTATTTGTATCCCACTATATCCTTGTTTGACTATTTCCCCTTAGTTTGACTGATTGTATGCATGTGTTTCCCCTGTGATTCTTGCTTTTGTTTAAGATTAATCAGACTGAATAAAAAAAATGCATGCGTGAAGTTCAAGTTTTCCTTTATTTTTAACTGAACGCAAACTAAGGGATGAACTAGGGGGAAGGTGGGAGGAGGCAGACTGCACGCGTTTGAACGGGTCAACCAAGGATTGGACATTGTTTCTAAATGGAATGACCTAGGGCTATGTTTATTTGACTGTTTTCTGAAGAGCCAGACATTGTTTCTAAGCTGAATGGTCTGATTGCTATGTTTATTTTTGAGGGTTTGCCTAATTGAAGGGTTTAGTTTCTTGTTTCATTCTGAGGGAGACTTTCTAGTCTAAGGCTAAGCATTGTTTCTAAGCGAAATGCTTTACTTATATTTGAAAACCACGCATATAAGTAGAGCGAAATGCCTAATTGAAAGGTTCAGTTTCTTGTTTCATTATGAGGAAGACTTTCTGGTCTAAGGCTAAGCATCGTTTCTAAGCGAAATGCTTTGCTTATATTTGAAAACTACGCTTATAAGCATAAAAACCGCGCATATAAGTATAAACTAAGTATATCAAAAAATACTTTACTTATATTTGAATGTTAACTGGCAGTTGGACATTGTTTCTAAGTTGAATAGTCTGACACTAAGCTATATCATTAAGAAGAGAGAAAGAAATAACTGAGTATAATTAGAAGTGATCTGGGCAAGTTGAGCATCGTTTCCAAGCCGAATCGCTCAGTCCCCTGTCTATATTGTCTTTTCTTTGTTTAAAAACGAAGTCGGAGAATTATTAAACTTTGCATATTAAACGTTTTCGGCGACTAAACATTGTTTCTAAGTTGAATGCATATGCCCAAAGAAGAGAAAAGCGGTAGTGCAACCTGTTCATGTATATCCTAAGGCATGCTAGGCATTGTTTCCAAGTTGAATGGTCTAGCACTATGCCATATGTGAGTGGGGTATACGGGTTAAATCATTTGAAAGGTTCATGAACTATCTATGAGGATTTTGACTTGGGGATGGTGAGAGTACTTACTCCTTCTGGTTTGGTCTTGCATGTGGCTGAGTGAGATTATTACTTAGTCAGAGATTCAGTTTGATAGGTAGTTGCTTTAGTTGCTCGCCACGTGCTACAGCTATATGAGTTAGTTTCAATTCCTGCATTTTCTGATCTAACTTTCTTTACTAAGGTCAATTCTTGCATTTTCTGGGATCATTTCTTATACTTAACTTTGTATAAATCTTGGTAAGATACTTTCTTTACGGAAAGCGCTGCCCAAATTTCTACAAATCCAAGGAGTTAGTTAAATTTTGATTTTTCAAAGTCCAACTTATCTAAATTATATATATGGCTTAGTAGAAATGTGGGAAGTTTTTTTTTTAAAAGGGAGTGCTGCCCAAATTTCTACAAATCTAGGGAGTTAAACAAAATTGAACCTTAAGAAGTCAAAAGTCACTTTAAAATTTTGAACTTAGTTTTGTACAAATCTTGGATTAGCATTTTTCTAAAAGGAGGGCTGTCAAAATTTCTAAAAATATAAGAAGTTTGTTAAATTTTATCTTGGTTGAACTCAAGTTTTGTTTTTTGAGTTCATATCTGAGTTAGTATAAATCTGGGAAGTCTGCTTTTCTAAAAAGAATGTTGCCCAAACTTTTACTAAATCAGAGAGTTAGACAAAACTTGACTTTCGAACGTTAAAAATTATTCCAGTTTTTATATTCGAGCTAGTATAAATGATTAGAAGGTACTTTCCATATAGGAAGGGCTGCCGAAATTTTCTTAGTTTAGAGAAGATAAAATATATTTTGACAGGTGGCGATTTTGGTGATCCACTCTGTACGGAGGAGATTCAGACAGGGTTTACCTTTCTTTGAGTACTTCCTTAGAGGTAGATTCAGACTTAGTTAGTTAGGACGATTTTTGAATGAGATCGTGATATGGAGGTTATACTCGATTTCAACTTATAGATTTAGCCTGGGGATTGACCTGTCTTGTGGTACAACTCATTTTGATCGTTTAATTCAAGATCCGAACTAAATTTAGCTTGATCCCAAGAGGATCATCTTATGTTATCATTGATAGCAGGTCGATTGCCGATTCGTCGGTTTACGGCTCAACTCCAATTCATCCTCAATAGTAAACCTAAAAAGGATTTAGCCCTGGTGATTTTTATTGTTTTATTAAGGTTTTCACCCGGATTTTTATTGAATGACCATTTAACAAAGGTACTGAGTATTTAATTGTGGAAGGTTGAATAATAGCTGGGGCTTGCATGGCTAAAGCGAAGGGTATGAGTATAGAGAATGGTCTTAGTTGACTTCGTGTAGTGTGTGGATTTTTGATTGACTTATTGAGGTGATTGCATGTACGTTTCTATGGTTTGGACTTTGAATTTAACTGTCTACGATCACATATATATATATGATTGTGAGGAGTCTCACTGTGATTTTGAGAAGTGATTGTCATATAGTTATTCCCCTTTTACATATGTACAAGTACATACCTAAGTTTGGGTGATTGCGTGGCATGAGGGGCTCACGCTTAAGGGTTTAACTAGGGTTGAGATTGAGGAAGAAAGAAAACCTCTTTTATTGTTGAATGATTCTTAAAGATTTCTTAGTCGGATGTTGGTCCTAGGTTTGAATTCGAGGTCCTTATCCAAGACATCTTAGGTCCTAGACTGCGCATGGAAGGGATTATCCTTCGGGCAGAGCCTATTTGCCCTGTCTACCAGGAAACTCAGCCTAAAGGTTGGAGGTGCCGCGGAGGCCACACGACTATTCCTTCAGTCGTGCAATATCGTGAAGGGGTAAACCTTCACGATACTTCGAGTTTGACACTTGAGTATCATAAGCGGTACTCGACCCCACGATGGACCGCTTGGTTATGGCCAATACATAGTACGTCATAATTGTATCTGCTTGCGTATTCATGCATTGCTAGTTGATATGGGAAAACTCTGCGTCTGTGCAATTTTATACTAAGTCTTGCGCGCGTCGCCTTTCCGATTTCGGCATCGTAAAGTTATCGGATGACTACTGAAGGGACTAAGATTGTGTGCATTGTTTTGTTTGTGCCGTTTTGTGTGTGTGTAAATGTGTTTTAATTTTTATGTTCTTAGAGTGATGTACACGTGGTGTGTGGGAAGCGTCCTAGTCAATCGACGACAGGTCGCGTTTGGGACCTCAGCCCCCCACGGCGTCGGTTCGTGTGCGGGTCTGATAGAGGCGTAAAACCGCACGTACCCCCTATGCTACAGCGAACGAGAAACGTCGTCGGCTGATCCACCTCTGCGATTGCAATTGGTTAACTTTCGGACTGTAAACTGGCATCCCGACGGGAATATGCCCATCGAAGGGAAGTGACAACTCCCATAAGGTGGAGGTAAGTCGTGCCTCGCGTAGGCCCTTTCTTGTCGTAGGGGCTCGCGAGAGGTATGGCTGGCGCACTCGGCCGGAGCGGCTTACGGAAGCTCCATGTGTATTCGCAACAAGGAATAAACTAACTCCTACGTGATCCGGCCGGGAGGGTCCCACTCCATTTTGTGTGGTGCCGGACCGACGCGCTCGACACCGCATCAACGGTCCAGGATGCACCCTTGCAGCAGAGGTACCGTATCCTAGCAGGTACTGGAATCTTCTCGAATCGTGCAGACAACCATTGATGTGCATCTGAGCTGAGGTCGTGGTAGACTGTTGGGTTGACTTTGACTGCAAGCTTGCTTCTCCCGTGCTTGGCCTAACTCTTGATTTTCCAAGGGTGAACTGTTCCTCGTGGGGCTACAGCACGCAATTCTTAACCCTAGGGACTTCCTCAAGCCCCTAAAGGACTCAGGACACGACTTTTGACCCCTCTTCCTGGCCTTTGGCCAAAAGTTACGACCTTGCCCTTAACTCATGCGGATTTTGAACCGAGTTTATTGCACAGGGCGTTTCCATGGTCGGAGAAAAGTGCCTACGAAGCACTGGCGCTGTAAACCACCAGTACGTCCAAGGCGCAAGCCAATTCCAGCTGGGTTTTTGCCACGTGTCAATTCCAGCCTAACCGCCGCAGCGTTATTTGACTGATGTCACTATTCTTTTCTGTCCAGTACGGCCAACGTGCGATTTTACGGCGTGTTTACTGCATGTCGGATCCAAATACCCGGGTTATATACGGGTGGTAAAAAGTTATGTCCATCATGGAGTGAACAAGTTTTCTTCCTCTTCTTAATTCTTCTTTTCACTACCTTTGAGCATGTTCTTGCTGACCCTGATTTTCACTCCGCGCCGAGCTTTGTCAAGCCTGGTCCCGTTGTGTTTTCCATCTGCTACTCCTGGGAGGAAAAGGTAAAGAACTCGGGGCATACTCACACTAAGGCCTTTTATGGCAAAATAGCGAAAAATTGATGGTTGGGCCGGTTGCACGATGCACGGAAAGTAGCAACAGTAGCAAACCGGGTATCAAATGGCAGCGGCCTCGCGAGCCACGAAAAAGGGCATTTTGTTACCGCCTCTTTTTTTTTTTTTTTTTTTTT
>BFEA01000047.1:1315054-1347230 GCA_003427395.1 Chara braunii
AGAGAGAGAGAGAGAGAGAGAGAGAGAGAGAGAGAGAGAGAGAGAGAGAGAGAGAGAGAGAGAGAGAGAGAGAGAAACAGATCCCCTTCACCCGTATCAGAGGGCCCATGCAGGTAATCTGAAGGGTCCTCACAAATTAAGCGCCGACCCTCCACCAAAATCGAGGCAGGCCATGAATATGAAGTGAAGCACGAGCTGGCCGAATATATACTCAGGGTTCGAATTCAGGTCTGTGTTTCAGCAGTTATGGGTTGCTCACTTAGCTAGGCCCTATTGGTCTCTGCACGTGATTCTCAGGGCTTGGCTGCACTACTCACCAAATGTGCAAAATTAGAATGAATCTTCTCCTAGAACGTGGAATAATACGCCGTCAAACAGAACTTCCCGGTAAACCGTAGGCAGAGAGGGAGAACAGGACAACAAACGAGACCGGTCCCACATAAAATATATATACATATATCGTATATATCGTCATATATATATATCGTCACAAACAGAACTGCCCGGTAAACCATAGGCAGAGAGAGAGAATATATATATATATATCGTCAAACAGAGCCGGCCCGTAAACCATAGGCAGAGAGGGAGAAGAGGACAACAAACGAGGGGGATCTCTGGCCGTGGACCTGCACAGTAGACGTCGAAGTGAAAGACCGTGCTCTTGAGCCTCGCTCCACTACACAAGACTCTGCATGCATTTGAACGCTTCTGGGGCCAATACATTCAAAATTATGTTGAACTCGTTCAATAAACCTGGTCTGCATTTTGACACACTCTCGCCCCAATACATTCAAAATGTTGAACTCATCCAATAAACCTGGTCTTTAGAGTGTTGCATAATGGAGCGAGGCCCTTTTTTTTTCAAATTCACCTTTCACTACCTCCCTACCACTTCTCCTAAGCCTGTATACCTACCACTACTCCTAAGCCTATCCAGGGGACACCTGCGTGCTCTTGCTGAACTGAACTGAGGAGACGAGCGAACGAGCGAACGAAAAAAACGAAAAGCGAGGTGAGGCTTTCCCCTTGCCGGAAGTCTCCACTGGATGAATTGCCCGCCATGAGGAAGGTAGGCCCGATTCAATACCACCGTATGGGCAGGGAACGGAGTCGTTGGGGTCAAATGCATCTTCGCACAGGTGGCCAGATGCATCCCCTACTATGCTAAACCACCAGTACATCCCGGGCCCTTTTCGGAGGCCACCCGCCACCGATTCAATTTATCTACGGCGCTGGGCCTCCGAAATCTTCGTAGGCGACGAGTTTTCTTTTCAGCAAGGCTGGGGCCGTGTACTGGCGGTTCATGAGTATTGTGGCGAGACCCCTCCCCTTGGCATGGCAATCAACCCGGACATGTAACAAGGCTTGTAATTCACAGTCCTTGTCTGCCGATTTCCCCATTCATAAGGTAAAAAAATCCGGCATTGGCGTTAAAAATTTTCAGACTCCACTCACCGCTCTTTTCGATGATATTCCGACTGACTCGGCAGAGATTCAGGGAACAACGTGCAAGTGAGAGCCCGAAGCAAAAATCTAGCCATCAGGTCTCGACCCCATCTTGAACGTCAAGTTTAAAGCACCAGTACACCATACATAGGCCAGCGGGTGTCAGCATGAAACCTGCACCACTTCGGAGTTCTGCTTGTGGCGACAAAAAATCTTTCTGCAAGGCTGGGGCCCTGTACTTGCAGTTTAACGAGATTCCTCTGCAAAAAAGTAGAGGGTGTCGCGATTCTAGAATGAAGTACTTTCCAGGACCCGAACACTCTCTCTCAGCCAGGTCAGTTCTGTCCCTCCCTGAAAGCCTAGTCCTGCGAAACGAAGAAAATTCACTGTCTCCTGTGAGTATTCCCGGAAATCGAGGCCCTGTCCGATCATCCAATTTTGTTTTGTTCAGTAGCGCTAGCTTAATTCAAATTCCGTCACTTTCTAGTACTCATCCGCGCCGTCTTTCGGGGTTTCCTTAGGGACCGATTCCCTGGGAGTACCGTTTTCTGGCGAAAACTTCCATCAAAGAGGGAATGAGGAGTACCATCCTAAAAGCATCGCGTTGTCCTTCGGGAAATCCGTTGAAATTGGACCGATACAGAGAAGATTAGCATGGCCCCTGGGCAACAATGACACGCACAAATCGAGAAGTCCAAGCATTTGATCGACGGGAAAATCTCCTCTGGATGGATGGATGGATTGCGGGCCATGACAAGCCACCGAGGCCCGCCCTCATTACCCAGCAGCTGATTACAATCCACGGGAATCGTTCCATACCGGCGATGCAAAAGTAATAACTCTGGTGGGACGTAATCGCGGCCAGGTACATCCTGGACGCGCTGTTGTTGCAAAAGTAATAACTCCGGTGGGACGTAATCGCGGCCAGGTACATCCTGGACGCGCTGTAGTTGCGGTCAGATACATCTTGGAAACTCCATCGAGTGAGGTAAACGCTATTGAGTAAGAGGCTTGCCACACAGGCTGTCAAAACTCAACTCTTTGAGTTTTGACAGCTGTCAGAAAAAAAATTGAAAGTCGGCGGTAGACAGTTTCCCCCCCCCTTCGCCACACAGGCTGTCGAGGGGCAAGGTTTTTGGGCATGGCCAAATGGATTCCGCCTTTCGACAGGGCACGGGTGTCACAGAATAGTCCCTGACAATGCAAATTCAAATGCAATTCTCAAAAGGCAGGTGGGGCACTTTCGAATTCCGTCTCCTGCACGCGGGAGGAAACGAATGGGGGAGGGTGGCTGTCAAGCGTACCATTCTGACACCTGTCAAAAAAATTTTGAGCTGCAATTCTTCGAAAGTCTGTGTGGCGATGCAAAATTGTTGAAAACCTGGTTTTCGACAGCCTGTGTGGCAAGCCTCTAAATCCATGTGATGCTGGGCGTTGCCACGCCGTAGCCCCACCAACTATATGGGCCTCGTTCCACTACTATCGAAATGTGAAAAACATGAGCGAATATGCCGCTAGAACATGGAAAGATACACAGCCAGGATTTTTGTCTTTTGTGCATGTGGAGAGTAGTGGAGCAAGGCTCTTTTTTTTCCCTTTTTTTTCCTTCTAAAAGTAAGCTATATTCTTCTCTCATTTATCTCATCTTCTTGGTAGTACGCATCTATCTCATCCTCTCACTAGTCTATGGGCCTCGCCACACCACTGTCGAAAATGCAATTTTCGATAGTTTCTCTTCGCCACACAGGCTGTCAAAGTCGGAGACGGGAAGAAAATTCGCCAGTTGTCAGAGAATGCTTCTCGACACCTCCAGCCAAAAGTCGTTGAATCCCCACTCGGCTTCGTTGTTGAATACCCACCCAGCCTGCTAAGACAATGCTTTCGACAGTCCTCGGCTGCGCCATCGACTTCTCTTTGAAATTTGGTGAGTGGGGGTAAGGTCGGGGTGGACTAATGCTTGTCGTACCCTCAGGCGCGTTCGTCTTTTTCCATCTTGCTTTCACAAGTGCGTCCACTCTACAGTGCTGTGTGGCTAAAGGGGGGCAAACTGTTGAATGGAGGCTGTCGAATTTGTTCTGACAGCCGTCAAATTTTTTTGCCTTTCGACAGTGGTGAGGCGAGGGCCGATGTATAGTAGGGGGGAACACCAACCAACCCGGATCTCTCCCCAGCCCACGGGGTAGGTTTGCTATTTCACTACTGGGTCGAATCGGGCACTCGCTGAGTGGAGAAAAAAAAATGGACCTGACCCTCTCCTCAAAAAACAGGCAAGGGCTGATGAGAAGTCCCTCCCACTCTCACCTGTTGTGACAGTGAGTCCCCAGACCCGTTATGCTTTCCAGGCCATACTCAGGACATAGGGCCTCGCTCCACTACTCTCGACATGCACAAAAGACAAAAATCATGGCAGTGTATCTTTTCATATTCTAGCGGAAGATTCACTCTCGTTTTGCACATTTTGAAAGTAGTGGAGCGAGGCCCATACTCAACTTCTTCGACTCAGCTCTGGACGTGATTGCTGTGAGATGCGTCCACGTCTGGCCGTCGACTCAGCTCTGGACGTGATTGCTGTGAGATGCGTCCACGTCTGGCCGTACTCGCACTTGGTCCGATACACTTAGGGCCTCGCTCCACTGCTCAACACGCTATATGCATTGGGACCCCTTTCTGGACTAGGTGCGTTTGGAGGAGTTCCACTGCTCAACACGCTATATGCATTGGGACCCCTTCCCTTCCCTTTCTGGACTAGGTGCGTTTGGAGGAGTCCAATATTTGGAATGCATCCGGACTGTCACGAGGTCCAGATGCATATAGTGTTGTATAGTAGAGCGAGGCCGCAGTGTGGGCATGCCTTTTTTTTTTTTTTTTTTTTGAAACAAACACCCTCGCCAGGGCTAGTGGTGCTGGTAAGAGCAGACACCACTAGCACCTGGGGAGCAGCTCCATCTATTGGTGGGGAGCATCACCTGCTGGAAAACGGGTCCAGCGTCCCCTGTACAAGCATTGATTACCCCAGAATCCAGGGGATTTACTGAGCAGGCTATTGGGAGGGAGAGTAAACCTCTTCACCCTGAAGAGGGCGCCTGATACCTACTCCAACAAACTAGTCCTTCCCCCTCTCCACCTGCTGGAGAACGGGTCCAACGTCCAGTTCACACTACCGGTAGCGCTTTTCTGAATGCATCCAACTGCAATCAGGCCTAAGACCTGGATCAATCTGACTGTAACCACGTCCAGGGCGCAGCTGAAAAAAAGGGAAATAGAAAACAAAAAAAAGGTCCAACGGTAGTGTAAGTACGGCCCCTTTCTTTTTCCTTTTTTTTTTTTTTTAAAGGCTAATTCTTTAAGCCTAACCAATTCAATTACCTGTCGAATCTGAGCAGGACGACCTTCCAGGCCTTTGGGCCTACTCACACTGGGACCTATAATCCCAAATTCCCCCCCAAAAAAGGTAAAGGGCCGATCACACAGATTTGCCAAAGTCCTAAATGTACTATTTGCATGCCAATCTGTCAACGGCATGGGTAGCCATGGGGCAAGGGAATTTGTGGTCACCTCTGGAGATGACCGCAAATGCCCTATTTGTTTTTTAGCATTTTCTTCAGAAATTGGTGAAATTTCATTCACAAAAGTTCTTGCACAATTTGTGGATGGCGCCATGTGACTAGCAGCGAAGTACCAAATAGCCATTTCTCCAGACGGCCACGGCCTTGTCCCATCCGAAAAGGTACACCAGTGTGACCGAACCATCCCCAAAACCTCAAATCGACCCTTCCCAAATCCACACATTTTGCAAATTCGGAGCAGCAGTGCGACTATGCCCTCAGGGGGGGGAGGGGGAAGACAGTAGATCCCGGGGTCTATGACCAACACGGGTGGGCGTGCGAGAACGAGTGGGTTCTGTGTGGTGTGTGGGAGAGTGTTGGCCATAGCCTCTGCTGCTACTCCATGAGGGGTGCAGGACGATGAGAAAGGGAGGCCCAGCTACTGGCAAAATGCTCGGTCTTTGCGTTAGCCAGACCCCCCCCGCCGGCGGAACCTCCCCATCTCTGACTAGCGCTGTTGGGGGGAGGAGGGCAACAGCAACAACACGATTTACCTCGTTTGCGAGGCCCTATGCTTGCAGGGGTCCCCTCTCTCTCTATACATATATATAGTCTTAGGAGTAGTGGTAGGAAGGTAGTGAAAGACAAAAAGAACTTGAGAGAAGAACATGGTGTAGTTCTTTTCTTTTTTTTTTTCTTTTTTTTTTTTTTTTTGGTGTAGTTTTTCCAAAAAGGACAAAGACGGTAGTTAATGGGCCTACCCGTAGCTCACTTGGTGCACCCCTGAACTGTTGAAACGCAGCCCTGCGTTCGAATCCAGACGCCACCCGACGATCCGAATAATAAAATCGTTCTGAATTGCCTGGGCCGGTCAGTTCAACGATGATGATATCTCAAGGCCGTCGCCCTTTCGAAAAAAGGCAAAAAGACGGTAGAACCGCTTCGAGACCCAGCGTGCAAGATTCACTTGTTGAGAAGAAACATATGCCCAGTCCACGGAGATTGGCCGTCGCTCCGCTACTCTCGAAATGTGCAAAACGAGAGTGAATCTTCCGCTAGAACATGGAAAGATACACCGTCATGATTTTTGTCGTTTGTGCATGTCCCGAGTAGTGGAGCGCGGCCCATTACCGGCAGTCGACTTCCAGTGCGGATTAGGCTAGCGACAGCGGAAGTGACGTGGCACTGACCTGCATGCCACGGTAGGTAGTCAAATGTGTGCGCACCTTGAGAGGGCCAAAGCTCGCCTCACCCGATCAACGCGCGTGCTCTTCTGCACCCATCTTCTCCCTCCCCCTCCCCCCCCCCCCCCCCCCCCCCCCCCCCCCCCCCCCTCCTCCCTTTTTCACACCCGTACCCATCACACAAGGGAGGAGGAATGAGAACGCTACGCTAGCTATTTCTCTCAGGCTCGCGCTCGGGCTCGGGCTCGGGCTCGGGCTCGGCGCGGCTAGGCTAGGCTGGGGCTCGGGCTCGGGCTCAGGCTGAGGCTCGGGCTCGGGCTCAGGCTCAGGCTCGGGCTCGGGCTCGGCTCGACTCAGGCTTCATCTCCTCGCAAAATCTAAGGAAAAAGAATCAACTCCTTTCGACAGACTAAGGCGTGGGCCATGGAAACTGATGAAACGAGAGGAGAAAGCATGGAGAGAACGGAAGCAATCAACCAAAAAGGATTTGGGTTACTCCTCGAGAGTTGATGGCGTCCTATCCATTTGAGAAAACTTGTCGTCATCAATTCGACCAAGCCGCACCAGGCGACGCCGCCGCCGCCGCCTTACGGAATAGAGTCCTCTTCACTCTTGCAGCACATAGGGGTAGATGTATGTTATCCTCGCCCAAGTCACTGGCCCAGGAACTAGGCAAGTTTCTTTTTCTGTTGGGGGAGGGGAGGGGGTAAGGATGTCCATTAGAGCAGCGGCCGCTCAACACTAGTCTTTTCAACAACTGCCGAGTCGAAGACGCTAAGACGACGATCGTGGAAAACTCGGAGTGGAAATTCATATTACAGTATCAGAGACATTTCGTCCAGTCCTGCAATCGACCAAAAATAATTGAATACCCCTCGGGAGCGGTACTACTGAGGCCATCCTTACAATACGACTTCCTTGTAGCTGCTGATCACAATTACGGCTCGATCAGAATGCATATGACCGCAATTACGTCCAAAAGAGTCACCAAAGTCCTTGGGAGTATACAATGCCTTCTCACAGAGAGAGAGAGAGAGAGAGAGAGAGAGAGTGCACAGCGAAGAACGACAATCTGAACCCGACCGAGATCACACGTGAAGAGGAGACGTGCGTTCGGCACATCCGGTTAAAATTTGACGACGACGACACATTTTGATCTAGCGGTAATGACGTAGTACCTACTTACTGATGAAAGTGATGGCGATGCCGAAGCCAAAGCCCAAGTTTTTAACATCTACGCGGTGGAAAAGCGTTGTACGGATGCTTCACATTCCAACATGTCCCCACTGCGGAAAAACAAAAACGGGATCCCATCCAAAACCACCACCCCAATCAACCTCCTTTCACACACCGATCGAGTTATCACATGATGAATGGTCGTTCGTCCGTTCAGAACAAGCAAAAAGCCAAAACCAGGAAGTCGATTACATCCTTTGAATCGGCAACTTCTTCTTAGCGGGCTTAAAAAGAGATACTCAACCATCATCGAGGAGTCCTGCGAGTCCTACAATCCTTCTCCTAGATAGATCTGTCGTGCAACAAGAGACTACATGTATACGCACCGGTTAATTACAGTAATTGATTAATTCAACAGTCCAACCGTCGTTATCCGTTGTCCTCTTCCCATGCACGAGCGCCGCCATACAGGTAAGCTGCGGACTGGAAGGCCAGGCCGTCGAAGTCCCGACGGATTCGCGTGTGATTGTAATGGCTTCTTGTTGCACTCACTCACAAGCTGATCGACTCATTTGTGGTGGATTGGTTAAACGGTCGATGTGGACTCGAGCTACTTACTAGAGGTACCAAAGGCTACATATTTATTGCAGTCTCAGATGAGCCTAACGGTAGTGGTGTATGCCTAACGGCGAGCAATGCAGGCGATCCATAGTTACAGTGCGTAATTGATTTCTTACCTGTGACTATGTAGTTGATTTCTTTCCTGTGGGAGCCTTCTTCCTCTTGACTGCGTACAATTCACATGCATGGATGGGAAGATTCAGTAGCACCTGACAGGAGGAAAGGACTAACTCAAGGGGGAGGGGGGAGGGGGACGAGGGCAGGGGGGAGGGGGAAGGGTTTTCCTCGTTTTTCCAGCCCTTTATCTGGAGCAGGTTTCTTCTTTCTCCAACCTCCTCTGACATGCTTCGGCTCGTCTGGAGGCAGTTCAACTCGACGGATCGTGTACACTATGCCACGTTATTCCTCTATTGAATACACCTTCAAACTCTCATGGTTCATCTACACCCCCTGAATTCCCCCCCCCCCCCCCCCCCCCCTCTCTCTCTCTCTCTCTCTCTCTCTCTCTCTCTCTCACACACACACACACACACACACACACACACACACGCGCGCATACTCACACACACACACACATCCCCCAAAACGCAAACACACAATCACATGTACGGAGACACGTGCGCGCGGCATTTGTGAACATAGAGGAAGAAGAGTTGATTGACGGGAACCGTTGAAGCGAGGAGAGATGGGCGAACAGGGAGGGAGAGGTAATGCGGGCGATTAGAGGAAGGTTTGAAGAAAAGAGTGGTTGCGTGCGTGCGTGCCGTAACATACCTCAAGTCGAATTCCGATTCCCGGCCTGGCGTCGGCTTATCGATGACAGGGGAAGGCTTATCAAGCACTCCACCTCCAGAGCTTCTGCCTGGCAACGTCACAGAGCGTATGCATGTTCGTCTCCCGACTGCAGCAGCTGTAAGCTTCGAGGCGACTGGCAAGGATCCCCAGTCCGATCGGTCTGACCAGGCCCAGATTTTAGGCCCAGCACAACAACCAGGGGCGAACGACAAGGCCAATTGCGCGGCCACAGCAATAGCACAAAAGGAATATTAATTAATACAAGCCCGTCAATACAACAACCCCTTAATCATCAGCACCATCATCATCATCATCATCATCATCATCATCAGCTCGGCCCCAAGAGTAGTGCATCATTAGACATCATCCACGTGACGGCCCTTGCGACCAGCATCATCAGGCAATACAGTAAATCCAGACAGCAGACCTGTCCACTACTACAGCAAAGCAAAGCAACAATTCATAGCCCTCCCGTCCCATGCAGCAGCTGAGCCTGCCTGCCAACAATCCTACTCCAACAAAACTCTCAGCACAAATCCCAACCGAGGTATCCCTACGAAATCAGCATCACCATCCCATATCTTTGCCATGGAGGGCTTCCTCACTACAGGTAGGCCTTCATTACTTCCACTGGCACAGCAATAGCGCCTCCCTCCACTAGACAACAGTCCACATGCATCTGGACGCAATCTGGACCAGGTGCATTAGGATGAGTCCAACACTTCGAATGCATCAGGTCTAGAAGGCGTCCAAATGCATGTAGAGTGTGTCTAGTGGAGCGAGGTCCATACTCCCGACCAGTTCCCGATTTCTAAGCAAGAAGCTTACGACCAGATTCCTGACAACCGAGAGCAAAGCAGAGAACGAGCAGACCCTGGCTACGTACACAAGACCGCGCTGGCCATCCAACTCCCTCCTCCCCCCCTTCCCCCCCACTTGCTAAACGCTGAGATACCGTACTTGGGAAAAGCTAAGCTGCCGACCCAACCACAGAGATATTACTTAACCCGTCCTCACTCCGAAAGAACTCGGCAGGCGAATTTCAGCTATGGCTCATCAAATACTCGGTAATTTGCGTGTTTGCCCTCCTGCTACGGCATCATTCCTCATAATCACTACCTTGGACCAACATACCTTTAAAAAACACAGGAAAAAAAAACGAACAAAAACAGACAGCGCAGCGAGCCTATCACCGCCCGCCAGGCCGGCCTTCCTATAATAGTCTGTTACTATATTATATTATTATGGATTAATTACTTTGACAGACAACTCATTACGGTGCCGACGGTAGGGCACACGTCACGTCACACCAAATTGCGTCCCAAACTCCACGCTTTTCGACTCAACGGCCTCTTATTAGAACACAGAGGAGACTGTCCTTCGGGACATCCGTTAAAATTGGAAGGATACAGAGAAGATTAGCATGGCCCCTGCGCAAGGATGACACACATAAATCGAGAAATGGTTCAAATTTATTTATAAAAAAAAAAAAAAAAAAAAAACAGAGGAGACACAATCCCTTACTGCCTCTTTGAACACACACTGTATGTATTGAGTTCGAATTACTTTCTATCGCATCAGGGCAAACTCACACAATGACCTTTTTTCCTACCAAGTTCTGGACGTGATTGCAGTCAGATCCATCCACGTCGGGACGTAATTGCAGTCAGATATTACATGTAGGAAAGTTCTTCTAGTTTGACTATGGCCTCATTCCTGCCTAAGTTTTGAAGGAAGGTCGGCTGATCTATGAGAGAGAGAAAGAGAGAGGAAGACATGTCGGCTGATCCATGGGAGAGAGAGAGAGCGAAAGAGGGAGAGAAGAAGACAGGGCCACATAATCACACCTACAGCTTCTCCACTCAAATGCATATGTGGCTGGAGATCACGGAGCTAGCTCAACACCTTCGCCTGCTTCCCACCGAGCACCGAGCTTGGTAGCGCGCACTTCTCCCCGAAGTATCACCTACGTTAAGTTGGGCTGTCTCGACTCTCTTCTGCTATCATCATCGACAAGGAGACACTGCAAATGACCATATCCACATCCTCTCCCGCTCAATCCGCCCGTGTCAACAAGTCTCCATACCCCTCTGTTCCCAGTATGGTCTGCTTATCACCACGGAGGGAGGTAAATGAGACTGGACCTTGGTAATCACGTGGCGGACCGATCGCAGAAGAAGTGGCCTATTAAATGGGGGAAAAAACGGAAGGGAGAGGGAGGAGAGAGAAAAGCATGCCGCAGACGACTATATAGCAGCCAGGGTTCCCGGAGAGATCTACCTGCAGAGACGGTATGCTACACACTACGCGTCAGGGGACGCACGCCATATCGTCTCACCCCTTACGATCATCAGGCTCAAATAAGGTCATCGTCCTCAGCATCTACGATCCCGATGGATAGGTAAACACTGGATGGACGGACGGATCGATCGATCATTCGGCCGAACGAACAAGCGAGAGAGCGCGTGCAGAAGAGAGAGAGAGAGAGAGAGAGAGAGAGAGAGAGAGAGAGAGAGAGGAAAAGAGAGAGAGAGAGAGAGAGAGAGAGAGAGAGAGAGAGAGAGAGAGAGAGAGAGAGAGAGAGAGAGAGAGAGCAGTCACCAAGAGAGAGCCAGAAAATAAACAGACAGACAGACACAAATTGAGGCACAGACAGACAGAGACAGAGAGATACGCGAAGAAAGAGACCGAGAACAGAGGGTGAGAGAGAGAGAGAGAGAGAGAGAGAGAGAGAGAGAGAGAGAGAGAGAGAGAGAGAGAGAGAGAGATCAAACGTACCCAATCACTCCTTTTCCATTTCCATAAGCTAGCACCGCCCTTTCTACCTCGCTGTCATTCCACCCGCCACAGTCGACGAGCGAGGTTGCCCTCGGGTGCTACGGGTGAGTTCGTCCGTCTTCAGGGGCAGCCTGGTTAATTTCAGTTGACAGGGAACTGTAAATAAATACCGGAGAGAGCGAGCCGACCGGAAAGGAGAGGATTTTTTTTTTCAAGAGTGGGTGCGAGCCAGGTAGCTGAAAGCAGTGGTAGAGATGGAGGGAGGTAGGGAGGGAGGGAGGGACGAGGAAAACGTGAATCACCTTCTTCTGCACTCACCAGATTCCCTCAACAGGCTGCCAAGCTGGCGGTGCTGCTGAGCCAGTGGTGACGACGCGCTTCCCGAGCCCAGTACCGTGAGGCTTGGACACACCACTCCGCTGACCGGCGGTGAACATGCGCCGACTCCCGCTCCCGTCCCACCTCCTCCGCCTCCCGCTGCGCCCCCCCCGCCCGCCGACCTGACCACGGGCCGGCCGACCGAGCTAGCCACCGTCCAACCAGAGGAGGAAGCCATCATGGCTGCCGCTCCAGCGCCCACTACCCCCACCGCACCCCCCGCTCCCCGAAAAATAGGAACAACGCACCCCTTCCAACGGAATTGAAATAGTCCTCCTTCCCTTCCTCCCCGCCCTACCCCCTGCTACCCTCGGCCACCGAAAAGGTGGCCGCCGATTGTCAATGCGCCAAAAATTCGGAATATCGTAACAGTTCGCAGTCGCGGAATCTTTCGCATCGCTTTCCTAACGGCAGACAAAAAACAAAAACCCAAAAAGTTCGCAAAAACCAAAGACCAAAAACAGCCGCCTTCACGCTGTCTGTCTCTGCCGCGCGCTAACCGTCTACTCTACCACGCCACTCAGCCGCCCGCTCGATTCCTGGGTAATTACCCGGCCGGCCGAGGGCGCGCAACGGGCCAACGAGACACAAGACGACGCGCACGAAGCGCGGCCAGGACGCTGGTGCAACCCACGCCGTTCAACCGCCGCCAGTCTGCGATTGCCGCCTGCTGACGCCCCTCTACTACAATTGAGTGAGTGCGATTCGGTCAGCGCACACGAGCCCAAGACGCGCCCCAGAGAAGCGCGAGGCGTGCTGCTTTGAGTGTGCAGGGCGCGCCTTTGAGGTTTCTACGTCGACAAGGCCTCGATAGAACTACGGCGAGAGATTGGCCACATGGCACAACCGGAGGCGCGGAGCTCCAAGCACCACCACCTGCTCGCGCGTCCGCTCTCCCGGAAACAGTAGCATCGCTGGTCCGCATTTTCGTACGGTCCTCGGCGCCCGCGAGAAAACACGATGAGCGGCGGAAGAGCAACCGAGGCCTTAAGAAGGCCCCTCGGGCAGCCAACTCCCCCGACGACCGTACGAAAGTGCGCACCGCGAGTGACCACCAGCGGGGAACAAATCACTGCCCCTGGCGCGAAGTGACGTGCGCCGCTGTCAGTCGCCTCACCATCGCTGCGCACGAGGAGCCGGTCGGATTGCTTGCACCATGCCCAACCTACTGGTAGGGTCCTTCGCTTCTTGGCGTCTCTCTGCTCTATATCATCATTTCGTTATATTATACTGCCTACCACACCCCCTTTACGAGGCGAGTTTTGGGGGAGGCTCATTTATTGGGGCAGCACTCGGATTGCGATTCAGTAACGCATACAAGTTATCAGACAGATATATGGGGAAAAGGGAGTTAGGACTTTTACCGGGGCTAAATCTCCTGGCCCGATAGGTGCCTCACTTCAGCACGAGTGGCAGTGCAAGGGCGTACTACTATGACGAATCATGAGAGGTGGTACTTGGAATATGAGGAATAAGGGCAACTCAGTGTTGTGCGTTTTATGTTCTTCCCTCATTATGATTCACATCAGAGAAGGCGAGTGAAAACGTGGGAAAGTTGCCTTCGAAAATTGCCATTCGTTCATTGGCTCAGTGGGACGGCAGTGGAGGACCTACAAGCATAGAATCATGCCTAAAATGGGCTTCAGGCTGCTGAGAAAGAAAAAGTCAGTCATTATGGAGATAGATGGGATAAGCACATCAACATACCCACTGACAGAATTAGAGAGTTGATTGTTTCAAGTATGCCTCCCTCCGCCCAGCTAAATGCAGGGCCCTCTAGTGGCAAATTGTGATCCATTGGTGCCCCACCAGTACCTTTCCCACCTATTTTTCAGAGATGTGGCCGCAACTTTTGGGGCCTAACCGCCCTTCATAAATTTTATCGGTGACCGTTGTCGCATTTCGGGCCTCCAAAAGTTGCGGTGACGGGCCGATGGCCCATGTGTGGAGGAGGGCAAATCTACAGGTAAGACAATGATGGAGTTTCTGCCCTAAGGGTATCATTAGACCCTCCTAGGCAAGCCATTTTTTCTTTTTTCTTTTTCAGGAAAGCTTCATTGCCGGAGCACGCTTACAGGGCCAAGGACGAGTCCTTAAAGATTTTCAGGATTTTCGGCATCGCGGTCCTAATATGGTTGACGTGGCCATTTCTACACGAAAATGCGCGGCTGCACCTGCGATGTCCGATGCAGCCTGGGATATCCACACATGAGGGGTGGTCCAAACGTAGAGTTGCGAGTTTGCAGCTTGTTGGAAATGGAAAAAAGCCACCTCCCATTTTTTACATTCTAAATATGCACCCCTGTCAAGCGCCTCGGTCCCACAGGGGGACCCTTCCGGCCACGTCACACAAGATTTTGCAGGACTTCTCGCAAAGTGTTGCTGCTCCGGCCGAGTGTGTCAGTCGTACCTCTCAGGAACCCCTACCATAGGATAGGGCCACGCGAGGCACAACTTATCTCCACCTGGGGGAGTTGTCACCATCCCTTAGGTGGGCGTATCCCGTCGAGCTACCGAACCACGTAAGAAAGTTTTTCGTATGCGATTGCAGAGGTCGCCCAACCGAGGGTATTTCTTGTTTGTTGTAGCATAGGGGGTACGTGCAGCTAACGCCCGAATAGGACCCGTGTGCGAGCCATCGCTTGAGGCGCTGATCTCTAAAGCGCGATCCTACACCGGTCCACTAGAACGACTAATCTAACCGTGCGATACACTTCTCAATGAAAATACAAGTTCGTGTGCAAATCGCGCCTCGTCAATTTTGCAAATGTTCCGATCCATAACTTATTCTGTGTTATAATTTTTCATCCAGTTTGCACAAAAATACTTTAAAGGAATGTAGACGTGAATAAAACCACAACATACAGTTATGTGTACTCACGCAATTGACTATAATGGCGACGCTTTATGTGTTACCTACAGTCGCGCAACCCTTCGCGGGCTTCAGTGTTGCGCATGACACTTGAGTGTCATAAACAACGTATTGTGAAGAAAGTTTCCTTCACAAAGTATGAGTCTTTCATCCCTCACGACGCCTCTGACCCTTAGGCAGAGCGCTACGATGGGCAAAGCACAAATGTTTAGCGCATAGGGGAAACGTTTTTATGTTGAACTCTAACCTAGAATGTCATGGACAAGAACCTCAAATTTAAGGTTCAGGACCACGTCCGACAATTAATTTTAATAAAAATGATAAGCATGCGCATCATTATGGTATCGAGCGTATGTGTATACGTGTGTGCCCTTAGCCATAGTGACTACGCAAAAATAAATTGATTCAATCACTCAGACAAACAGGTTGTGTAGCATCAGACAATCACTCTCACATATATTGATGAGGTTTGTCTATCAACATTCACCCAATACACAAACAATCACCAAGACTCAATTCATCATTTTCCACTCATACATGCGATCACACAAAATTTGAACAACAACATCTCACACACTAAGGGGGTTAACTTTACTGTTCCCTGCGACTTACACCACGCCTTACGCATACGAGCTCCAACCTTTTTTCATCATCCTACAACAAAGATACTCAATCCTGAAAAATTCCCATTTAGAAAGAAGTCTGGGTGAAAACCTAAAAAACATACAAACCCCATAGGGGTTATAACTTTAGATTGAGATGCAGACGTAGGTAAGTTGTATCGTAAACTGACTTTTTATCAAATGATAACACAAAAGTGATCCTTTGTAGGATCCGCCTAACAAATCGAGTCTTCAATCGATGCATAGACCAGCATCACCATATAAGTCAAGAAGACCAATGCTACGTTTAAAATGAATAGCAAACACACTCCATATCGTAGCCTAACCTCTCCACTAACATTTTTCTCACCTATGTCTAATCAATTTCATAAATTGCTGAAAATTTTGCCAACATATTCTCTAGACAAGGTAGATCGTCAAAATTTGATAGTCTAGATTTTAACTAACGCCTCTAAATTTCAAAAAAAATTAACAGTGTTTTCCGTAAGAAAAATATTTTTTTATGAACCTAAAAATTACAAATTCTTTTATATTTTTAAAAATTTGAGCAACACTTCCATTAGGAAAAAGAGATTGTCAAGATCTATAAAAAGTTAAAAATGCAAAAACAAGGTATAACTATACCCGGGACAAACTTCTGACACTTACCTGACAGTTAGAACAAAAGATAGTCTGCACGATCCTTCTTTGAAAATGGTATCGTGAGTTAGCACCAGTCCTAACCCTGAGTAAGGTCGGTCTTATCTTATCTCAAACTTCCTTCCAATCATGCATTATAGTTCGTCTATGACTCCAACACTCGACGAGCATCTAAGTAACTAAGCTATCAAGAGACGCATCCAAACGAGTGACCCAATCAAACAAACACAACCAAATCACTCACCATTTTATATTTGCTTTAACAAAATACTTTGTTGGTCTCTCAATTCTCTTAACCCTCTTTTATACCCCTTCCCTATGACAAAAGATCTGACCGCCCCAACTTAGGGGTACGTTTGACCCGCCTAAATAACAACATAGGATACGCACGACTAGATTGCCCCAACTTTGGGGTATGCCCAACTTACATGATAGAAAACGTATGACCAGACCGACCCAACTTAGGGGTACGCCTGCCAACATAAAACATAGACATAAAATATGTGACCAAACCGACCCAACTTAGGGGTACGCCCGACTTTTACTTAACTGACGACATGAAGCATAAGACTAGACTGCCCCGACTTAGGGGCATGCCTAGTCAACCTTAAACAAAAATAATATACGACATAGGATTAGACTGTCCCAACTTAGGGATATGTCTAACCTGCCTAAGTAGTCACCAACGATGAATGTTCAGAACCGCTCTAACTTAAGGGTATGTCAAACCCGCATAACATCAACGAAACAGGGCATATGACCCTACCGCCCCAACTTATGGGCACGTCAAGTTAGCCTAACAGTTTGAAATACATAAGGCAATGAGATCAAACCGCCCAAACTTATGGGTATGTCCAATCCGGCTAAACACAATTACATATGACGTATAACTAAATCGCTCCAACTTAGGGGTACACTTAGCCTCCGTAAAAATAGTTTAAACAATCAAAAATATTTGTAACAACTTTATAATTTTTATATCTTATAGGCAGATGATTGGACTTACCCAACTTAAGGAGACATCCAATCTTGTTGTAGTCATGTTAATAAACAATTCGTATACCGACTCTCTGCCTCTTTATATTACCACGGGCTAGGGAGACATCCAATCTTTCCTTAGTCATGTTTAATACATAATTTTTATACCGACTCTCTACCTTTTTATATTATCACGGGCATAGCTTGAACCACCCTAACTTGTGGGTCCGTTCAGTCTATCCGGGTTACCTTCGCATTATACTCTTAATTTGCAATTTTCCTCTTTTTGTTATACCCGTCTCACTCACTAGACCTCCCAACTTAGGGTGTCCAGTCTGCCAAATGATATAACTGTATATCTAGGCTACCAGTCGGGCCGTCCGGGTCCCAGGGGGCCAGCCCGTGCAAGGACCAGGGAAGGTCCCAACAGGAAAAAAAAATAATAAAAAAAAAATAAAAAAATCCGAAAAATAAACTATGTTATGCAGAAAAATAAATGGAACAACTTTTCCCTCAGGGTCACATCGAAATTCTTCACCAAATTTAGAATAAAAAATAAAATTTAAAAATATTTTTTATTTGTATTTTATTTTTATTTTTTTGGTCCGGCCGGGCAAGTGACACCGCGCCACTCTGGTAGCCTAGCTGTATATAATATATATATCAAATTTTATACTTCGATTCAGTTCATAGGTTATGACTAGGCTGCGTTAACCTAGGGATACGCCTAGTCTCATGCCTTTGTCCCCCCCAGAAGAAAACACATAGAACTGGGTCCATGCAACTTATGATGTCTCAATTTTTGTTTCAGCAACCCAAACGGAAAACATTAGGAATTTGAGTCTTCCAACTTAGGGCACCCGCCCTTCTATTCAAGAAGCCAATGGTCGGAGTGACCATTTACAAAACAACACTTCGACTAAGATTGATGCAATGGCGAACTCTACAACGAAGATAAGTATGGTGACCGGTGCACGAACATATGGATGAAGGAAACTACCATTGAGATCTCCACCAACAAGCACCGACGAAGATCTTGATGATCATTACTGAATCTCGATGATTACCACGATAGCGAGCAGCAATGGCTTCGCTCCACTACTCACCGAATGTGCAAAATAAAAATGAATTTTCCGCTAAAATACGAGAAGATAAATCATTCCGTTCTCGCTCGTCCCTGTTTGACTGCAACACCCTCGTGATCCGTTCGTTGCCCCTCTTCATCAAAATATGCAAAGCAAGAGTGAATTTTTCGCTTAGAACATGGAAAGTTGCATCGCCAACCCCCCAACCAGGCTAGCACACAGTTTGGCAGTGTGCTCAACTTTTGGTTCATCCCGCATCACCAACACTCTACGGTAAGTTCTCCTCTTTTTTTCTTGTGTACTACAATGTGAGTGAACTTTCTACCCGAACCTGGGAAGATACCTTGCTCAGACAAGTATTCCTCCCCCTTGTTCATCAAGACTAGGATCGAGATAGCGGTTAGCAAAACGAACCTCGCACGCACGAACAACACCTTAATGATAATAATCACTCTGACAACGCTAATATCGATTCTTACTGCAATGATGGCCAACAACGTATGGATGAAAACCTCTAGAGAGAAACATGATGATAATGGCCACCCACCGTGATGACTGGCTTGATCACTACGCTGAAGGCCACTACGATGAGCTCGATGATGACGATGAGCAACCCAATCACGAATGCGGGCAACACAGTCACGAAGAGTGCGCTGCCGAGCACCACAAATAACCATCCTCCGATCAACATCAAGACAATCCCACAACGAACACAACGTCGATGGCCACGATATCGAAGAGTTCAACGACCAACACGTCGATGATCCATTCAATCACGGTGGTAACAACCTACACTACGAACCCAATGATGGCAATCTCATTGATGATCGAGACCACGTGACGATGGTTCATGCCCCACTACTTACCAGATGTGCAAAATGTGAATGAATCTTCTACTAGAACATGGAAAGATTCACTCCCACTTCAACACTCCCCCCCCCCTCGCTCTACAACCAGATCCGTATCCTTCCCTCTTCCTTCCTTTTCTCCTTCCTTCTCTCACTTACACGCACACCACATATCCCTTCGATGTTTCTCTCCCTACTCCCTTTCTTCCATTGCGTCGTTCTACTCGCTCCCAGTTGCGCAACGCATAGCCCTTCTAGTCGCGTGAATGCACCTGGCCACTAACATTTCTGGAAGACTAACAGAAGCACCTGAATGCAGACCTTGAAAAACAACGGAGGCCGACCGTTGTTGTCAATCCACACCTCGAGAAAAAAACGAGTTTATGGGCACAACGATCAGGGATACCACGATCGAGACAATGGTCATGAAGGTCAATATAACAAGGAAAAAACTACCAAAATGGACATAGTCGAGGTTGCAATGATCTTATCGAAGAGCATCACAATTAATATCACAGTGATGACGAAACGCTACGATGAACATGGTCAGGATTAAGACGACGATTGCAAGCAGCAACACCTTCACTGTTATGAAAACGAGTACAACCGCCTGGGCGAAGACGAGCCCAACCCTTGCGGTGATGACCTCGATGAGTTGGAACGCCTCATGGTGGCCAACATTCCACCACTCTTCAATGTGCAATATGAGAATGGAGTTGCCGCTAGTGTGTTGAAAGATACATGCCCCTTACTCCCGTTAGTGGCCACAATAACGTGAAAACGTGTAGCTCGTTGGCGTCGATCAAACCCTCATCCCTGAAAACAATGACCCCCATGACATTCAGGATCTCAGCGACGACCCGGATGAAGCCTCATCTGATGACGACAATAACCATAGCGCTGAGAACGAGCATTATGACTTCAACGAGCACCAACCCTGCTAGAATGAGAGTGAATCTTCCGCTAAAATAAGGGCAGATACACGGATATTCCACCAAGGTATACCACCCCCAAGCGCAACCCCTAATTGTTGTGCTCACCTGACCGTCACTCTAACTCCAAAACCACAATCACCCTTAAGCTCGCCTTGAACAAAACACCCTTTTATTATTTTTCCTTACCTCATTCGACCCTGAAACAAGTAGGATTGTTGATTCCCGCCCTTGTTCTTCTCCCTCCTTCCTCCTTCTCGGTCATCAACCCCTTCTCTTGTCATCTTCTTTTTCTATCTCGTTAGCGCAGAATGGTACTCTACACCCTCACGACTCCGTCTTAGGATTAACACTGGCAGTCTATTCCCTTACGACCTCCCTTGTTAAGTAGAAAGAAAAACTAAAGCATCCGAATTTTTGATCGACCTTATGGCCTACTATCATGCAAGGCCGTTTTAATCGTCTCTAAATCGTTCCAATTTTAATGGATGTCCTAAAGGACCAAATGTTGAGCCGCAACCTTGAGATATCATCATCGAATTGACTGTCCCTATGTAATTCAAAATTGTGGTATTTTACTCATCTGCATCCAGCAGAGTTCGAACTCAGATCTGTATTCCAACAGTCGGTGGGTGTACCAACTGAGCTAGGCCCGTTGATATCAGCGCCAGTCTTGAGACTGCTACTGATACCGGTCAAAAAACGGGATAGTTGAATAAAATACAATAAGATAAAGAGAAAAGCAAGGGAGGAGAGGAAGGGGGAGGGGGAGACTAGCACCCTCTCGGCCCCGCCAGTTGGGCCCGAGCTCGGGACCAACGACAAAACCAAATGGGATGGTCCTGCCAAACCCTCGACCCCTCAGTCTCCTCTATCAATGCTCCCTCTATCCATGCTCCATCACTTCCTTAATCTTTGTCAACCTCGATCCCTGAACCTATTACATGACAGTCAAACATCGTAACCAATAAGGCTAGCCCCAAGATTGAGCCAAGCATGCACAAAATTCCATATGAACGATTTTTGTATCGCGTGTGGGCCTACCAAAACATCCCAAGGCCACTCCTTCGACTGTCGCCCGAACCGACGACGGTGGAATTCCCGCATGCACTGCATGGAGGGTCGGGCTCTGTTTGTGGTCGCCACTCACCCACCTACAATGCCCAAGCCGTATTGCCACTCATTCTAATCCTCGTAGGCACTAAACCTTCTAAGGTGAGACTTCTACTACTTCGGCGAGCGCAAACTTCAACCTTTACCTAGGTCAAACTCCGTTCACGTACGCCTTGCCGAGATCATAAGGATTCCCCCCGACCAACGAAAGCACAACAAGTAAGGTGTCTCGTGCATTCCATGTTACACAGAGTCAGACGCCGCCTCAAGCAAGCCTTCAATGATAATCTAGAACCGCGGGGCCAATAGTAAACCTTGACATCGACCACAACAATACCGACCTTTGCACATGCGCACGCATTGTGTGTGGCCATACTAATCAAAACTTTTTATCACCGTCCCTAGCTCGCATTGTTGTGCGAGATTGCTGATCACATGCCAGTTTGCAGAACCACCTGACACCTGAATAAACAACGTGCACGTTAAGGTGGACACCCACACACTCTCTGACCTATCCACGAGTGAGCTCGTCGTTTTGACTTCTGAGAGTCGGTTAAGGGTTGTGCGAAAATAAATGTGCCATAGCCTTAATTATCATTTCAGATGCAACCTATGTGAGATGCAAAAACATGACCAAATTCCCTTGTAAGGGTATCATTTCAGATGCAGCCTATGTGAGACGCAAAAACATGACCAAATTCTCTTGTAAGGGTATTTGTGTCGAAAGTTTTCCAAACCCTATTAACCGATGCCTCTGCCGCATAGAGTGTTTGGAATTTTAACACAACTTTTGCGTCCTCTTTTGCATCCTTACTCTCTTTCGAAGTCCTTTGAAGATCATGCAAAGTCATTTTGAAAGACACTTTCCTACCGCCGATCTTCTATTGGTCAGATAGTTGGTTAAACACCATAACCTTTTAACAATCATCGTCACCACCCCTTTGTAGTCATATAACAAACTTTTATCAAGTTTTATGAATTATATTAATCTCATAAATAATGTCAAAATAAATGTATTTGTTCCAATATTATCATTCCAAATTTATAATTTTCAAAAACAAAGAGTTCGCTGCATCACCGTATTCCATGATTAATTTAAGTTTTAAACTCACTCTGTCACTTCTCTTCATCGTCATATCGGTTTCACCAAAAGGATGCATAAAAATACAAACTCACGGATATTTATCATTTTTCGGATAACCGGAGAGGCTTAGTTGAGAGCCGAGTACCGTAACTCTTATGGCCTCCTTTCTATATCCAGTGGGTTTAACCTAGGTCTCTTGTCTTATGAACAAGAATACTTTCGTTGTACTAATTTGTCACGAAGACTAAAACTACTAGTCCCTTTCCCTTTGTCCTAGACATCGTTCTGTCACCATTGAATACCTTTTAATTTAAACTCGCAAGTCCTTGTCTTCAAGTGTGGATTCAAGCTGGGACCTCTCAATTTTCTCCAACAATCCATACTTTTAACCATCGCGACAAACGACATCGGTTTGCAAGCGATTTCCACATAATTTTCACAAGAACAACTCAAACTATCCAATCAGGAGCCTAGGCATGAAAAGGATAAGGTCCCACCCTCGACCCACTATGGTTTGGCCGATCAGACCGACACCAGGGTTCGCCACGTTGTAATTTAATATGTCGCTTGAATTGCTGGTGCAAATTTTCAGTGACTTATGCCTTCACACCTAAGTACCCCACTAACAAGCACCTTGGCTAAGAACCTCCGAGCGATCTGATGGCCGAAATAAACTTATTTTCAATCTACACATATTTAATCATATGTTAATAGTAATAGTAATAACGATAATAATAATAATAGAGCATTCTTCAAACTTATTGAAGTGCGTGCAATCATGCATGTCATCCTTCAATTTATAGCGCCAGATGAAAACCAGGGGTCTGTTGTCCCAGTTGCGTAGGATAGCAGCCTACGCTGGGGGTTACGACTAAGTTTCAACCCTTAGCTGAGTCTCACAAAATTTTCTCAAACTAACTTTTTTTGAGTGGATAAACAAAACTCTCTCAATTCACAATCATCATCAAGTTTCTGTGGGACTACACAATGACACTAAGTTTCACCCATGAGTATGTGAAGATTCACCCATTAGCAAGGTCTCAAAAAAATATGCTAAGATTCACCCTTTAGCAAGGTCTCAAAAAAATATGCTAAGATTTACCTGTTCACAAGGTCTTAAAAATATATGTTAAAATTCACCTCTTAGTTGGGTCTCGTAAAACAAAGCAAGAAAAAAACAAGTCTCCACAGAGTCGTAACCCCTTTTCCTTGATAAGAGTAACATTGGTCACATGCTTGGAAAATTGTCTCACATATTCAAATATGCAAATTCAATAATATGACACTGATTGTTCTTATCAATCTTTATAATCCAAGTCTTCCGTTCCATTGAGTCTCACTCACTCACACTGAAGAGAGAGCGACCAACCTTTGGGTCTTTTCCTTTTCATAAACTGATCCCCACTCACAACGACAATATGTATGATCATGATATTCTCCTTCATCGTCACATAGTTTTTTTTTTTTTACATTGAACATATTAAATCCCTCTTGCCCGGTATTACGTACTCCCTCCCTTTATCCTTGGACTTTTATTTGTCGCAAGTCTCCCATGTCATTCAGTCTCACTCACTCACACTGAAGAGAGAGCAACCAACCTTTGAGTCTTTCTCTTTTCATAAACTGATCCACACTCACAACAACAATAGGTAAGATTATGATATTTTTTTTCATCGTCACATAATTGTTTTATAGCATTCAACATATTAAATCCCTCATGCCAGGTATTGAGTATTCCCTCCCTCTATGCTTAGGCTTTTATTTGTCGCAAAATGAGTGATTTGCACAAATATAGAGAAAAAGTCTAACACTTGGCTCACTCTTAAAGAACAGTATCCTAATGGACGGTTCACATACACCTTTTCACCACAAACTCATGCTCATCAGGACAGGCTTACACAAATAAGAGTGATCGTGTCTCCCACACAAAAGATATCTGAAAAAGAATGAGTGTCCATGTGTATATCACTCAAATATATCTTATGATGAAAAACATTATGACCTTAGGAGAATTGAGATTCAATGTCACACTAATTTCTTACACAAGCATTCATACACCACTCGACGGATCAGGAGCCTAATATACACACTCAAATGATCTCCTAAACACAAGATTCTACGTGTATGTACAAGTGTCTAAGCATAAAAATGGCACCACCCCAATCCATCTCTAACACAATCTCTACATATAACTAAGTATTGAAGAAGTCCTTACACTATTTAATGTATTAATCAAAACGTATACTCAACCCTGCTCAACCCCATTCCCTGAATCATCCACGAAATTACACACTAATGAGGTCTTTGTACCCTAATCATGATAATCCTAAAGTGATTCCATATGTACAAATACATGCAGGCCAACTTACTTATTCCTCGTGCTATCTAATAACTTACTTATCCACTTTTTGTCATTTGATTACCCTTTTCGGATCCTATTGTTGAGTCATACTCCCTCGCCCTTTTGAACCAAAATCAGTGGTCCAATATGGTCCATTATCCAAGAGTTCCCTCAAAATTCCTCAAGCAGTGACCAAAGCGTTAGTGATGCTAGACTCTGGAGTTTCGTTGTTTAACCTTTCTGCTTTTGACCCTATAGGTGCAATTGGTGCACTAACGTGTCGTATTGCTTCCTTCCTCGTTCCCCCAAATAAATTTGGGTAAATATATTTACTAAACCTGTTTTAAATGATCCCATGGACATTGGTACTTATCAAGACACCAGCCATATCAACCTTCTTGACCCGACAACATTTCATAATGTGTTATTTTTTGACACAATATGCGCAAGTGGCATTTCTCTAATCCACTCTCCCTCTTCTAAATTTATATTCACCATTTTGGCCCCTCTGGCCTCTCATTCCTTGACTCCCTTAGACACTCTAATTTCCACCTCTGCCTCTGCCATTACGTCTATTGGTGTTCCCTCTTCTACCACCTCTGCGACCATTATTATCACAGGTACCTTTTCCACGACCTCTCCCCAAACTATCACCTCACCTATGACCTTCTACCTTGGTTGAATGTAACACTTGTTGTATAAATTGTTGTGGTTGCCTCCCTTGTTGGGCTTGCACCCCAAGGTACTCATAAGAAGCCATGCTCATTGGTACCCTCTAATATAACCAAAATTGTTCACCAGTAGGCCACCAACTATACAAATTATACTCAGGCAAAAAACCCAACTCTCCACACGCCGCCCACTCTACACATGTTGCCTACTCGATGGAAGGGAGTCTCGTTAATACCAACCGACTTCTTGACTATCGCGGGGTAGTTGCCCCCGGTTGCTAACATTATCCTTTTCCCTTACCTTGGCCCCCTTAAGCCTTGGTGAACTTTGGAGGCTTATGTGTCTTCTCCACCTCGACCATCTTTTTGCCTTTCTCATGCTCTCGACTATCAGACAACTTCTTCTGCGGCCTTGTATGCTTGGGAGAATGCCGATCTTCGCCATTCATTCCTTTTTCATTTCTATAAATTGCCCAGTCGGACACTCCTTTAGGGATTTTCCGCTTGCCTTTTCTATCCACTTTTGATTGCGCTATTTTGTCTTTCAAGTGTCGTTGTCATGCTCATTGCCCCCCGCCTTTTCTCACGAAGAGGCGAGAGCTCTTTCGGCCTTGTTACGCATGAGTTTAAACAAAAACAAAACCAAAGAGACAACTTGGGAACGACACATAATTAACACCGCGAACCACCGAGACGGGCGTGGTCGCGTCGTCCCTTCACCGCTCTAACTGGGTGCGCCAACTATACACTGTGGTCCCCTACGACAAGATAGGTTCCCGCGGGGCACAACTTGCTTCCCTAAGGGGTTGTCACCACCTTTAGGAGTGTATCCCTACCGAGCTACTGACCACATGCGAAAGATTTTAAATGCAATTGCAGAGGTAGGTCAGCCGAGGGCGTTTGCTCGCTCGCTTTAGTATAGGTACGCGCTATTAAAACGCCTATTGAACCCGGACGTCGCTCGTCCGTTAGGGCGCTGATTTCTTAAGTACGAAACGTACGCCAGTCGACTAGGACGGTCTCAACCAAGTGTGAAACCCCCAATATTCTAGTCCCTTTAGACACTAGTTAAAAGAAAGTTATAACAACCACACATTGTGACATAAAAAAAAGTCGACCGTAGTCGACATGAATATATATCCAATCTGGAAGAATCCAAATCATCATATGGTACATCGAATAAACATAAAATCAAAATAAAATCCGACCACATGAAGTCGGACTCGATGAAACAAAATATCATATTAAGCCGCCAACTTAAAGTTGACTTCGACAACAACCTCAATGCAACCGACAAGGTAGTCGGACAACGTTAGTTTTGACTTGATGAGATGCGCTGCCAAAATTATTTATTCCACTTACCGTCGACCTAGGATTAGGCACGCACATCCGTCTTCACAAATCTTTAGTTTAATTGGATGACAAACTGTTTTGCGAATGATTCTTGATCAGATGCATTACTTGAGGTGTTGCATATCTCTCCCTCTAGGAAGTGGTTCGGGGTACTCCTTCTCCTCGTTCGAGCACAAAACTCGGATCTCAAAAGTCGGACCGTCTCCACCGAATAGGCAAAGTACCCCCCCGTAGAAACGGTCCACTCTGGGTCGATAACAGGGTCAACTCCTAAAGCAACGACCCTCCGTCCTATATGCTTCTTTGAAAAAGAGTATATCCACTATAAGTAGATTTTCAAATTGTTCTCGTTTTTTTCATAAATTCAGGGTAAATTAGATGAGAAAAGTTAGAAAAGATAGAGAATGAGAATCATTTGGACAAATAGAAGTCATTTAGGATAGAAAGGGTCAATCCTAAAAAAAATACTACGTTCGTTTGACGTTATCTGCTTTGTTTGAATCGAATTCATTTTACGGTGCTTACATAATTAACATTCTCAAAACAAAGAAACCTTATTGACATGCAGACAAGTGAGAAATAAAAATAAGACAATCCTTTTGTCTTTTCTCAAATAGACACAATCAATCTCCTTTGCAAGCATCCTTCTACCTACCTGCACACCAAGCCAAACAACAAGCTCAAAAGAAAACAGTACAATCCCATACTCGAGTCAAACATTCTCATTCATATGCGAACACACATTTCCGTTGTCTTTTCAATAAACATTCAATGAACAGGGTCAAGCAAGTGTGGGTTCACACAGGTATGAAGGGAAATCTTAGTCAATCAACTGACCTAGAGTGAAGTTTGAATCGACTCACTCAAGAAAGTCGTGTGATATTTCAATCAAAAGAAAATGACCGCTGTTGAATATGAAAATATGTGGCTCACAACTCCATAAGTTGTGCCTTTCTCTTGAACGACGGTCCATGTCATCCCCCAAGTCCGAATGAGCAAGAGTCGGGCCAATTGATAAAACTCAAGTGGGATAACCCTCTAGGAGGGTGCTTTTAAGAATAACTCTCAATTGTCTCAACGTTCCGAACAGTCCCAACGCAGTCCCAATTGCAGTTCCAACATCATCACGCCCCCAAGGATAGTCTCAATCAACCGCAATTCCAACCGCCTCAAATCACCACGTCCGGTCACAATAGCCACACCAACATGTATGTCCCGTTCCCAAAATTAGTCCCAGCTAGTCCCAAAATGAGCCATAGGCGATCCCATGTTGCTGTCGCAATGTCGAATGGTCCTTGGCAAAAATAAAAGTTTCCATCGTGGACCCCCCTCCCTACAAAAACAGCGGTTCTCCGGTGCCAAATGTCGTAAGTGCCAGCACCTCAACGGCCACACCACCAATGTTGCGCTGCCATAATGTTACCACCGCTGTCCAGAAACACTGTCGTAAAAAAAACACTCAGCCGCTCACCTAAAAAATGTAGGACTGCCGCTTACCGTGCCGTCAAAATCGGTACCAAAGTTATCGAGAAGCACTGCCACCAGCTCACACACCACAGCGGAAGGGCCCAAAGTGCCGCAAAAATTTGGCAGCACTGCCCCTCAAAAACAGTGTCGTCGACGCACCAAAAATTTTGCAAAATGTTCATATTGAAAATGTCGTCGTTTCCTTGCTGCCAATTGAACAACACCTCCCTTTTGAAATAAACCAGCATCGTCGAGCCTGCATTGCGACGGCACAATCCCACAGAAAAAGCACAGCGCCGATGAGGCGGCACTTCGCCGGCACAACCCCACTAACATGGAGGTGCGACCTGCCACATTGCCACAAACCGGCCCAAGGCTCTGGCTCCACTTAGAGCAACATCGCCTCTTCTCAACTCTCCAACTCCTCTAGCTTGTTCTCCAACTTGCAAACATCCTCCAACTTGTTCTCCAACTTGCAAACCTCCTCCAGCTTACTTTTCCAAGCCCTCTTCCAACCGATCTCCAACACTCCTCCAGCTGCCTCATCGCTGCGTCAAAGCTCCTTCAAGGATTACTGTATAACCCTGACCTCATGCTAGGCCACCGCTTCAGTGCGCCTCTATCTGGGTTAGCCCCTCTTGATATAGTCATGGAGGAGAGAAACCTGCGTTGCTTTCAAGTTAGTTATGGGTTCATGTCTTTCTTTCTCCTTTTCAACTCTTGCTGTTAAGTCTGAAAATTGCTTTGTGATTGCCACTTGTCACCTTTTGCTTACTTCCTCTACTGAAATCCTGGAGCTCAAGTTGTTGTAGCTTCGTATTGACACCCATAACTTTCATTGTTTTTAGATATGGTTGGCCTCATGCATATATACACAGGGCTCTCTGTAGGTCTATGCATACCATGATGATGGCTTCAACCAGCCTCACCGTGCTTTGGAGCAATGATCCAAAGTAGCCTCTCTTTCAAAATTTGAGGCTAACTTAGTCCCTCCGGAGTTGGGTCTTCAATTGGTCCTTCCATGACCTCAATTCAAGGAAGAACTGTCACGGCTATGCTCCCCATATATTAAAAAAAATCAGCAGTCAATGGCTGATGCTAAGTTTTCTGGCAGCCATTGGCTGCCTTGTCCTTGCCTGACGCTCGTTCTGACGGGTGCCAGCTAAGTACTGAGGCTGGGAGGGGAACAATCAACTCGTGATATTCACAAATTTAAGTCCCGACAGGCTGAGAGGGGGTGTGAAAAGTAGCCCGTCTTTGCAGATTTTTAATAAACAATCCGTTCAACAAAAAATTCTAAAAAACATCCCACATGTGGGCTAGGTGCCCTCTTACCCGCCAAAAAACATCTAGAGTAAAAAACAATTATTTCGGCCATGAAAGAATTATTGGCGCGAAGTGAAAAATCTGAGTTTTTCAAAATTATGATCCCAGGCTCCCCTTTCGTTTTTTTTTGTGATTTTTTTTTTCTTGTTTTCCTGCTGGCCTCAACAAATGGTCACTTCACCCTCACGGCCTATTAGTGCAATATTGAACTGTCGAAGTACAGACTCAACATCGAATTCAGAGGCAAACATGGAAACACATTCATTCTTCCTATCTCCCATACCCGTTTGAAATACAGACTCAAGATTGAATCCAAAAGCAGCAAGCTGCCTTCACTCCTTTAGGGGGCACAACGGGAATGCACCTCCTCCTAAAACACGGGGAGGCGCATTACCTCATGCTTTCACGACTGGTACCAATTTTCCCAATTCCAAGGGGTTGGGGAGCAAACCTAAAAAAAAAAGGAAAAAAAAAAGTAAAAAGAACAAAAGCTTCCCCAAAAAAATCTGACTCCCGTGAAAACAAGTGCCCAACAAGCCTCTCATCTTGTGGCCAGCAGACTCAGTGTGCTTGAGTGTGCAGGTAGGCCCAACGGTTAGGCCTCTAACCCATGACCAGACTTCTAGCCCCCACTAATCCATCATCAGTTCGAGCTCGGCTTTGACGTAGTGCTAGGACCGGTTTAAGTCTTACTCCCCTATCTGCGGCTTGAACGGGTGCCTGGTCTGATAGGCCAGGGCATCGACGTCCAGACCGCTAGATGTAGAGTTAAAGTCCTGCAAGCATACATGCAAAAAAAAAAAAAAAAAGGCAACTTTTTTTCTCTACGCTGCCGTCGTGAACCAAACGGGACCATTATTTTTTTGACCACCCAGACTCTAAATCACGCGGTTGGTGTTATTAGGTAGGATGTTTCTAAATTTAGTACGCTAATCGCCGCGTCTCGTTGCAGCCTCTTGACAAAAGTGAAGTATTACCAGTTACCGCCGCCATTTCTGGATGCCGCAGACGTTCGGACTTAGATTCATAAAGGTTTAACCTCTCGGTCAGTGATGAGGTCGGAACAACTTTTAGGCAGATGCATCATTTTCTCATCAAGTCCCTCAATTCAATGAAAAGGTCGGACAACGTCCGACATTGAAAAACATAAGCAGGTACCCTTGTAAGGGTTTTTGCTCCGACATCGTTCACTGCCCAATCCTCCTTGCACTAACGTGCCATTGACTACTCACTCAGGGTCTTCAGGGCGCTGGCTGATACCTCCATCTTCAGGGAACCTTAGACTCATAAAACTCTCCAACTTATTCGAAGTTTCTGACCTCAGTCTGAAAGCGTACACTTTCCAGCTTAACTGCTCACAAATGAACAGGGGTAATATACTTGACATCGTCTTTTCATCCCTTATCTTTTTTAGATTAAACTTGCGGTAGTCATGCAATAAGTTACACAAGTTCTCTCCTCGAAACAGAAATGCTTGAAGGTAAGGGGTTATGGATTCATGTACGGAATCGCACATCAACGCTTAGCGATACACAACACCCTCCAAAGCATAACTTTGGCTAAACCTTCATCTCCGACCATGATGTCGCTGGTGACCTGAACAAGCATGGTAGCAACAAAACATCAAATTGCAGACCGAGGAATGATCATAATAAACATTTTTTTTAATCAAACTTAACAAACTTAAGGGTAAACAAAACTATTAATACCTAGGTTGTTTTTCTGGGCGTCCGAGCACCCAAATTGTGCCCGGATACACGCCCGGGTGACTGGCTGAGCATGACCCCCGGGCAGTGTTCCGCGCACCCCCCCCTCCTATGTTGTGTAAAATTGGAATACAAACAAATTTTGGCTGAGGGTCACATAATAATTCCTCATGGAATCAGAGATTAAAAAACACAAAAACTCTTAGTCTCTTTAAAAACAATTTATACCCCCCCTTCCCCCCCCCTTATAGCCAACTTTCAAAAAATAAAACGAGCCCGGATATGGTGTCCTCTTGAAGAGCGCAGAAAGGCAATATATATATATATATATATATATATATATATATATATATATATATATATATATATATATATATATATATATATATATATATATATATATATATATATATATATATATATATATATATATATATATATATATATATATATATATATATATATATATATATATTGCACGCCCGGGGGCCCGACCATGCATGAAAAACCTGAACTTCTAAGCACCCATGTGTTAGAGCTTTACTCCTTGGCTATCCCTGCACTAGCCTTATATGCATAGTAAGCACATGCAACTCATGTAAACAAATATTTTGAAAGACAGTCAAATAGAGTCACGGACCGACAGCATGAGTCTTTATGATAGTTGGTAATCATTGTAACTGTGCTTAGCAGCACAACACACCTTAGCGTGAAAGCGTACACTTCTCAACTTAACTGTTGACAAATGGACAAGGGTAACATACTTGACATCGTCCTTTTGTCCCTTATCTTCTTGAGACTAAACTTGCGGTAGTCATACAAGAAGTTACACAAGTTCTTTCCTTGAAACAACGATGCTTGAAGGTCAGGGGTTATGGATTCGTCTACAGACTCGCACAACAACGGTTAGCGATGCACGAAACCCTCCAAAGCAGAACATTGGCTAAACCTTTGTCTTTGACCATGATGTTGCTGCTGACTTGAACAAGCATGGCAACAACAAAACATCAAGTTGCAAATCAAGGAGGAAATATAACAATGTTTTTTTTTCTCAAACTTAACAAACTTACGAGTAAACAATACTATTAATATACAATTACCTGAACTTCTAAACACTCATGTGGCAGAGCTTAGTCCTTGAATGTCTTGCGCTAACTCTATAGGCATAGTAAGCATATGCAATTCATGTAAACAAATACTTTGAAAGATAGTTGA
>BFEA01000047.1:1347243-1401692 GCA_003427395.1 Chara braunii
TCAACTATCTTTCAAAGTATTTGTTTACATGAATTGCATATGCTTACTATGCCTATAGAGTTAGCGCAAGACATTCAAGGACTAAGCTCTGCCACATGAGTGTTTAGAAGTTCAGGTAATTGTATATTAATAGTATTGTTTACTCGTAAGTTTGTTAAGTTTGAGAAAAAAAAACATTGTTATATTTCCTCCTTGATTTGCAACTTGATGTTTTGTTGTTGCCATGCTTGTTCAAGTCAGCAGCAACATCATGGTCAAAGACAAAGGTTTAGCCAATGTTCTGCTTTGGAGGGTTTCGTGCATCGCTAACCGTTGTTGTGCGAGTCTGTAGACGAATCCATAACCGACAACATGAGTCATTATAACAATTGGTAGTCATTGTAATCATGCTTAGCAGCAAGATAGCCCTAGGTGGACCGTTAAAGTTCGTATCAATACAAGACAAATGTTAGGCAAGTCTGAAGCCACCCTCTATCGACATACCGCCTCTCGAAGCTCGTCCCTATAGTCAAATCCTGCTTCCATCTTATCTGAGTTGATGTGAGCATCGACAATGTTGGCGGTATTCCAAAGATCTCGATTATGGAGCAAAGATTATATTTCTAGGTATGATTCGTACACTACCTCGCACGTATGATGTTCATATCCTCATCCTCATACTACCGACGCAGCTTCTGCATCTTCCTTTATCCTAACTCACCCTCCAAACACTCCTCCACGAGAAACTTGGGTAGGATAGTTCGCAACGGGACCGAGAGGAGCGCAAACTATGCGGCATGTTTCACCCTTATACAAATAGACACTAGCTCCTGTCGTCCACAAAACGCTTATTTCGCTCATTTTGCAGCTGCTACCTCAACTACCCTAAGGGTTTTGTGAGCAAACTTTTATGTCCGAGTGCCAACTCCACACCACTACATGGTCACTCTCACAATCGTGTTGTCCTCATCATGAACAAATTCAGATTCAATCCACATAAGGACACCCCCATCCAAAGATAAACCCCACCAGGAAACGACATATTCCTCTTCCTTGATTATTATTAGTAAGGACACCTCCAGTCCACCCTCTCTTTCAGCTAGCAGAGTTATGTTGGGGTCTTCCCTAGCATAAACATCTTGATCTGTCTGAGATCCCTCCAGGTTCTACGCACATAGACGAATGTCCTACAAACATTTCCCATCACTATACAAAAATCCCTCCTTTTTAATTTTCTCCCAAAAAAATAATCTTCAAGAACAACCATAAATGTATAAACTAAGCGTATAGATTCCAATGAATAGAGACTAGTGGATAAATCCAGACTGGTTGGCTTTTTTTAGCCTCAAGTAGATAGTCTCACATTAATATTATTAAGTACATTACCCTTTAGATTGATACGGATGGATAGATCCGAATAGATAGACTCAATTAAAGGGACTCAAGACGATAAACTCAAGCACTTAAATTACATTGATTTATCTAGATTGAATGAGTTCAAGCAAATTACCTCATACTCAAATCTCATCACCGAGTTTAACACTCAGGATCATAAATCCTCTTTGTAAGCGACGACAATTGATATAATAAGTCACACTACCCATCCTGTGCACCTTTTTTCGCTAAACTGCAGCAGTGTAAACTACAGTAGCAGCAAATGAGCAAGTAAGGGCAGAACGAGAGCATCGTGGGGGAAAGAAGAAAGTCGATGATACGAGGACTATTGCAACATTCGTCAAAACCATTGAAAGAGACGTATAAAAGACATATGGTGTGCAGGTGAAGGAAAACAAGCATCCACTTCAGTTGAAAAAAAGGGGGCAAAGGTGAGGCAGCATCGAGAAGGAAAAGTGGTGAACAGTTGACTAAAGACATAGGACAACACAGATAAGATGCACGATAGGATGCACAAGACGAAAATTAAGAAGTCGAAGAAAAATGATAAAGTAAAGCAAAAAGAAAGGCTGCAATATTTCATTTCCTCGTGAGTACATAAGGTGCAGCAAACTGTTTCATTTGAAACACACCGACATGTATACCGAAGAAAAAAGAAGCACTGCCAAAATGGAAAAAAAAGAACTCGTGTCACAATGTGAGTGGAATCGGATACGTGAAGTTACCTGTGGCCGACCATTTCAAATGTGATATCTCATCATCGTCGCCCTTCTGAACAAAAAAGAAAAAGGTGAAAAATACAAACTTGTCATATCCTATGTTGTCGTATGAGCGCCGTAAACGCCTTGAACGCCTTGAACTCGTTGAATACCGACGTCCGAACATGTGCAAACACTTTGACTGGTGTTCAAACCGTTTCAAAGCGTTCTTGCACCCACGCGCTACACAACTTTTGAACGCGCCACATGGGGGTTCTCCAGCCCGCCTGGCCTGCGTGCAAAAGGACCCCTCCACACCCATCTTCTCGACATCACCCTCCCTAAATGAAAGGGTGTGCAACCTCGCAGACCCGCGATTTCGACCCCACAGACCGGCAATAACTGGGTCACCCCAGCAGGCATAACCACCACTTAGTACTCAACCCTCGTTATCCCTTTTGCCCCCATTCACATCGTCTGGCTCCTTTTTTTAAAGGTTGAATGAAGAGAGGGGCGGCTTAACATGTAAGGGTAAAGAAGAGAGAGGGGGCTAAGGGGTGCGGGGGAAGCAGGGGGCTAGGGGCTAAGGGGGAGAAAGGGCTGAAACATCACAGATCGTACTTTATCACATCACCCCCTGGCCCTCTCTCTCTCTCTCTCTCTCTCTCTCTCTCTCTCTCTCTCTCTCTCTCTCTCTCTGTGTGTGTGTGTGTGTGTGTGCTGGCCCATGAAAGCAGCGGTAGACCAAAGGGCAGTGAACTCCAACCCCCGTGCGGTTTTTTTCCCTTATTTTTTTTATACTGAAAAAAAAAAAAACATGCAATGAACTCATCAGACATCGAATTACAAGTAGTCTCAGACCTGCACAAAGTCTCCAGTCAACGTCAAGTGATATCTGATACAATATCTACCAGTAGACGAAGAGAGTGAAGGGGGAATAGACAAACGAGAGGGTGAAAGAGATAATTAGTGACGAGACAAAAGTAGCCCAGTCACTACCCACTCCTTCTCCGGGCTCCTCCTCCCTCCACGTCATCAATCAATAATCAGTAGCGAGTCTGAACAGTCATAATCACAGAGAAGTGCCACGTGGCACTAGTCTCCCATGGAGACAATGAAGACAATCAGCAACTGACAATGTCGATGTCAATCCTCAAGTAAGTATCTTGTTCCAAAATCATCCACAGATCCCGATCTCCCTCCTTATCGCAACCAGTCACCTCATGTAGACAGCGTGGCTAATGCCACGTCAGCAATGGAGACAGGTGTCTGCGCCACTTCATACAAGGGGCATGCGCCACATCAAACAAGTGGCATGTGCCACATCAGCAATGTAGACAAGTCGCATGCGCCACATCAGCAATGTAGACAAGTGGCATGTGCCACATCAGCAATGTAGACAAGTGGCCTACGCCACATCAGCAATGTAGACAAGTGGCATGCGCCATATCAGCCTGGCTGGCATACAGAAACAAAGGCACCAGCATATCGCCACAGTCCCGTGTCATCGTCTACAGTGCCAGCGTCAAGCAGCATCCAGCCAGCGTCGAGCCAACGCTCTGCTAGCGTCGAGAGACTGTTAACGGGGGCCGAAATATTCGCCGATTTCGTTGGCAATTGCAGTGCTAATTTCATCAAAAATTTTAAAAACAGACGATATGAGACCATAGTGCAAACATCAAAAAAGGAAACAGGCCAAAAAAAAAAACAAAAAAAAACACTATGAAACCCTAACACAAAGACGCTGTCCGAGTAAAATGCCAACTTTTTCATTATTGATCCAAACATGTCAAAACTGCACACATGACGTACCCTAAAGCACATATATATCAGACAAAGAGGAAAACAAGAAAAAAAGCAAAAAATCAGCACAATATGACAGTTTCAGTGCAATTCGGTGCGAAGTTCGTCGAAAATAACTTCCCTGGTTAACCACGTGTGTCCTGAGGTTGTCCGGGTACCTGCATAAAAACAAGTGTGTGCGTCTGACCGGCGGCCTGGGCTGGTTCAACTTTGACTTTGACTGTTGGCATCGGATAGTTGACTTTAGTCAACTGTTTCTCGTTCAGGCCCTGAATCTCTAGGTGGGGTTCTTTTCCCTTCAGCCTGGCTCTGTGTGTGGCCTGGCAAGGCCCTCAGACATTCCACGAGGCATACTGCATGGGTTATTGCAAACGCATCGGCGGGTAGCAGACTACCCCCTCCACCTGCCCCCACCCTCAAAACAAAAAAATCACCCCCCAGTGCCGCATCGAGCACTTCCCAAGGGATTGCACAAGCGTTCATGGAACGCATTTGAACGCCGTTCAAATTTTGAACTCAGACCCCGCGTTCAATGAGCACACAGTTTCAAAGGTCCTACCTGATTGCAAAATCTCCAACAACCGAAGTGCGAAAACAAGTAGAAGCCGACCAAAATTGAAATTGAAACAGCCAACACTTAGCAACAAGTGACGAAGCAACAAATTGAGCAGGACAAGTTCTAGACCATCACATGAGTGCACGGTTGGTCAAGTGATACCACATGGGACCTCAACATCAAGCACCAACTACATGCTTGCTGCTGGATCAGCCATCTTAGAGGCCCTTCAGCACTTCTGCTGAGATTCATTGATTCATTTTCTGCCCGTCCACACCGTCTCTGCTGACATATGAACCAGTTGTCGAGGGTGTCCGGTCTAGTCAATTTCTCTCTACTTCAACATTCAGCTTGTTTATCATTATGTCATTGAATGGGAGGTTAGAATGCAGGGCCTTCCAACCTCTAGAACAACACGGACTCCAAAAAAAAAACAGAAAAAAAGAAAAAAAAAAGAATGCAGGGCCGGTCTATTTCCATATGAGCATATGCTCAGGAGTCTTGTCATTCAGATAATTTCCTGGTTCCTATGTCACCTATCAACTCGTCAATATTTCCTCGCTGTCTCTCTCGTGCCATCCTGTCGAACCCTCCTTGTACTCCTCCAGTTGTTGTCGCTTCTGCAAGAGGGTTTGGTCAGCACTAGCATTCATTCCCATGTCTTCTGGGCATCGTCTGTCAGTTAACTACCATCTTCACCCGAATAGAACGCACGGTCATTATCGCTGTATCTAGTCTCACAGCTGCATAAAATACAGGCATAATGACAAGGCGTTCTGTCTGGGTGAAGACGGTAATCATACTGCCTAGGCTGGTGCTCCCCTCATCTGTCTGCTTGCTTTATGCTATCTGTCTGGGCCACGCACATCTTCATCGCGACCATGGCAATCGCCGACTGGGAGGGGAGTTCCTCTCCCAATCAGCATGCCCAACTGGTTATTCGGGACATCCCTAAGATTGGAATGGTACAGATTAGATTTGCATGGCCACTGCGAAAGAGGACGTGCGTGAAATCGAGAAATCCTCTAACTGAAGTTGTTTAACTCTCCGCAAACGGGACAAGAAGAAGAAGAAGAAGAAGAAGAGTAATTGCCAACTACTCCCCATGCCATCCTGGTTACACCTTTCTTATGCTAAAGATCTACTTCTCATAGCCAGATCTGCCCAGGGCCCAGATCCCGTTCCTCGGGGTCCATTCTGAGTCAACCTATATCCTCCCCATCCACGAGGGGTGCTCTAGACGGCCCCCGACTTCTGCAGTCATCACATCAGCACTTGCCCTTTACCTCAGAACAGTCTGGAAAATTCCGCTAGTGTTTGCTTTCTTGCACCACAGCAAGATCTTTCTGTTCAGTGTGTTTCCCTTTTCCCTCGAAATGGTCGGCCCTGGGATACTGTGTTCACACTGGCAGGCCCAAGGTAATTCATTATTTCCTGTTGTCACGGCTGTTGTTTGGTATTTCTGACAGGGCTTTTCTTATCCCACATAGCCTCAGTAGTACCATGGCAATGTTGTTGCCCCTGTTGTTCTTGATTGTTCGACGAGGAGTGACGTAGCCACAATGCGCAGGACAGAACGGATACGGCATGGAAACAAAGTGGAAACCAGAGGGGAGAGAAGCGCTTGTGCAATGAGCCAAGTACTCGTCAAGTTCAACTTTGAGTACATCAATGAACATTCACGTGAAAGTTCACACATGAGAAGCCAAATCGAGATACAATTGAACCCTTGAAGATGTAGTCTCCAATATTATACAAGAATGTTTGTCTCCATCGGCTTTGCCGCACACACACGCAACGGGTCTCAACTGGATAGCGCCTATGGTCTCTCTCTCTCTCTCTCCTCCCCTCTGGATCGTTACCCTGGATACACCCACTCAGGTTGCTCACACCTCGGCGGCTATGGCCGCCGTCCTCCTGCTCTATGTCTAGCCAAGCTATGGAGTCTCTCTCAAGCGCCCTCTTCTTCTTCAGGCGCACAGTGCACACGTTGCCTTAACAGACAAGCAGCAGCAGCGCTTCCACATCTCGCAACCGAAGAAGTCATGAGGCGCTGCACTGTGCACCTAAATATACGACTTGGCTTTGCTTGGCTTGGTCTGCTTCAGACCGGTACCGGTCGGCCGCGGCGTGTCTGCTGCAAACATTTTGTCGGTCCGGTAGCTTCCAGACTTTCCTGGGACATGCTACAAAATTGGACTTGGGACTGTCAGGCTGGACTGGACACTTCTGGACTATTCTTGCCAGGTATGGGACGGAGTACCGACCTACGACACTTCGGTACCGACACCTACCGACCTACAACGCTTTGGCCTTTAGACCCTACGGCCTACCCTACGGGACAGTGTTGGGACTTGTCAGGCACCTGGGACCGCAACTGGGTGTCTGCAGTGTGAATCCTTTCACTCGGGTGGGCCTGAGCTTCAGTGCAAACACGACTTTTCGTTTTTGGTTTGCTGTTTATGTGCCACATATTGTTTTGAGGCTCCAATCTATTGGTGGGGAGGTGCACCTGCTCACGCCACTTCCAGCATTCCATTGTTAAACATCGACTCGGGACTGATTGCAGGGCTGACAGAACGCCATGCAGATCTGTAACAGAAGACCACAAAGATCTGACAGCCATGCAGATCTGTGACAGCAGAAAGTTGACTTTTAATATGTGTTCTAGAGGGCAGAATCTCAGTAGACATGTCATAAACAAGGGCCGGCAGAAAGCAGTTTCAAAATGGAAGAGCATTATTAACAAATGCAGTAAACATGATCACCATTTCCGGCAGTGGAGATCACCGCCTTCTCCGTGACCACAATGCAATGACTTGCCGATTCTGCAGCCTGCGACCCGTCGACCCGAGGCTGTAACATAGGTAGGTTAGATTTGTGATTTTGTTTGGCTGAGGGCTAACCGAGATATCTGACTGCAAGGGAAAATACAGGCCCGTACTAACTCGAACTCCTACAGCTACCCTAACTGCAAATAGCAGACCCGGGCTACCACTAGGACAGACAGGCCGCGAGGCCTAAGCTGTTAGACTGGTTATATAACCTATAGCCGGGTAGGGAGAGGCCCTGGAGGCCGAAACGGAAACGGTACCGGTCGGTCCAGTCAGTCCGGTCTAGGTCGAGTCTAGCTAGAGTAGGACTTCGGTTAAGGGCTTTTGGCAGTTGGTACCATGCACATCGCAACGGCACAGCGCATGAACTGGAGTGGTGACAGTTTCAGCGTTGGGGAAGACAGACATAGCCGGACCTGCGAAGCGTCGGCCATAGTTGGGACCTGCGCTGTCTCTGACAGCACGCGGGGCTGTTCAGAGGTCCGGGCTATCTGAAGTCTGCTAGAGGCAAGAGAAGGCGGTGCCCTGCTGAACCCTCCTCAGGAGCAGGGTGTCAGCTTTCATCCTCAGAGATCATCTTTGTCAGGAGAGGTGGCGCTGCTGAAGATCTTCACCCGGGAGGCCTTCTGGGACTTCATCATCATCAGAGCCTGTGGCACTGGTCTTCTTCTTCATCCTCTGAGAGGCGCTTGGCCTCAGAGGCCTGTTTCAGGGTGGCGCTTCCCTCTGTAGGCATTATTTGGGTGGCGCTGGTTGTTTCAGGGACTCAGGGGTAGTGATAGCAGTTGTTCAGGGTTGGGGGAAGGAGCGCTGCTCATTTCTGAGCAGCGCATCACAGTTCTGGGGTTATTCTGGCAATTCGAGACTCTGAGTTTAATAAACAGTGTTAATAGAACTTGATACTGTGTGTGAAGTATCTTTGCTTCATTGTTTTCTGGATGTGATCTACTCGGCTTTCCTTCGTGACTGGTGGTGAGGATTCTGTGGGGCGAATTACACTTTCAGTGTACTCTGTCATATCGCATGGTCAAGTCTTCCGCTGTGTATCTTTCTCCCTGTGCCGTGTGATACTCCCATCCTCTCCCCTTCCTCCTGTGTATGCATGGGCATACCTGGAAGTCTATGTGAGTGAGCGTTGGTCATCAGACAACAAGCAACCAGGTTCATAACAATAATCATGCTCTAGCACACACTTTCTGTGGTAGGATGTCATGAACCTCACAGTAGAGGTGGATGCAGGTTCTGTAGTAGGCAATCTTCACAGTGAGATAGTCATTGCAGACTCAATGCGCAGGAGTTGTAGACAAGCAACTTGAGGGATCTTCCTGCCACGCATCTATAGGTGGAAGAAGGTTGCCGAAGGATATTGAGAAACCCGTCTGGAGGCAGAGTGGGAGGCAGGGATACATAAAAGATGGGCAGCAGCGAAACCGGTGAAGGTTTATGCTTGTGGACGTGCTCATGTCGGGTAGAAGCCAGGTCAGTTAGCAGGGGTCCGTGCCTTCTGGGGTAAGAGTCAGTAACTAGTAGGGTTTGGTGCATGGGTGTATAATGAGAACATGATCTGAGAGCATACCTCATAGACAATAAAAGTGCGAGGGACACAATGGATCATATTAGGGTGCAAATGCAGACAGACAGATAGACAGACCAAGCTACCGACCACCTGACAGACCAACAAACGGAATGACTCGGAGGACCAACCAGCAGATGAATGGTGGTACCGACTGACCGACCACCGACGGAATCGCTGACCAAGCAATCGAGAGACAGACTGGCAAACCGGCCAACCAACCAACCTACGGACTGGCAAACCGACAAACCAACTGACCAACCTATGGCCAAACGGACCGACAGACGGACCTGAGAGAGAGAGAGAGAGAGAGAGAGAGAGAGAGAGAGAGAGAGAGAGAACGACCAGGCAGACAGAAAGATAGACGGACAAACACACAGACACAAACAGACAGGCAGACAGACAGACGGACAAACACACAGACAGGGAGAGAGACAGATGTATCACAGCTTGCCACTTCGTTTTCCTATCCAGCCACTGCATATTATTTTCTATTGATCTAAAAGTTGTCAATCGAACCGTCTACACCTATGTTCGCAGCCCGTCCCTGGGGCAGGACCACGTCGGACCAGTAGCTGCCCGTAGGAGGCCGAGGAGACCGTGGTACTTGAGTTTTGAACATTTCGAAATTGAAACGGCCTGGGCCCACTTTTCTCGAATAGCAGAGCACTTCGAATAGAACACCAACACGTTTTATTCGAATACAACGTGTACCCTTTCTATTCGAATTTCGAAAAAAAAAAACACTTGTATTCCAATAACATTACTGTGTTTTTTTTGGAGGTCAGCGCCTCCTAGCCACTGATGCGGTGCATGCTGCACGGCATTCTCTCTCTCTCTCTCTCTCACACACACACACACACACACACACACATTCTCCAGACTATTGATGGGTAGCGCCACCTGCTGGAAAACTGGGACCAGCGTCCCATGAACATCGTGAATAAAGCACCAGCCAGGACCCCACACACACATGAATACGGCACCAACCGGGACCCCACACACACACTCTTCAAGTTGTGTATAACGAACATGACAAAACATACACACAGCATAATCACTACCTTACCCTTCCCCAACCACATAAACAAACGAACTACGGGCTGCACACCCGTGCCCTCACGGTGAGTCAACGACTCTCCCTCAAAACCGTCCACTATCACAACAGAAACAGCGTTCACTTGCGCATGAAAAAATACATACGTCCTCCGGGACATCCGCAAATTACCATAAAAAATAGATAACTTTTTAATCACTCGTAATTTCTGTGAAATTTCACCGACCTTGTTTGTTTTTTAGGGAGTCTCATTGGGGGCTGGATGATAAAATGGCCAACCGAACTGTCATGTGCCTGGTGGCTAGCCTCTACAACGACCTGGACTTTTTACTTGCAGAAAAAAATGATAAAAAATGGAATGATACAGAGAAGATTAGCATAGCCCCTGTGCAAGGAGGACATGCATAAACCGTGAAACAGTCGATAATAATAATAATAATAAGTCAATAACAAGTTAACAACAACAACAACAATGATAATAATAATAATAATAATATAATAATAATAGTTGACCATGTCGCAGTATGGGATAGCTGAACTCCAGTTTGTATTTCCTTCCCGAAGGGCAACGGCCTTGAGATATCATTATTGAGCTGGCCTGACCCAGGTACTTCAGAATCACTTCATTCCGTTCAGCTGACTGCATCTCTCTTTTTTTTCTAACGAAATCAGAGCCTTGTGACTCCGGCTGCATGTCCATTCAGGGGAGCGTCAGTTCGGGCCCTATCCCACCCCCTCATCTGATTGCATCCTAATTCGAACTTATGTCTGTGTTTCATCAGTTCCTGGGTATACCAACTGAGATACGCTTGTTGGTAGCTGGACTCCTGCGTAGTCTCCCACAAACCCATCGAGTGCCATAAGGGAGCCGTTTTCATGGGCTGTATTCTTGATTTACTATAACAATAATAACAACAACAATGCAAACAAATGAGACCCTAGCGCTGTATGTGATAACAAGTTGTCCAACTTATCCCCCTCCCCAGCGCTACCATACGAAGAAGAGCAGAGGCGGAGGGGGGCAGAGGGCAGCTAAGAGAATGCCATCAGCTTTTCAGTTTTTACCATACTACCCGCCCCCGGTTCGCACCTTTCTTCTTCAACGTCACCACTTCCTTCTGTTACAATCATTCCCTCTTCTCTCGTTCCCTCTTCTCTCATTCTTTGGGCCGCTCTTCACGCTACTCCCAAAAATAGGGTCTCACGCTCTTCACGCTGTCTCATTCTGTACTTCTGAGTTGTCAGCCACAGAGTACTGGCAAACGGGGCACCTCAAGAATGCTGCTGGTCGGGAAAAGGTAAGCACACCCTGAGCAGAGGATAAACTTTTGTCCGTCGCAATCTCAGGCCCACTCTCAAACGATCAAGTGTGCAATCAAAAAGGGATGCGAAGAACTAACCACAGTATTACCGTGGCAGGCTGGAAATCTCACCGTTGTTGGGAGGTCCTCTCGAGACACTTTTCTGAGCCTCTTGAAATTTTCCATCAGTCAGGTACTCGAGCCTGTATCACGAGACTCGTTCTCTCAGAAAGCGCATTAAAGGTTGTACAGCAAGGCCATTCTTCTGTTTCACTGGTAGTGCTTTCAAATTGAGATGTGTAGTTCCTTGTTTGACCCGCCATTACCGTTCGCTCACTCCCATATCCCAATAATTTGCTCTCTCTCTCTCTCTCTCTCTCTCTCTCTCTCTCTCTCTCTCTCTCTCTCGTCTTACACACACACAGATCATTTCAAGTTCAATGGATACGGCAATGGCGCACATGTCAGCCGGCCCCAGGAACGAGTGGCCCTCTACACAGGGGACGAGCACGCCCCATGACCCGGCCACCACACCCATTCCGTGTCTGCCGTCTTAAGAGACCTTTGCACTTGATCGTGATGCTGCCTCGGGATACCTATTCACTTCACGCTGATGACAAAGGCGACATAACCCATAATGAGATCAGATGCAGACGACAGGTACCACCAACCCTGGTCTATTCAATCTGTGGTGTCCCCCAGGACAGCATCACGAGAGACCCTGTTTTCTCTTTCTGCCGTTTATGTGAGATTTCAGAGAAGATCATGTGATAAAATAAGATGATGATGCATGAATGATGACAGTTTCGCTTGGGTGGAAGTCAGGACGTCCACCTAGCGCCTCGCAAGTCGCAGATATTTGAGTCCTTGGACTATTGACTCCATGGATAGCCCATGGGCGACAACAGCATGAATACCGTCCTGTTGTTTCTTCTTCCTCATTTGGACATTCAAATCTTTAATCCGCTATGGAGAGGCCAGTGCGATGAAAAGTCATACGCTACATTCGGGGGGAACTAATTGCCAATCTGCTAATTCCTAGGTTACATCGAAGAGAGGAATTACTGACGTAGTCGCTTTCCCCATGCGGATGTCAGTGGTTCAAGTCAATCCCCCTACCTCCATTGGGTACAAAACTCCAAAATCTCAAGATCGAGATAGGTTTCCCGGGGACATTGAACTCGTCCATGGACTGATCCTGCTTTCCTTCAGACGTCGGAGGCAGCCACAAATGACCCTCGCAGCAGAGATCTCTCGCACTAATTGTTTGTCTCCACGTTTTCGTTCATTCATCTCTACTACTGACATTTCAATGATCCGCTACTACTTCCAATCGCTCCACTACTCCCCAAAAGTGCAAAATGAGACTGAATCCTCCACTAGACATGGAAAGATATATTGCCAGTTTTCCTGTCTTTTGCGGACAGAGAGTAGTGCAGCAACGCCCATCGGTTTCTACCTTTTGCGGACGTGGACAGTAGTGCAGCGAGTTCACTACATGTTTCATCACAAGCCCAACTTGCCGTCTTGACCTCATTGCTTAGTAATGCACGCATATTTCGCATATCCGCTTTCCACCCACATACGTTCTAGTTTATCTACGGAAGCAGAAATTAAAGCTTTCGCTGGCCGAGTCCCCCATGGAGATGCCATCAACTCTGAATCATCAGCAACTTTGTTCAGTGGAATCAGGATTTCGCATACCAGTCCAGGCCCTCCCGTCCTACCACCACATTGTCATCAGCTCTAGAGGCCATCACAAGATTGGGGGGAAAGATGAGCAGAGGAGAATACGTTCGGCCATGTCTTTTGAAATATGGTCTCACACGCATGATTCCATCACAAGATGGGGGGGAAAGATCAGCAGAGGAGAATACGTTCGCTTTTAATCTGATGAAGACAAATCTTAGACAATCTATTACCAACCAGTGCGGTATGGATCGGTAAGTGCAAGAGTCCCAATATCCCTCTTTTTCTGCTTGAAACAGAACGCTAACATTCAGAAGGACGACTGCAACAAAGTCAACGGAACTACAATTCAGAAGGATGACTGATTACATATGACATCGCCCTAGCACGAAACTCCGTTCCAGCATCTCAAGTCAAATTCCGTGAACAGAAAGGCAGGAAGAAACGAGCATGTTTTCATCCGTCAAGCTCCGAACAGCTTTTAACTGTTTCGACTGTCTGAATGGACAGATTGCCAACGGACTGTATCATACGAGGCCAAGATCAGTGCCGCATCTGTCCCCACAACACCATCCAACACAAGGTCAGAGGGACACCAATGTTTATCGCATTTACTGTTGTGTAGCCGAGGAACACAGCAAAGGACATGATACGCACATTTCAATCACTGCTCATGTAACGTTGCATGTCGAATGTGCCGGAGGTCAACCAGCTTAAACCCGCAAATGCTTGTGTGCAGGGTACTCTCTCTCTCTCTCTCTCTCTCTCTCTCTCTCTCTCTCTCTCTCTCTCTCTCTCTCTCTCTCTCTNCTCTCTCTCTCTCTCTCTCTCTCTCTCTCTCTCTCTCTCTCTCTCTCTCTCTCTGTGTGTGTGTGTGTGTGTGTGTGTGTGTGTGTGTGCGTGTTTGTGTGTGCCTTGCGCGCCTGCGAGCGCCAAAAGATCCTCCTGAATGACAAGTCGTCAAGCTCATCACCTCTCTCTCTCTCTCTCTCTCGCACCAAAACACCTGAATGACGAGCCATCAGGCTCCTCACCTCTCTCTCGCGCGAACACGAGCACCAAGTTATCAAACTCCTCTCTCTCAGCCGCCCCCTCCCACTTAATACTTCGACGAGGTCCTCCGAGGGACACAGCAGCTGCTTATGGGAGAGCGTCTAAGTTCTGCGTTTGTACCATCTGCATTGGGATCAACATCAGTCATGTAACATATTTTATTTGGCCCAGCAATTCTTGTTCGTCCATCCAGTCCTCTTTGAGGTAAGAACTCGAGAGGAAGCGACGATCTACCCCAGCGCATGGCTGACCACAGAGTTCCCTGACCCCGTTGCTGAACCTAACAGTTCCAGCCGAAAAAGCCAAAACATGAAAGGCTATTTCAGATTTCATTCCCTCAACTTCAGAATGGACCGTTCCGAAGCAGTGGCGGGTCAGACGTTCAGGTTATAACCTCAACTGACAATACCGTGTCACCATTCAGCCGCGACGGCATTGTTGCTAACTTGCATTCTGATTGCTTCCATCAACCAATCAGACAACGAAGGACAGACTTGATACGTTTTCTCACATCGACCACCCCGTTACGACCCGTCCCGAAAAAGAATTGGTTACCGGCCCCAGAAGACAAACATATATGAGGGAAGGACATCAGTCCGTTTGTGTAACACCGCCCCCGGAGGACAAACATATAAACTATCAGGCGCAAATCAGTCCGTTTATGAAGGAACTTGATAGCCGCAGCCAAGGCTGTAGAATAAATTGAGCATATTTTTAAATTCGCCCCTCTCTTATTATTCGGCAGGATTTGCCATGTCTTGTTTGTCGCCCATGCATCCATCGTCGGACTCCTCACAGAGAGAAGGGGGGACTTTTCGCAAGTGCACAACTCATCCCACCGCCATGGCAGCTGAACGGCCGGCTTTTCAGCAGCACAGCTTACTCACCGGCAAAGAACGCCGCTGCCGATTCGCTGAGAGCTTGGCATCCACCACTGCTCTAGCAGCGTGCGTCATCGACGTCGGCGAAACATACACGTTGCAACCCATAATCCATTCCTTCCGGTCTCCGTTCTCCATCCACGTTTCAATTGTGCCCTTTCCGTTGATCAACTCTATTTCCGCATTCTCCCATTCCGCAGATTCAGGACCAATAGACCGCAGATCCGTGCCCACGAGCCGATCACACCACTCATTTCGAAAGAGAAAACCCAGTTCCTTGGTGAGTTTCAATCGTTAATCATTGCTCAATCTTCGCTAACCGCGCACCTCAGACATAGATCGCACAGTTGCTACGTTTTTTCATTCGTTATATTCATTTTCCACATCCTCCAGTCGATGTTGTCCCCACACACGCATTCATACAGTTGCTACGTTTTTTCATTCGTTATATTCATTTTCCATCTCTAATGCCATCCTCCAATCGATGTTGTCCCCACATACGCATTCACTGACTGAAATCGTTGCCCTATTGATTTCTCATGCTCCTTTCCAATTAATTGCCTTGCACGTTCCCTCGACCTCTCCAGCTGTCTGATTGCTTAAGACACTTCGAAATTGAAATTGACACCATCTCATTATTACGGTTCGTCCTCCTAAATGTTTCATAACGAAGTCCTTTGCGTGATTAACCGCCCAAGTCCCGAACTCAGCACCACACCGCAACAAGAGCATCGTGCTTCTCATACCGGTCCCGGCCTGAAATAGCAGATACGAGTGCTACGTCGACTGCGGTCGATAGCGGGGAGGAGAGTTGTAATTATCAAGGGGTGTAATTGCTACCGTCTTCCCCAGAACACAACGCACCCTCATTTTGGCTGTCTCTGGCCGGAAATATGACTCGTGTACATTCATTTCAAGGGTGCGTTACGTTCGGGGGAAGACGGTAGCCCGATTGGTTGTACTTATAAAAGGTCGTCAACTTACGCAATGGGCCGCCGGAACGCTGGAAATGTGAGAGTCGAGAAGAAGAAATAGTTCCAAAATACCAGAGTCACAGGAGCAGAACAAAATTAGGTATAGGGTTGGGAGGAGGGAAGGAAAGTTTCTGAACAGCGGGGAGACAGGTCCAAACTAGCCGAGAAGGAGCGTTCCAAGACCCACCGCCGCAAAGTCAGTGCGAAGAAAAGCTTGCAACCAACGTCCAATCTCAAACACGGCGATTTGTATATCCGAAGCCACAGAGTCGGACTGATGACATTCGAAACAAACTCGGAATTAAAAATACATAAAACTGAATGGCTCGAATGAACAGCGCGGCAGACGGGTAGCGAGGCATTTTGAGTTGGCTCGGGCAACCGGAGAAGCCGAGACATTGATCCGCAGGAGGGAAAGCGTACTCGGCCAGGGCGAATGGGGCGAATGAGGCGTAAGGAGAAGGGAGCATACCGTTAAATAAGAGAACCGCATCCGAGAGGGTAGCTCCATCTAAGAACGTGAAGAATGCCTTTTACTTGGACAGGGCGAATGGGGCGTAAGGAGGAGGAAACGTGTCTTGTGGATGAATAAATCAGAATCGAGTCCACGAGGGCGGATTCATCGAAGAACGTGAAGGACGTCTTACTAGGCCAGGGCGTATGGGGCACAAGGAATAGGGAACGTGCCGTTGAATAAGTGGAAAATTGCGTCCTAGAGGGTGGACTAGGCAAAATTTACGAAGATATCAGACATGCAGACAAAATTGAACGAGTGTGAAAGAATAGAGGGACAGGAAAACATACATCGGACGACGAGAGGCGATCGGTTAGGAGCATAGGGACGGGGAATAGGGGCAGAGACATCGGAGGAACCACAAGAGGCGTCGGACACGGCACAGACTCACCGGACTTATTGACAGACAACACAGACAAGGGAACAGCATACAGCGGCGGAGGGGACGTAGGCATCAGACAGGGAAATGGAGGCATCGAAGAGCTCAACAAAGTGGAGGCATCGAGTTCCAAGTTCTTTCAGACAAGGGGAGCAGTAGCCAATCGACAAAGTGGGCCCAAGTCATCGCCATAAGCAAAGATATCGGACAACGAGAAGAACGAAGTGGGCGAAGTCGTCACCATACGAGTACGGCCACACAGAAGACGAATACAGTAAACCGATAGGGAAGCATCGAGAGCGAGGGCTTCAACTCGCGGAGAGATCAAAGGAAAATACAACAAACGGACGGAACAGAGCATTTTGCGAGTGGAGGAAGCATCCACAAAAAAAGCAGCGAAATTGACAAATTGCCAACATGGGAACAGAACAGAAAAACTCGAAGGGACATATCACAAGCGCACGCAAGCATGCCCCAAGCGCAGGGGAAGAATAAAGCGCGAAGGCCGCATCGAACACGTTGACGACAGCATCATGGCATCACGGAAGAGTCGATCGACGAAACGAGGGGAATTGGAAAAGGAGAGGGGCATTGGGAGAAGAGAGAATTGGAAAAAGGAGAGAGCCATCGGGAAAGGAGAGAGCCATCGGGAAAGGAGAGAGCCATCGGGAAAGGAGAGAGCCATCAACGACAGGCAGAGAAAGATTTGCAGGCGTCGGATGACGGCAAGAGGTATCGAAAACGACAGACAAGAGAAGAATCAGGAGAGGTCGAGGGGGAAAGAACAAAATATGGGTACGAATCACGTTGGTGTAATCCGAGACACAGCAGACATCGGTACACGAACGGAGAATTCATGCCACGAAAAGACATTCAGCATGAGGGCAGTTGCAGAACAAACAAAGGATTCGAGGCAAATACAGGCCGGTTGTAATTATCACGGCTTCATGTCTGCATTTCAGAGTAAGATTTGGCAACAATCACAGTTCTTACATTACATTTCACATGAAGCCGTCGACATTTCCAGAGGTGGACAAACAGATACAGCGCTCCGAGCGAATGATAGGTGACAGAGCAAAATAGGAACAAAGAACACATCAAAATTGCAGTTAAACAGAAACACATGAAATCCTTCATCTTCACGTGAACATTGGATCTGCAGATCGACACTCGAACAACACCTCTGAAAGCCGATATGGTTGGAACCCTTATAACCAGAACAAACTCTCGCGCACAAAAGAGTAAATCCTCATTCTCAGTTTTCCGCTGTTTTCCAGGATGCCGAAACACAAAATGCCAGAAAAACGGCGCCCTAATCCCTCTTCACTGTCTGAAACAGCTCTACCAATACCATCCACCCGTCTCAACGTTCGAGTTCTCTATAATAACCCAATATCTCGTTCAGACCTCGGCCGGCCGTCGAAGACGGTACTACACATTCACAACACACGAAACAATCCCTTTCCACATACAGGACTCAGCCAGCTCTCCCCTGCCCGACTCTTGATACCGCCATTCCTTAACAGGTCTGCCTTTCACAATTCGCGGACAAGGCCCTGATGTCGAAAAATGTCTCAGTCATTCCCTAACCGGGCAAAACACAGCTACCACAAGCATGGCCTTCACCCATATCTACGCCGCCGTCCACGGCACCTCAACAACTATCTGAAGCATGGCCTTCCCCCATATCTCCACCTCAACAACTACCTGAAGCCTGGCCTTCCCCCATATCTCCGCCGCCGTACACGGCACCTCAGCAACTAAAAGCAAGAGATGTTGAAGACAAACTCGGACAATCAGTGACCTCATCTCTAGTACACCGGCGCCTTGTCCACCTCCTCGATGACGACGCTCTTGATGGGCTTTGCAAGGAAGTCCGTGAACTCCTGGAATGGCGAGCGAGTGAAACGGGTTTCCCTCCAGAGTTCCGGAGTCAAGAACCCGTACGTCTTCAACAGACATGCGAAGGTTGCCTGCAACATAAAAAGAGATAGTTAAGCAAAACGCGTCCGTCGATCCCCATCTTTCATTGCAGGACAATGGAAAGAAGGAATAAAACAATTGATTTTTGTCCAAACTAGAGATTTTGACCAGTGAATACCAAAGAATCGTGGTGGGTGGGAGGGGAAGAAGATGCGGATATTGTCCAACATACAGTCAACGATCGCAAGCTGACAAACCAATCATGAGAAAATCCCGAGAAAAGCACGCAGAGTCCTGATACGTCAATATCCACCATATTACCTGATACGGTCATCGGCAGAAGCACTGTCTACATTCATCATTACCTGATACGGTCATCGTCAGAAGCACTGTATACATTCATCAACGACGAGTGCTAGTGATGCGTACATTCATCAACGACGAGTGCTAGTGATGCGATTTGTACTCCCATTCCCCTTCGAATGTAAGTAAGGTACGTTAGGTGACCACCGAGATCCACCGCGCACAATTGGGTGATTGATTACGACCTTATCCATTCGGAGGGCAATTTTTCATCCTGCAACCTCGTTGCCCTACCTCGACGCAAACTTTACGCGGCAATCATCAACTGCACCACCAGAACAGTCCCCCCTCCATTTTCCACTTGACTCAAAACCTCCGACACCGTAATCATTTACACGGCAAACCATAAGAGCGCGGCATCGCCGGCAAGTAGGACAATCGAAGAATCTGATATAAGACCCGTTTGATGACCGAGTGCGGGTTCTCAAAGCAACAGGAGAGAGAATAACCGCGAAGCAGGGACCAAGGAAAGCTGCTAGCAAAAACAACACAGCTAAACGTCCCAAATTTCTCTTATCCCCGGCGGGTTTCGAAGGGCGTCTGAAAGGGGTTTTGGAACGAAGAAGAGTGAGAAACGGACTCTATAGCTTCAGCAACGCCCAGAAAAGTGCGCACAAGGGAATGAGCTCTTTTCAAGAAAGACGAAGTGGACGAGAGAGGACTCAGTACTGAATTGGGGAGAAGAGACATCGGAAGTGGGAGAAGAACGAATCGAGAAAGAAAGAGACAAGCCAGACACGAGGGGTATAAGAACATACACCAACCAAAGATCAGTACGAGATAGGAACAGGATGCACGTGCATCGCGAGACGCTGGGACCACTAAGACCAACCGCAGTAGAGAGAGGCTAAAGAAAGCATACGACATAAGTTAATGAAAAAATAGCGGAATAATGAGAAACACATTGGCAACTGAAGAGGAAGAACGCAAGCCGATGAAGGTATATAAGTAAATAAAAGAATAGCGGAATAATAAGAAACACATTGGCAACTGAAGAGGAAGAACGCAAGCGGATGAAGGTCAGAGCAGGCTGGCTGCGCACAGCGAGGCAGGCGCTCGGAGGCGAGCGGAAATAGGCCGGCGGAAGGCCGACGGATAAGATGAGGCAGTAGAAGACGTATGGGCGAGGGAAGAGAAAAAGAGCTACAGAATGGGAAAGGAGCTGGGGAAGAGATGAGAAAGGTAGACTGGAGAGGTACAAAGGGGAGGAGAGGGCAGCAAAAGGGTAATCAACATAGGGGAGGGAAAGGATTAAAAAAGCGGGGAAGGACACGGAGAAAAAGGGGAAGATATGAAAGGCCCACGACGACGGTGGAGGAGGAAGGATGGAAAAGATCAAAAGGGGATGTTAAAGGAGGAAGAACGAGCGACGCAAGGAGGGACAGCAGGAGAGGGAGGTGGGGTAGGGAAACGGGGACACAAACTCGGAAACTTCGATGTGGAGAGGGGCGCAGAGGTGGAGGGGGAAGGAAAGACGCCGTGTGGGAAAGAAGTCAAGGGGGAGGGATGGAGACGAGAGAGAATGGACAGGGATGAAGATCCCAAAATAAGAATGGGAGACGGGAACGAGAATAGGGAGAGAGACGAGGGGAGAAGGACGTGAAAGATGAGCGAGGACGCAAGTGAGAGTAGAAGTGGGAAAGGTGTGAGAACGGGAGGACAAACAAAGGGAGCGTAAGAGATGAGAGCGATAGAGTCGGTTGGGGGGGAAGGGAGCGGGTACAGGAGGGAGCGGGACAAAAGAGGTGAAAGAAGGAACAGGTGCAGGATGTCAACGAGGGGTGGGGGAGGAAGACGGGAGAGGAATAGGGTATGCAGACGCCAAATGGACATGCAGGTGGGAGAGCGGGAGAGGTGGATATGGGGAGGCGGAGAGTGGGAGAGGTCAAGGGCGGAAGAGCCGAAGAGGCACAGGTTGGGAGAGGTGGATGGAGGGCGGGGAAGGGCGAGAGGGAGATATGAAGAGTGATAGACATCAAGGGTGGCAAACGTGGAGCCTGGGGCTCCAGTGGCAGACGTGGAGGGCGGAGGAGGCGGAGGTGGGAGAGGGAGAAGGATACACACAGGGGACTGATGAGACAAGGGGACGATGAGACGGGAAATGGGGAGTCCAAGATAGGGCGAGGAAGAGTGGCGAAGACAGGGAACAGATTATGTGCGAGATTGCGTTCGCATGACTTTCGGCACAAGTACCTTAACGAAGTTTCCGAGGGTCTTCGTGCAGCCAGTGGACGACGTAAACACATCCTCAATACCGGCGAACTGGAGCACCTTCTTGGGCACTCGCGCCGCCACAATTCCGGCACCTCGTGGAGCGGGCACCAGCCGGACGCTGACAGAGCCGCACTTCCCTGTGACCTTTGCTGGAACAGTGTGAGGCTTGCCAATCTTGTTACCCCAGTATCCACGCCGCACGGGGATGACAGAGAGCTTTGCCAAGATGATGGCACCACGGATGGCCGTGGCCACTTCCTTAGAGCACTTGACACCCAGGCCGACGTGCCCGTTGCTATCGCCGACAACGACGAAGGCCTTAAACCTTGTCCTCTGCCCAGCGCGAGTCTGCTTTTGCACGGGCATGATCTTCATTACTTCATCCTTCAGCGCTGCACCCAGAAAGTATTCCACAATCTGATGCTCCTTGATTGGAAGGGAGAAGAGATAAATCTGTTCCAGCGACTTGATTTTCCCATCCTTTACGAGCCTCCCCAGCTTCGTGACAGGAACCCACGCCTCTGCCTCCTCCCTCCTCGGACCTCTCCTTCCACGACCACGATCGCCTCGCCCACGCCCGCGGTCTCCACGATCTCCGCGGCCGAAGCCCCTACCGAACCCACCCCGCCCACCACGCTCCTGATCCGCCATAGCTCAAGGTCGACGTGCAAAGCTGAAGGGACACGACGCCCGCCTGCCTTCGTGCCTAAGACTGACTATGGCGGCTGAGCACTGACCACGAGATCCCCTCGAAAAAGGACCACAGGTGACACCACCTGCCGCTATGTAGACAAGGTGACTTTCGGCAAACCCTTTCACGCAGCTCCGGAAGTACGATCCTGCACTCTCTCTCTGCTCCCGTACGAGGACCCAAAGGTGCCCCTCATGAGGACTCAAGGGTGAAAAATAAAATCTTCACGAACTCTCCAGTGCTGAGGCGCAGACAGGTCTGCATAAAACCCTAACATCGACGGCTCAGAATTAACGCCGGCGTACTACGGTACTGCCGGACATCGAGCGGACGCGATTTCCACAGAGACGACGAACGATTCGTGAATCGACCCCATTCTGCCCTTCCATCTTGTCTTGGTCCAGTTATCAGGGTCAGTCACAAGGCTCACGTCTGGGGACAATTCTTCCGGCATACGGTCCAGGACTACTACCCTCCTATCACGTTGGTGAGAGCTGCGGTATGACGAAGGGAACCCGTGGATGGCTTAGAGATTACTACCGGTTGTACTTTTCAGACAGAATCTGGGAGTGTTTTCGGTCATATACATCCATGGAGTATAGCCTTACCCTATGGATTGGCTTAGGAGTCTTCTGTGGGAACATAGTTGCCTTACCGTGAGGGTGCTGGAACACAGGCCGTAAGTGTGTTGACTGCGAGGGCAGGGGTCGGAAGGGAGTGTATGAGGCCGGGGGCCAAGTGGAAGCCCGCGGTGAGGGCCAGTAGGAACCCACCTTCTTCCCCCGAACATAATGCATATGCCTTGTAAAGGAATACAACGTACACATTGCGTTTTCTTCGTTTAATCCGCATATGCGTTGCATTCGAGGGCAGTGCAGCAACTTCTTGGGCGGCAGGGGGCCTGGTCCAGGCTGAGTGTGCTCAGTCCGGGCTGAGTATGCTCAGTTCTGGTCCATGGCCTAGGGCATTACACACAGAAAGCATGGTGTCGTATCTTTCCATGTTCTGGCCGAAGATTCATCCCCTTTTCGCCATTTAAGACCTCCCTCCACTCCTCACCAAATGTGCAAAATGAGAACGAATCTTCCATTAGCACATGGAAAAATACAACGCCCTAGCATAGTCAAGTGCGTCCCTCATGGCTTCAAGCTGCCCCTGCTGCCACTTTCTTGGCCGCCTTTTGTCAGACAGTAGGAGACAAGCAAGAAGAGCGCAGGATCCTCGATCCACTACTCTCGATATGCATAAAAGATGAAAATAATGGCGGTGTATCTTTTCATGTTATAGAGAAAAGATTCACTCTCATTTTGCTCATGTCTAGAGTAGTGGGGCAAGGTCCTAGGTCATGCACAGACAAAACCTATAATAATAATAAAAATACATATGCGTTCACCTCAAAAAGAAAGGGGGGAAGAAAAGAAAAAAAAGGATTTTATTTGAATATTTTTGAATATGTTATTCGAATACAAAGCATATGCGTCGTATTCAAAGTGCCCTTCTATTTGAAAAAAAAATACCAACTGTCGAAAAAAAAACAAATCCAAAAACTCGAATATAACGCAAATGCATTGTGTTCGAGGGGAAAAGGTAGTGAAAGACAATCGTAAGGCCCAATAAGGGTCTCGTTCTACTATCCTAAAAAACGCTCATTTCGTATGAATGTTTTTCTTCCAAGGTTCCATAATCTAAAACTCTAAAACAAAATAGAGGACCCATGCAAAAATATTTGTAGGACTCATCCTGCAGTTTTGAGGAATCCCCAGTCATTCTCGAACATTTTGTAGGATGCTCATGAGAATCTTAGATGGTTGGGTGCCCTCTCCGTTTTCATGTAACCCTTGCTCCATTAGCACAAGCAGGTGCGAAAGGCAGGGCAAGGCAAAGGCGACCATTACCACCGGGTGGGCGATATAGCTGTCGGAGAAGGCGGATGAGTGGTTTGTTCACAACCCATTCAAAGCAGGGTCTGTGGCGCTGACTGTGGATGTACAAAGTACGGATATGCATTGCATTTTAATTGTTGAAAATATGTGATGTAAACTAGAAAAGGTGACAAAAAATAAAGTCCCCAATACCCACTTGTACATTATTACAAGGCAAACATGACCATTGCATAACCACCTAGCACCACTTGTGCAACATTTTTGCAACTTTCGATGACCAGTATGACCTTTTCATACTATTGTTACCACCGTCATTCAATTAGGCTTCGTGCAACTCCCCAATGTGACATTGTAGGTTAAGGACGTCTCAGGTGATATGTTTTTGTCGCCTTGTTCCCTATTCGAAGTATATACGCGATGATTGTTATCGAACAAGTAAGTTTCTTTACTAGCCCGAAAGTGAAAAAGGAGTTCACGAGCGAACTTTGTCATTGAGGCTATTTGACTCTGATTCCAAATTTCGCAATACATATTCATAACCAGCCTTCGTCACCTTTCGTGTACCCCCTCTACATTTTTCCAGAATAAATGACAAAGAAAAAATACAACCAACCATTGAAAATTTGGAATTAATAACTATATTTTTCTTGCTTCACATTTGTCCCGTAAACACGATTTGATTGATTGTTGAAAATCATCTCTCCCAAACGTAAGCAGTCTAGCCTCACAACTTATACAAGGAGATTTTATTTCTCACTTGGAACTTCAATCCTCCTTTCCTAAAATCTTAGACACATCCCTTTTTTTTGCACTTTTGTAAAGAAAGGTGCAATGAGTGTCCTTCATTTCAAAATATTTGTGGGACACATGACAATTAAATTTGTATGTGATAAGTCAAGTTCCGCACTTTGTGGTTTCGCGTATCCTTCATATGGAACCCCAAAGTCAACTGTGAGTACGGACCTTCATGGGTAAAAGGATGAAAGGGGGTCGAGTTCAAAATTTTTGAATATAATCGCACGCATTTTCGCGAATGCCCTTGTCCTTTTGCAATTTAGTTTCACACGGCTAATTAGCGACTGCGAGAGAACTTTCAAAAAAACGGTTATCATTTTATTGGTCGTTGCACTTTAATTTTATTTTTGGCATATGCATTTTGCCAAACCATTGTAAATCTTTGCAAGATTCCACAAGCTAGCTTCCCGCTTTTGCACGTGCGCCAATTTTTCTTATTGCTTGTTACTTCATCTATGTATATTTATTTGTCTTCCTCCCTTCCCTTTCAGCTAGGATGATTGGTTACCACTCGACCTGGTCGGGTCAAGTTGTAAGAACGGGCGCAACTTGAACGACCACCTTGGTTGTGCGAATTTTTTTATCATTTCACCTCCTTTATTCTCATTGTTATTCGACGACTTTCCTTTCCTCCATCGACCGATTTCTCCTCCCCTCCCATGTATCTCTCTTTCCTCCCCCGTTGTCCACACAAGTACCCTTGCAAGGGTATTTTTTCTTGTTTTTTGTAGGCCGCATAGGCTTTGTCTGTAGCGAAAAGTGAGACATGGTGCGCCCATTTTTGGTACAGTCGCACCCGATTTTTAGTGTCAGAATGCTAAAGGCATGTTGGGTTGGGTTGGAGAGTGTCTGGGCGTCACTTTGAGGCCCGTGCTGTTTATTCGGGTGTTTGGTAGTTCCACAATTTGGCGTGTGATCAGTGATCTCGCACAACAGTGTGAGCCAGAGAGGGAGATTAATTTTTTTTATTACTATAGTCGCGCGTATTTTATGTGTGTGTGCAAAAACCGGTATTGTTGTAGCCAACGTCAAGGTTGTCGTTTGGTGTTGCGGTTCTAGATGATCGTTGTTGGCTTGCTTGAGGTGGCGCTCGAATCCGTGTAGGGCAAAATGCATGAAGCACCTTAGTTGTTGTGCTTTATATGTCAGTAGGGGCCGTATATGACATCGGAAGCGCGTGCGTAGATGGGGTTTGATACAACAAAGGACGAAGTTTTTGTCTGGCGGAGTAGTAGAGGGGTGATTTTGGAAGAGTGGTCAATTCGCAGAGGCCAGAATGAGCAGAGATGTGGCTCAGGCGTGGTAGGTGGGGTGTGTGGCAACTAAAATTGGAACCAAGCAATCTATGTGATGAGTGCAAGAAATTAGCGGCCATGGGAACAACCGGTAGGTTGAGGTATGACTTCGGTGAGATTTGGGAGGCCTAGGCACGGGGGAGATACTACGCGACTAATCACTGTAAGAAGGCAAGGTCATGCAAACGGAGCAAACCTCCGACCCAGTGCCATTCAGTGGGTGGCTAATCTTCGCCGGGTGTTTTCAGTACTGATAATTGTAGATAGTAATTAACATGTGACTCAGGGTTGTCTGGTCAGTTCGGTAGCATGACCTGACGGATTTCCCACTACCTGAGGGTGTAACTTCTAGGTGTGGGAGGATCATATCTTATGAAAATATTACATTTACGTCGGGTGCATGTAAGTCAGCCAGTGTCAGCAACTAGGGGCCTCCAGCAAACTGTGACGTTTTGAATCAACCCCATCAACGTGTTCAAACTTTAGAGGGGGATTTTTCATTCGTCGACGTAAACCGTCTGAAAGAGACCCTTTCTATGTAAAGTTTTCAGTGATCGGGCCGAGCAGGACGACTTCCCTCATATATAACTAAGTGCTTCTAATCCGTATCAAGTATATAAGGCTCTGTTATCATGGATAAGCATAGGGTCCAGGAAAACACGAATTGATCGGGGACTATAAAGCTCACGACTACTAAATCCAGCTCGACTTACAGGACTAGAGCCCTCCTGCTAAAAGAGGTTGAGTACTGGGACAGAGTAACTGGCCACTCGCTAGGTGTGCTTGGGGCCAAGAGCCTCAGCCTGGCACGAGTAAGGCATAACCAAATCAGTCATCTGGCGTATTGAGATCAACTCAGGCAGAGGGTTGGTGCYGYTGTGGACARATTTGTCAGACTTTGCCTTGGGTAGACATAGCGAGCTCTTGGAGCAAACAATCACCAAGGAAATTGAGGAAACTAAAGGARCTGTCATTTGAACTCGACCTCATTCTAGCAATMRCGACCTCTGGAGTTCTATTTGACGGTACAAGTCAAGTAGTCACGATCTCAGGCTCCGATTCTTTTGTCAGCCGAGTACGTCCCAGTCGGACCGTGTTCCATTATCTCTTGGCATTCAGAGTCCTTCCRGTATYTGCARCTGGTTTCCAAGCTTAAGCTCGAACATACCAGACACCGTCAAACACAGTRAACGAAGGAGTYAATCATCTAAAGAACGRCTTACTCCTYCTTTGGGATCAGGGGCAAARGTCATCATGAGGGACAGTCATCTAGATGTGTATAAGAACCAGGTCAAACACAGTGAACGAAGGAGTTAATCATCTAAAGAACGACTTACTCCTCCTTTGGGATCAGGGGCAAAGGTCATCATGAGGGACAGTGAAGTGTTAGTGGTGAAGATTTGTTCAGACAGGGACAAAACGGAAGGATGGAAAACCAGTGTCTGTCAATATATGGAGACTCATGTACAAGTTCAGAGAAATTTGTTGTGGAGATAGCTGAAGGGAAAAGTACATTGAATATGCGTTTTACTTTTACGGACGAGATGGCAAGCTGCATAGCACTGGTTCAAGGCTAGAGACTATGGAGCAGGCTAGGGTCAGGCTCGCATGAGCTTGGTAGTGTCTTGACCATTTTCTCTAAAAATCTATCAACACTTGAGCTAGCAAGCATTCGCCAAGCTTACAACTTTTATGTTGTGCAGTGCAAAGGGAAACCTGCGATTCAAAGGCCTGATTCGTCAACCCTCACTCAGACAAGTCTCGGACAAGCATTCGGCCCACACATAAGCGACATTCTGATAATCCCCAGTGTACGTAAAATAGCAATTAAAACAACAATCCAACAACAATCAGGCCAGTGGTTAGATCTGAAGTTGCACAATGTTCAAATAATCCCTAGATAAGCACTCAAGCAGCAACCAGACAACTTTCGGACAACGGACAAACAACTTTCGAAGCAACATTCAGAAAACAACAGCCGACTATCAGCAACCAACTATCAGCAACCAGCTATCAGCAACCAGCTATCAGCAATTCCTCAAACAATCCAGCAATCAGTTCAGCATTTAAGTCAGGAAGTGAATCAGAGATAATCAACAAATATCAGACATCTTTGTCATGAGTACAGTGCAATCATTCCTGGTCAGCGAGTCACTGCTGAACAATCTCAATCAGTTTTCACATAAAGAGGTCATTCGTTACCAGTATGTCAATGCCATCGGCTTCAGACAGGGAGACCTGTCAATCTTCGTTGTACAGACCAGCTTTGCTGAAGGTACTATCCATGACCTGATGCCATACCTGAAGAAGGGCAAAGAGGCTCATGAGCATTTCGATCTAGTCTGAATCTCAACCACCAAATACCTTGAGCAGAGAGAGAAGGAGCTCGATGAGAGTGACACTACGCTGATTCGCAGCTTTGGACCGAAGCTTTATACTGACTATCTCAGGCCTCCTGTTCCCTCTCTCCTCACAGATGGCACGAGTTGGCTTGATATGATCGGCTTGGTAAAGAGGTATATCTCTCCAGCGGTGATTGACATTGAGGCACTGACTGAGCCCACTGAGTACCCCTACCTCAGACGAGGAGTCTTTTCAGTGGACGGACTTCCTACATTGTGGGAGGAGTTTTGCTCCATGGTTAACTTTCGTGTCATGTACCTCGGATGGTCATGCTCGGAGCTTGCTGGCTTCAGGTGGCTCTTTGTCACGAGGCCTCAATCTCAGATTGTACATGGGCGTGGGTCACAGCACCGGAGACGAACAGCGAAACGAGAGATTGAGAGAGACTGGCCAGAGGGACGAGTGAGGACTCTTGAGAGGTTCTGACCATGCTTGCTTATATGTACTTTCTGAGATTATTATGAGTTCTCATTCTTCCCTCATTCATTTGAACCTGTCATTGCTCGAGTCAGTCGGTCTTGCTTCTTGCATTAATCTTGCCTGATGATTGCTTTCGTGGATGACTCTGTCACAGTTCTGAAAATAAGATTGACATAATTTATGCATGCATAACACCCCTTAATTTTATGGTTATTATTTGCATAGTTCTCTGCTGTTCCGAATCAAAATAAAAGATTTCTAAGACCGGGGACCGACGAAGACCGCAATTAAAGGGTCTCGCTTGAAGCCGAACACACACAACAGGAAGGGATTTGCATTATTTATTTTATTTTATTTATTGCGATCACATACAAAATCCTGCGTGACAGCCTGTTGGTTTTCCGGTCGCTCGAGTGGCCCGACTGGAAAAAGTGCGACAGCGTTGAGATCTTGATTGGAGCGATAGGAGATTTCCTTGGCAGAGGAGATGTGCCTTAGGAATGTCGAGGATGAGGAGATGACTCGGTGCATGGCCTACATTTTGCAGATTGATCCGATAACTTCTTTGGACATCAGTTACGTGGTCCCAGAATCGATTACGACCCAGGTTCTTAATGACAAGCAGGTTCAGCACATACCAATGATGGAGTCTCAGACAACCGAGCCTACTCGCGTGAGGGTACCACTTGTAATCATTGACCGCAATCAATTTTTCCGTGTCACTGAGATGTACATTATTATTATGACTCATAAGTAACTGTAGTACTTCAATAGTTGCTCTCTTCATTCCTTATGTAAACCTCTTCAGTCTCTCGTCTCTGGTCATGGTCTTGTAGAGTCTGACTTTCGTTTTCATCGTCTTGCACATGTTCTTTCACATGTGATGTGTGGCATGAATGGTTGTTTTCCTCTTTACTTTTAAGTTTGAGGTCACACTCAAAGCCGTCTAAGGACTCCCTGAGCAGGGACTCCAGTGACTTTGAGTTTGACTTTTACACAGGGTCCAGCGCAGGCGATAAAACCAAATGCCGCACTCTAAGCCATGTCGCCGCCGGCAGAATGGATAATGCTATCTAGTCGACCATATTATTGAGAGACTGAGTTTGACGTACATTTATTTAATATACAATCTTAACAAAAATATTGCGTGACAGTCAGTCGGTACACCAACCCACTGCACTCGGTCGAGAAGGAACACCGAACCTGATTCTAAAAGCGGTGGGAGTGCGACAAAAATGACACCATTGTCGGGGACTAAAAACTCTTGAGTTCCTGGGAACGGGCCCTGGTCACAATGCTCGGTGACTAGACAACAATCTTGCGAAATTAGGTCAAGCTCAGGCCAGAAGGACTTTCAGTTAGAGGATCCTCGAAATGGGGGGCCTCTTACGGGGGTCTCTCCGAAATTATTCAGACCCACAAGCAAGGGTTCGGAACTTGTTTTCTGAGCCCTCCCTTCGTGAGTGTATGAGTCCGGAACCAAACGATAACTGAAGAGTATAATGTCTTACAAGCCTTAACTCGCGTCATCTATGGTGTAGCCTTTCCCTATAAGTTTGTTAGATGTATCATGTGTGAGAAAGGTACAACCGTTGTGCATGTGTTTATCTCAAAATTCCTCGACACGGATGATTATAATATTCGACCTTACATTCCAAAAGGGGTTGATCGAGATCCTGATTTCTTCTCCAACTGGGACGTCATTATGAGTTGTCTCAAGGTAGAGAGGGATCAACTGAGACAACAAGGGATAGAGGCGAGCTGGAGTTTAGAGTCTAGGATCTATGAGAAAATTTCAACCCCACCAATGCCGAGAGGATTCTATGATGGTAGAAATTGGTTACTTCTTATCAATGCAGCACTAAGGAGGCAAAGTTAGTAGGCAACCCATGTCTGTGGTAAGAAACATTATAGAGGCACTGATTAGGATCACGGTTGGCGATGCTTTTCTACACATCATCGAGCGGTGTGTGACTTGCGAGCATGATTTTGTGATCTTGTACGTCCTTGTAGTTTGATTCTTCGATACGGATGAGTATGATGTGACACCATATGTATCTGTGGAGACGAGGAGAGGGTTTGGCTACGAGGCGTGTTGGGCGGTTGCCGCTGAGTACATCTTGGATGAGAAGTTGTTGCTTAAACAGCAAGGAAAGAAGGTGACGTGGAGTGTTTTACCTAGAAAGTTCGTAAGATTGTCATGTCCTCATGTACCAAACAGTTTCTGCGACGAGAAGGACTGCAAGTGAAGCACGACCCAAAAACGGTCAAGAGATTATACCCTTATAATAATTAAGAGGGGTCTGGTTTATTTTTAGAACGGGAGCGACCCTTCGTATTCCAAGGTCGGGCTTGTCCCAGTCCCTCGCTATTTGTAGTGCAGGCCCGGTCTATTTTTAGGGGACCAACCCTTTGTATTCCAAGGCCGGGTCCGTCCTAGTCCCGCTCTATTTTTAGCGCAGGCCCATGCTATTTCTAGTGCAGGCCCTTGCCCCCTTGCTATTTTTAGCACGGGACTAGCTGTTTATATTCCAAGATCGGGCCTTGTTTATTTTTAGCGTAGGCCTGGTCTATTTTTAGCACCGGCCCCGACCATAGGACTGCAACACTTGTGCCCGACCATCCAGCCTCTCCACTTTAAAAGGAAAGGTGGTGTCACTCATTAAACGCGTGGGCTTCTATGTCACTCATTAGATACGCGAGCTGGAATATGGAAACGATGGTGGCACACCAAGGGCGAAAGGAGTGAGCAAGAGCAAGAGGGAGGTAAGGAAGGGGGATGGGCTGCTTTGGGCACATGCGGCTTCCACTTGGCCGGTTGTTCTCTCGTCGCGATCTCCCCTACCTCCTCCCCTCTCTCTTGCCTTTCGCCTCCCCCTCTCTGCTCTTTTGTTTATTTTTTTTTTCCCTTCCCTTCTGATCGCTTGCTCTCCATTCACCTGGCTGGTCCTTTTGGCGCACACCATGTTTTTCTGCTTGTGCCGAGTTAGTCTCCGCGCGCCGATTTGAATTTGTCTGTGCTCCCTTAGAAAATGTGCATTTAATTGTTGGTTGGTCTGTGGCAGCTCACGCAATATACTGATTGCTTCCTAGCTGCACGTCCTGCATGGTTGCAAACTTTGCATGTTCACTCGTATTAGTGTGCCTACCTAGTCACTTATTTGCCTCCCTAGTACTCGCACACAACATTAGCATGTGTGCGTCCTGCTAGTGGCGTGCGCTCCTCACTAGTACTTACGCCCTGATTGCCTGCGTGTGTCCGGGTCATGATGTGCGTGCCCAAGATCAGCCTGGTATGAGCACCACTTGCCAAGGACAAAGCTTGCAGAGTTAAGTTGCATGTGCGTAGCGTCAAGCCCGAAGACGTCGGGTGCATGCCCAGGCTATTATGCGCCTAGGCTAGACTGCTGTTGTAGTGTGCGCCCCCTCATGTGCCTTAGCTGCTCGGGATCAGTGCACCCTTTCACGTATTGATTGCTAATTGGGATCAGCACGTCATCACACATGTTGTTGCTGGTCGGAAATTGTGCCCACTCGCGTGAGTCGGTGCTGATCAGGATCAGTGCACCCTTGTGCGTGCCATTGCTCACTGGGATCCACGCGCCCATTTGCGTGTCGTTGCTTGTCGGGATTAACGTGCCCTTTCGCGCCCCTTGGCAAACTTGTGTACTTCGGTATGGCTTTGATTTGCCACTTGGAAGGCTGATGCACTTTGGTATGGTTTTGATCTGTCTCTTGGCAGGCTTGCACAACTCGGTATGGTTCTGATTTGTCACTTGGCAGGCTTGCGGAACTCGACACGACTCTCATCTGCCAGTTGGCAGGCTTGCATAACTCCGCATGGCTCTGATCTGGCACTTGGCAGGCTTGCGCAACTCGGTATGGTTCTGATTTGTCACTTGGCAGACTTGCGCACTTTGGTATGTCTTTGATCTGTCACTTGGCAACTTGCGCAACTCGGTATGGTTCTCATTTGTCACTTGCGTAACTTCGCATGGCTATGATATGCCACTTGGCAGGCTCGCGCGTCTTAGCATGGCTCTGATTTGTCACTTGGCAGGCGTGTGTAACTTGGTATGACTCCGATCTGCCACTTGGTTGTTTCGTGCAACTCGGTATGGTTCTGATCTGCCACTTGGCAGGTCTTAGTAGCTATATACGATTCTGATGTATCACTTGGCATGCTTGCACAACTCAATAAAGTTCTAGTCTACCGCTTGGCAGGCTCGTATGGCATGGTACGGTGCCGATCCACCGCTTGATAGACTGACTAACTGGTTTGGTGTGGTTGAGACTGTGTTCACGCTTCGAACGGTAATGTTGGACAATGTGCTCACTTGGATCAATGATAGGTCCTTGTCCACACAAAGTGATAATGCGAAGTCATGCGCTTTATTGGGTTGTTCTTGTTGTTTTAGTGTGCGCCTATGCTTGGCATTGCTGATTTAGTGCAGGCCTATGCGTGACATTGTTGATTTGGTGCGTGCCCAGACTCGACATTGTTGATTTAGTGTGCGCCCAACCTCAACATTGCTAACTTAGCGCGCACCCAAGCTTAGAGTGCGCCCACGCTCGGAATTGTTAATTTAGTATGTGCCTGTGTCTAGCATTGCTGATTTAGCGCGCGCCCAGGCTTGGCATTGCTAATAGAGTGCGTGCTCTTTTGGTTTGATGATCCAAGAGTGTGCGCCCCATTGGTTTGATGATCCGAGAGTGCACGCCTCATTGGCTTGATAATTATAGAGCGCGTGCCTTGCGGGTTTGATAATTATAGAGTGTGCGCGCTACTGGTTTGATAATCCGAGAGTGTGTGCCCTACAGGTTTGATAATTCTAGAACACGTGCCCCGTCGGTCTAAGGATTCTAGAGCCCACGCCCTGATGGTCTCGTGATTCTAGAGCGCGCTCTTTGCTAGTTTGATGATGTGGGACCACGCGCCCTGCTAGTTCAATGGTGCGGGACTGTGCGCCCTTCAAGTTTGATGATTTAAGATTATGCACTACGCTAGTTGATGTGGGACAATGCATTCCACTGCTTTAAGGCAACGAGATCACGCATCTCGTGGGTTTTATTATCGGCCCCGTGCGCCCGATTGGTTTCATTATTTGGGATTGTGCGCCCTGGTGTTCCAAGGGTGTACTCTATGTTATGAGGTCGAGTGCATCATTGGGATTGATGCCAAGCGTCCCTGCAGAAATGGTTAAACACCCCACTCCCATTGATTTGATTCCTTGTTGATCAGTCTCTAAGCAGGCAATGCTTTTGCTGTTCAGTCCCTGCATCGACGATATTTGCGCAGTCCAATCCCAATGCATACGGTTTTGCTAATCAGTCCTCTGCTGTGACAGTATCGGAAGTTTCAGTCCCCGTATTTCGGAACTTTTGTTAAGGAGACACTCTTATGGTATTGCTAGTTGTTGTTCAGTCGGGCCCATCAGGGCGGCCCCTACATTGAGTTGCTGGTTGTTGTTAAGTCAAGCCCATTCATGTGGGCCCCTACATTGGGTTGTTGTTTGCTGATTTTGGCGGGCCTCTTCATTAAGTTGTTGCTTGTCGTTTAGTCAGACCTATTCAGGCGGGCCCGTGCATTGAGTTGCTGGTTGCTGTTTGACCGGACCCATTCAGACGAACCCATACATTGAGTTGATTGTCGCCGAATTGGCCAGACCCATTAAGGTGGGTTCTTTTGTCGAGTTGTTGCTGACTTTTCCCCTCATCACCGAGACACTGTTGATTTAATCGGATCATTTGGGGAGTTTGCTTATACCTTATTTGCAAGCTAACCAAACTGACACATAGTATGTTGTCCCTCTAAAGTGGGGCACGCTCGTGGAGATGTTTCGATATGGCTATACTGGACTTTTATCATCAGGGCAAATGAGTCTCCCACGTCGAGACATACTCTGGTGATTACTTACTACGTGAGAGGGGTTGGACAAGGAGTGAAGGGAGCACAGCCTGTGACCGAATCGCCGACTATATTTTTCGGAGGGAGAGCTACTAAAGGGAACATTGTCTACATGTCGTGTTTCACCATGTTCCTTTTGCACCGGGTGGTGCTCTCTTTGGCTTCGATGGTTGCAATCTAAAACCCCTCAGCAAAGGCGACAACAAGGAAAAGAGACGTTATGACAGAAGGATAAGGAGGGAGGTTGCTAGATCCGGTTTATCCATTACCACTTGCTTACAGAGGTCAAAGACGGATGAGTCGGATCAAGAATCTTGTTGCGTGAGCGATGTTGACTGTGGGGATTACTTCGATTGGGATACCTATAGGGATCAAGGTCGCTTGACTTTGAGTGGACTCAAGACGACTCATGACACTGGCTACCAGAACGAGGCATAAATGAAGGGCAACCATATGTCGGATTGCGTATCTCTTGGCACGATACCTACTCGAGGGGGATTGACTGAGACTTTACATGTCATGGGAACCCAAGTCGGAGGAGGTAGTCGGTCCTTCCAGGGGAAAAGGACCAGTCCCGTACCTTAGGGATGACTATAGTCACGTTCTAAGAGCAAGTTTTGATATGCAGGCTTTTCGGAAACCCCTCTATGGACATTGCTTTCTTGAGGTGCCTTACGACTAGTACATCTACGACAAGGGGCGCGTTGAACTCTTGATTGGAGCGATATGAGACATTTCCTTGGCAGAGGAGATGTACCTTAGGAGTGTCGTGGACGACGAGATGGCCCGGTGTATGGCCTACATTCTGCACATTGATCCGGTAGCTTCTCTTAACATCAGTTATGTGGTCCTAGAGTCGATTGCGACCCAGATTCTTAATGATAAGGAGGATCAGCGCGTACCAAAGATGAAGTCTAAGACAGTTGAGCCTGGGGTACCATGCGTGATCATCGATTGAGGTCAATCCTTCTGCGTCACTTAGATGTACGTTATTATTATTATTATTATGACTCATCAGTGACTGCAGTACTTCAATGGCTGCTCTCTTCATTCCTTGTATACTACTCTTCGGTCTCTGGTCATGGTTCTGCAGAGTATGACTTTTGTTCTCCTCATTTTGCACATGTTTTTTGTCATGTGATGTATGACATGAATGGTTGTTTTCTTCTTTCTTTTTAATTATGAGATCACACTCAAAGTCGTCTAAAGACTCTCTGAGCATGAACTCCATTGACTTTGAGTCTGACTTTTACACGGGGTCAAGCGCAAGCGATAAAACCAAACACTGCGCTTTAAGTCGTGTCGCCGTCAGCAGGAGGGATGATGCTATCTAGTCGACCATACTACTGAGAGAAGGGGTTTGACATGTATTTATTTAATATACAATCTTAGCAAAAATTATGCGTGACAGTCTGTCGGTACACCAACCCACTGCACTCGATCAGGGAGGAACACCGAACCTGATTCTGAAAGCGGTGGGAGTGCGGCACCGGTTCAAGAAAACGAGACTTGTAATTAATCAAAAAGGTAATAATTAATCATAAAATAAATAAAGAAGAAGTAGAGGAGGAGGGGAGAGAGGGAAACTTCTGACACCCCCCTTGGTTCCATGAGTCGGACCCGTGGTCAGGATCGATGACAAAACCAAAAGGGATAATCTCACTAGACCCTGAACCTTTAGTCTCCTCCAACTGCGCTCGCTCACTCCTTTGTTGTTGTTTGGTTTTGATGCCCGTACCGATAACTTGAAAATCCGGTGCCGTAACCAGTAGGGCTAGGCCTAAGTCTGAGCTTAAGAAGCACAAAATACAATATGAAGTGCCCACCAACTACGGGAAACTCTACAACATTGCCACTATGTAGAAAAACATCTGGAAGATCTAATTGAGACTGCTCCACTAGCATGGTACCGTACTCTCAAACAAGGACCCTCCCTCAAAAAAGTGGATTGGATAGCAACGCAGGAGGTGCCGACACGCATCAGCCAAATTCATATGGTAGATCCCCAAATGGTCTTGACAGAGTACTATGAGGATACGCGAATGGGGGCCCTTGAAGGGAGTAGAGCCCCGTTTGAATGGACAGAGACGACTTTGGTCTATCGGATCCGAATCATGATAGAGAGAGGGGTGAAAGTAGCTTACCAACCATAGTGGGCTGTCCATGAGTTAGCTCTGGACCCGACGGAATGAACTTGGTCACTTCCCCAGAGAAAGCAGGGGGGGGGGGCAAATCAGTTAACCCTCTACTGGCTGTCGGTCAAGTCCGCCTACAGTGTCTGGGGGATGTGGTTATTGATCGCTGGGCCAACCAGCTTAACATGGACCGTTCTCTCCTGAAGCCTATTCGATGTTTCCAAGATCAGAAATCTAAACCTGCAAAAATATCGTCCCTACAGTGGCAGATAGCACACCGCTGCCTGCCCACAAACGACTGGTTAATAGACCACACCAACCTGGAACCGCGGGGCCTGGCGCTGCCATGGTGTCAGCCGTGTTTGCACATGTTTTCTTCCCGTAAGAGGGCAGAGACTATTGAGCATATTTTTATGCAATGCCCAATAGCCCAGTTCATGTGGAGGTGGTGGGACCGGATTTGGCGGCAGATGGTAACAGACTTTCCCTAGCCATGGTCATGGCGGGCCATTCTGGCGGGACATTGGCCATTGGCAGCGGAAGGTTCGACTTTTGTTGAAAACATGTTTTGGGTGGGCAGGAGGGCGGTGATGTGGGTGCTCTGGAGACAAAGGTGTGTCTTGGCCCTGGAAAATGTGAGGATAGAAGGGGCGATAATAGTGGAACAAATCCAGCAACAGGTACAGCTAGCACTCATACAAAGATGGTTCGACACGAAGTCACAGCTGGATCTTTTCACGCAAATCTCTGATGTCAGGAAGGGAGTCACAACATTTTGCACAAACTGGTTGGGAGGAGAGAGGGAGGGATGGGTAGCAAAGGTCACATGGGGAGGGGATAAAGTCGAAGCTCAACGAAGTTTGGAGGAGATGAGGGACTACAAGTTGGTTTTCAAAGAATGAACCCAGGTGGAACCCACAGACTTCCCGAACCCTTCCCTCCCCAAGCCCTCTCCCTGACGGAAATCTTGGTTTGATGACACTCCCTAATTCATTGCTACAAAGGCAAGGGTATGGAAGGAGGTCCCACTGGTGCCCCCCCAGTGTCTCCTTCTGCTCCCTCTGTACAGTTCAAAGTCAGAAGTGTGGGACGCTGGACCCGATTTTCCACCAGGAGAACGATTGTTAGTATCACCATTATTACCACCATCACCATTATTACCACCATCACCATTATTACCACCATCACCATTATCATCATCTTCATCATGAGGGACGCTGAGCCCGGTTCTCAGCAATTTCGATTTGGCTACTCCGGGTAGACTGTGAGGACCCCGGCCTCAATTCCCTTATTGATAATGTTAGCCTTGGGCACTGGGCCCTTTTTGTCAAAACAAAAACAAAAACAAAAACAAAAACAAAAAACAAAAACAAAAACAAAAACAAAAACAATAACTTAATGTAGGGGCCCGCTTGAATGGGCCCGACTGAACAGTAACCATCAACTTAATGTTGGGCCCCGCCTGAATGGGCCCCACTGAACAACCACCAGCAATACCATACGAGTGCCTCCTCAACAAGAGGTCCGAAATACGAGGACTGAAACTACCCATACCGTTACGGCAGAGGACTGATCGGCAAAACCGTATGCATTGGGACTGGACTGCGCAAATATCGTCAATGCAGGGACTGAACAGCAAAAGCATCGCCTGCTGAGAGACTTGTTTTTTTTTTTTTTTTTTTTTTTTTTTTTAACAAAACACACCCTCGCCAGTGTTAGTGCTGCTGATAAAAGCAGACACCGCTAACACCAGGAGGGAGGCTCCATCTATTGGTGGGGAGCATCACCTACTGGAAAACGGGTCCAGCATCCCATATACAGAAATTGAGAATGTCTGAGAACAATGAGAATAGTGACTGTGAGATCTGCCAGCATTGATTGCCCTGCACCTTAGGGGATTGACTGAGCAGCCTTAAATAGTGACCTCTTCACCTTCCCATATGCAAAATTGAGAATGCCTGAGGACAATGAGAACAGTGACTGTGAGGTCCGCCAACATAGATTGCCCTGCACCGCAGGGGATTGCCTGAGAAACCTTTTTTTGCTGGGGAACGGACTGTGTGCAGATCTTGATTATGAGTCCTGCCAGCATTGATTACCCTGTGTCCCAGGGGATTGACTGCGCAGGCCTGTCTAATGTATCCTTTTTACATGCCTGCCAGCATTGATTGCCCTGAGCTCCTCAGGGGATTGACTGAGGGGATTGACTGCGCCGGCCTGTCTAATGTATCCTTTTTACATGCTTGCCACCATTGATTACCCTGAGCTCCTCAGGGGACTGACTGAGCAGGAGAGGACCTGGACATGACCACTATTATTCCCTTTGCATGCTAGGGTACCAAGCTCCAGTCATGTCATTATTGGACCGGCCTGATGCGCAAGGGGGTGGGGGGCGGGTTCTGCTTCCAGGGGGCGACTGGGGCAGACTGCCGGTCCTCCCTCTACCCTTACTCTTCATGAACGGTTCAATAAAGTCACTATTGGAGAGGTTACCCTGTATCACGGCCATACCAACTCAGTTCCATTAAGACATTGTTGGGCAAGGGGAAGAGGTCAGGGAATTCCGAGGCAGGGGGGAGTGAGATGTTGCTAGGAATTGCAGTCCAATCGTGGAAGGTCAATCGGTAGTTTTTCTGGGATATGTCCAGCCGATCGTTGCCATCCAGGTGCCAGCCCTCCCACTGAATCCTTGCTATCCATCCTCCCTGTTCTCCCCCCAGCCAGTCCATGCATAATTCATGTAGTTTTTGGATAATGTATGTTCTTTTGGTGAGGACTAACATTGTTTGCACAATTTTTTTCCACTGGGCTCTGATCGTTGTTTTTATTATGTCTTTGATCATGTCCATCATCTCGCCGCTTTCCACATGGGCGTCTTCCAGTGCTAGAGTGCATCTGCGACGCCATATGGCCCATAGGACCGCGTCCCTTCCAACCTTAAACAAGTTGGCCGTAAAGGTCGAGGTTTGAGCGGTCCAATGCCCCGTTAGTAAGGCTCTCCATTCCCACGGCCAAATGAGGATTGAGGTAGGGCATTGCAAAAAAAGGTGTTCTATTGTCTCATTAACTTTTATGGAGGGAAATCCTTCTTTGCAGGCCAGGCACCAGGGAAGGGCCACACCTTTCTGTCCCAGGTGGGTGTGGTCAATGAGCCATGCGTTTGTGGGTAGGCAGCGATGGGTGATTTGCCATTGGAGTGAGGCAGTTTTGGCTGGTTCGGCTTTTATCCCTTTAAACCATTTGATGGGTGTCACTGAACTCAATGGGACATTTAAATGCCTTGCCCAACGATCCACTATACTGTCTTTCAGGTTGATTCTGGTCCTAAGCATCCGATAGGAGGCCTTAACCCCCAGTGAGTGGAGATATCGATATTTTGGGATGCCGTTCCTCGGGGGAATCTTCCGTCTCCACTCTGCAGCATCTAAGGGGAGGTCCTGGATTGTCACCTCTGGTCTGAATGCCACCTAGGAGTCCCCATCTCGTAGGACCCTCACTCTATGGAGTATTCCAACATCAATCCAGAAGACTTCATTCGGCCCTCCCCTGATCAGTCCATTCTGCTGTGTTCGATAGAAAAAGTTTACCAGCACTTCCCCTGGTCTGCCAATAACTACTTGTCCCACCCGCGTTGCATCCCCTCTTAATACAACCCAATCACCCTCCTCCACCATTGGTGCTCGCCGAAGGGTCCTCAACCGTGCAAGAGGGAGAGCGAAGAGGATCTGGTCTAGCCTCTCGCTTATTCTTTGGCAGTGGGGGAGCTTTGTTCTCAGCTGTTCCTCCGTGACCCAGTTAGCCTTGGTTTGGTCCCAGAGATCCCCTACCCTCATGACCCCATTTCTTACCCATTCCTTCCACAGACGGCTGGAGCTGAGAAAAACCCGCCCCTGCTGATCTGTTACCCATCTGTTTCCAAATAGGGGTTGGCGCAGAACTTCCTCCCAGCGTTCAGGGAACGGTCTATCCGGAAGCGGGAGCCTCCTCCAGCCCTTTATTAGGTCGATCCAAAATCCGTCTTTCCTTCGATCCTTGCGAGCTGCCGCCCGATCTGAGTGTGGTTGTGGCGGGGTGGGGGGTCTGGGAATTGCCCAGAAGACATCGTCTAACCATGCCATTGGGTGTATGGTGGAAGCAGCCTCTGGTGCCAGTCTCGAGAGTTGTTCCCAGGCCAGGGGCTCCCAGGTAAGTCCGGGGGTGCAGATAAGCCGCTTCAACCGTTGGAGTGAAAGGGCAGTTGTTTGAGTGGTTGGGTCGAGTATCCCCAGGCCACCTTGTGACCTTGGCTGCACCACTACATCCCAAGCCACCCGACTAATGGTATGGTGGTTTTCGTGGTTACGTCTCCATAGGAAGGCAGCTACCTGCCGTCTCAAGGCCTTTGAAGCCTCTCTGGTCAAGGGCCAAATTGCCGATTTATACTAGAGTGTTGCCAGAACCACATTATTAATGACTAGGGCCTTTCCCAAGAGGGATGTGTTTTTATCCTTTCATGTTCCCAGCTTTTGCAGGGCCGGAGACATTATCCAATTATCATTACTAACCGGTTTTCCTTCAGCTGAGAGTTGGATTCCCAGGACTCTGATGGGGGTGTCGAGGGGGAGCCATGTCACCTTTGGGCTCTCCGGAGGTCTACCTCCATCATGATGCATCCACCACCCCAATATTTTGCTGCCCCAGTTAATTGCCATATCAGAGAGGGAGCAAAACCGGGCCAGCCTTTCAATTTCCTCCATATTTTGAGTGGAAGCCTCCACCATCAAGGTGAGGTCATCTGCAAATAACGAGCACACCTGCAATGCATCTTGTGGGATGGAGGTCGTCCTGATTCTACTGATGTTCCGGTTGGCTCTAAGGTTGGCCGCCAAGGCCTCCATTACTACCACGAAAAGATATGGCGCGATTGGATCTCCTTGGCGGACAAATCTCTGTAGAGGGAAATCCGGGGCGAGGTTTCCATTCACCTGTACACGCGTGGTGGCATTTTGGTGAAGAATACGTATCCATCTCCGAAAAAGTTCTCCAAAGTTCATTTTCTCCAGACATTTATCCAAGAAATGTCAATCCACATGGTCATATGCTTTTTCAAAATCTATAAAAATAAAGGCGGCATTGCACGTGGACTGTCGAGATAAGCTTAAAAGCTCATTAACTAGGAAGATATTATCATGGATGCGTCACCCTTTAAGGAAGCCAGTCTGTGAGGGGTGGATGATTTGCTCCAATGCCGGAGCCATTTGGTTTGCTAATGCTTTGGATAGCATTTTGCAAACCACTGTTAACAGCGTGATTGATCGATAGTTGCGAATATTCATTTTGTCTCCTTTTTTATACAATAGTGTGAGAACCCCTTGGCCCACTACCTCCCCCATGTCTCCTTCCTGCCATACCTTCTCATAGAAGGACATCAAGTCCTCCGCCATCAATGACCAGAAGGTCTCCAAAAATTCTTTCGGGAACCCGTCCACCCCAGGGGTCTTCTCCTCTTCCATCTGCATAATCATGATGGGTCTCCCTGTGTGCACAACACTACTGTTCTTTGATTGTGCGGTGTACTTACTCCCCTTCCGGACTATAAATGTGCTGATGTGACTGGTATATTGAAACAATTGTAATAAGGGACGCTGGACCCGCTTCTCAGCAGGTGCTGCTCCCCTCCAATAGATGGAGCCACCCCGGGAGAGCTTGAGGCGTCTGCTCCTACCAGAGCCACAATCCAGCAAGCAGAACGACTGCGACACTCAAGGGGCAATTGGAGTTACCCACGGACTATTACCTCGACAACAACTTACAAGACGCATGAAGGACACGCTCCCGGGATCAATTCTGTAAAGGGCCACAGGGAGAAATCAGTCAAGGGCCACAACGAGAAAAGGATGGGCCATGAAGAGCTTCAACGTCTGCAAGCCAGAATGATCCAGGGACTAGGATGTTGACGAGGTTTAGCAGCCGGAGGGCTCCATGAACGATAACCAAAGTTACTCTAGCTTATGCCTATACCATAATAAGTGTGGAAGGGTGGTCATCATGATGGGCCTCCCTGTGTGCACAACACTACTCTTCTTTGATTGTGCGGTGTACTTACTCCCCTTCCGGACTATAAATGTGTTGATGTGACTGGTATATTGAAACAATTGTAATAAGGGACGCTGGGTCCACTTTTCAGCAGTTGCTGCTCCCCACCAATAGATGGAGCCACCCCGGGAGAGCTTGAGGCGTCTGCTCCTACCAGCACCTCAAGCTGTCCCTCGGGGCAGATTCTTCCAAAAAAAAAAAAAAAAAAAAAAAAAAAAAAAAAGCAGTCCATATCTCTTCCCGGGTGAGTGGGTTGTCAAGAATCTCCTGTACCTTCTGGGGGAGAGAGTGGGTCAGGGGTTTGAGAAAGCCTTCAATCTCTCGATCTCTTATGATGATGTTGGTGCCCTTAGTTTGTGAAGTAAAAAGGGCTTTGTAGAAATCTCTGGCCGCCTTCATACATTGAGGTGTGGAGGTGGCCAGCGGTTTCTGAGGGTCGGTGGGGTCCCGGAAGGCCTCAATGGTCTGCCTCTTTTCCCTGACCCTTGCTAGGCCAAAGAAATCAGAATCCATGGCTCCTTCCGTAATGTGTTTGGAAAGTTTGCCTCTAATCCTTATACCTTGCCATCTGTAAATTGCAAATTCTAGTAGTTTATTTTGCAGATTCTGTAATTGCAGGGTGGGGTTATGTTGCTGAAGATCTTGAATCTGATATTGAATCTCCATTTCCTCTTGATAACGTTTTTCAGCCAATTTTTTAGAGAATTCTCTGGTTTTGCGTCCCAGGAAAAAGAGCCCGTTGTTAAACCATGTGACTCCAGACTCAAAGTGTTTTTTTTGCTGGTGCCAGTAGGCCCAAACCTCATAAATCAGGTGAACAAAGTCTTGTCTGTGTAGAAGTGAAGTATTAAGTTTAAAGAAGCTTGGGCGATGGTTCGGTTTCTGACCAAAGGTGAGATTGACCCCGCACAACGCATGGTCCAACCCCGTGAAGGGACTACGAGGGAGGAGGTAAGCGAACTGCATGGCGCCGACGAGGTCCTCAGACATAAGAATCAAATCTATTCTGGATCTGGAACGCGTTTCTGCCCCCGTTGTGCAGAAACAGGAGTACCTTCTTTCGGTTGAGAAGACTCTCCTGAAAGTGTCGAAAAGGTGGAGCGAGGAGTTCAAATCCTCGATTATCTTCTCGTCTGTTTCTATGTACGGTGGACAGGGGGAGGGGATTCTCCACCTATCTAATGTACGATCAGGGGCGACATTGAAATCGCCTGCCAGGATCACCGGTACGCCAGCAGGGATCTGCTGGCGAAGATTTTCAAAGAATTCCCGCCTGTCCCTTTCGTGGTTTGGTGCGTACACACATATAATGCAAATCAATTCCAGTTCCAACATCGCAAGTATGGAGACCCACCTTCCCCCTTGCTGGTCTGCGACCCAATGTACCCGTGTTGCCCTCGAGGTAGGTGGGATCCATATGGCGACACCCGCACTGCCCGGTCTTGGTGCGTGCGCTCTAAAAGCTTGGTGTGGCCATACCATTTGGTGTGCCCGGTGGTGGTCTGGAGTGTCCTGTAGGTGGGTCTCCTGTATACACACTACATCCGGCCATTCTTTGCCAGGGACCCCTTCAATTAATTCCCAGATTGCCTGCCTTTTGTCGATCGTGGCCGTCGCCAGACCGTTGACATTTAGTGTACGAAGGTCCAGGTCCGCCGCCCGCAGGCCCTTGCTCCAAGCCGGGTCTTTTCCATATAACAGTCGCCTGCTGAGAGACTGATCAGCAAGGAATTAAATCAATGGCAGTGGGGCGTTAACCATTTTCGCAGGGACGCTTGACATAAATCCCAATGCGGCACTCAACCGCATAACATAGAGTACACTCTTGGAACAATTGGGCGCACAATTCCAAATAATCAAACCAATCGGGCGTGCAGAGCCAAATCATAAACAGACTAGATGCGCGGTCTTGCTGCCTTAAAGCAGTGGAATGCACTGTCCCACATCAACAACTACTGTGGTGCATAATCTTAAATCATCATAAGCGGAACGCCTCCCTGGAGCTCCCTGGGGAGGACCCTGCCTATGCTTTCTCCCGTTTCTACAATCTGTTGGGGTAGTCAAAGCTGCCATTTTCAGTATTCTGAAGTAACTGAGCATGGTTTGGAGTGAGTAGTTCCTCTGAATAGTATCAGTCCCTAGCTGTCTATCTGACGCCCTTCTCATAAGGGTGAAGAGATACAAAGGACATTGGCTGCTCTGCATGCTCATACAAGACTACAAAAGACTACACCGCGGGAGGTCACACAGGGCCTGCTCAGTCTCTGGTTTTCAGGGTAATCAATGCTGGCAGACTCCACAGTCATTGTTTTCATTCTTCTATATGTGGAACACTGGACCCGGACTACACCACTGGACAAACACAGGGCCTGCTCAGTCAATCCCCTGATTTGCAGGGCAATCAATGCTGGCAGACCCCATAGTCACTGTTCTCATTTTCTCATTTTCTCAAGATATCCCCTTTTTCTGTATATGGGACGCTGGACCCGTTTTCCAGCAGGTGACGCTCCCCACCAATAGATGGAGCCTCTCCCCAGGTGTTAGTGGTGTCTGCTCGTACCAGCAGCACTAACACTGGTGGGGGGGTGTTTAAAAAAAGAAAAAAAAAGAAAAAAAAAAGAAAAAAAAAGAAGAAAAAAAGAGCGCACAGTCCCGCACCATTGAAGTAGCAGGGCGCGCGGTCCCTCATCACCAAACTAGCAGAGAGAGCGCTCTAGAATCACCAAACCAGCAGGGCGCACACTCCAGAATCCTCAGACCGGTGGGGCGTGTGTTCTAAAATCATCAAACCAATGGGGCGCGCACTCTCGGATCATCAAATGAGTAGGGTGCATGCTCTAGAATTATCAAACCCGCACGACGCACGCTATATAATTATCAAGCCAATGGGGAGTGCACTCTATGATCACCAAACCAATGGGGGGCACACTCTCAGATCATCAAACCAAAAGGGCGTGCACTCTATCAGCAGTGACATGCCTGGGCGCGTGCGAAATCAGCAATGTCGAGCCTGGGCGCACGCTAAATCAGCAATGTCAGTTATGGGCGCGTCCTAAATCAGCAATTTCGAGCTTGGGGGCGCACTAAATCGGTGATGCAAAGTCTGGGCGCGCGCTAAATCAGCAATGCTGAGCCTGAGCGCATGCTGGGCGCGCACTAAATCAGCAATATCGGGCATTGGTGCGCACTAAATCAGCATTGCCAAGCATAGGCGCACACTAAAGCAACACCAACAACTGAATAAAACGCATGACTTTGCATTGTCACTTTGTGTGGACAAGGACTTTTCACTAATCCAAGTGAGGGCACTGTTCAACATCACCAGTTAGCCAAATGTAAACACAGTACCAAGCACACCAAACGAGTTATCCAGTCTGTCAAGCGGCGGATCGGTACCGTACCGTGCCGTATGAGCCTGCTAAGTGGTAGATCAGAACCGTATCGAGCTCCGCAAGCCTGCCAAGTGACAGATCAGAACCGCATCGAGCTATTCAAATCTGCCAAGTGGCAGATCAGAACCATACCGAGATGCATGAGACAGCCAAGTGGCAGATCAGAATCATACCGAGTTATGCAAGCCTGCCAAGTGACAGATGAGAGCCATGCCGAGATGCGCGAGCCTGCCAAGAGCCATGCCGAGTTATGCAAGGCTGCCAAGTGACAGATCAGAACCATACCGAGTTGCGCAAGCCTGCCAAGTGACAGATCAGAGCCATACCGAAGTGCGCAAGTCTGCCAAGTGACAGATCAGAACCATGCCGAGTTGCTCAAGCCTGCCAAGTGGCAGACCAGAGCCATGCCCTGCACTAAAAATAGCGCGGGACTGGGACAGGCCCGACATTGGAATATGAAGGGTCGGTCCCATTCTAAAAATAAATTGGACCACTCTTAAGTATTATAAGGGCCCAATCTCTTGACCATTTTTTGGCCGTGCCTCACGTGACAAGACCATATGGCCACGTCGGTCCGGTCCCAAGTGGTCAACTTTATTTTTCTTACTAACCCTTGGTCCGTTTTCAGTGCCGTTTGGACCGGGCCGCACTAATTTGACCCTTGCAGTCGCGATGGCTCAACCCAAAGGCCGTGATTAGGATAATCGGCGCTAACAATGTATATGGTTCTTTGTGGAATTCAAAGTTGACCTTCACCCACCTACCTTTCGTTGTAGCCTCTAGGGCGTCTCTCACCACTATTTTTCTTTCCGCTGCTGACCTGCTATTCTGCAGGATGGTTACTCCTGCTGAGTGTGGCCTACTTGCTGGTGCCCATGAGGCCCTCCTGACACATCGTAGCTTCTGTGTCAATCTGCTCTTCGTTTGCTGATGCTCTTGAGACTCCGTAAGGTGTGTTTCTTGCAAGCAAATAAAGTCCGGTGGGTCGCGTCAAACCACTCTGTATATTTCGTGACATTGCCGTTCTTCCCCTGGTTCTCCAATATTCCCACCAGCCCATTCACATTCCATAACACGATTTTGAGCTCCAGAGTTTGCTCAAGTGCTTGCTCCCTCTTTTTTTTTTTTTTTTTTTTTTTTTTTTGAAACAACCCGAGCTAACGCTGGGAGTGCTGGTAAAAGCAGACACCACTAGCGCCGTCGGGGAGGCTCCATCTATTGGTGGGGAGCAGCACCTGCTGGAAAACGGGTCCAGCGTCCCTGTACAATGATTTGAATGTAATTTCTAGAGATCAGGTCACCCTGCCCTATGCTGCGATGTGTTGTTATGCTTAATTCCTGTGAATGCATGACAACCTGTCTATGTGAAATGCTGGGAGATCTCTATCCTCTTTGATGATTTTTAGATGTCGTTGTGTATTCTATTTTGACAGGTCAGGTGGCGAAACCCTCCCATTCATTTAGCATATGTGAGCTGGCGATCACAGCCAGYGGCCTCATATCACRATGATGCTRTGTCGTAGCAAACACTTCATATATTCTATCTAGATGCACACCTGTCCTATAGTACTTGTGTGGGCCGGAGGCCTGGTTTATCCTTCCATGTCTGTGTTTCTGTAGTTGAGAATATGTTGCACCCTATCTAGGTATGCCTTCCTTATATGCTGTGTCTAAATGTCTTAATGTACTTTTGTTTCTATCGGTTCATTAATGTTTCCGTGATGAGGTTGTGTGGGGTGGCTACGACCGTCCCTTTATGCCCGCCCTCCCTGAACCCTTTCCCCATCACATTATATTACGTTATATTACCTCACAGTTTGCTCTTTGATCCCAATGCCTGTTCTCTGTCGCACTATCCTGATTTACCTTCTCTTGCTAGCCTTGTGTAACCTGTCTGATAACCATTTGCCCGGCTCGCCTATCCCCTAAACCCTAAACCCTCATACCCCCATACCCCCATACCTCCCCTCTTGTTTTGAGTTCCCTGCCCCTGTGTTGCTACTAGAAGCCTACTGGTAGTCTCTTAGTCTCTTAGCCCTTTTGTCTCTTTTATCCCACTGCTCACTTGTCCATAGTCTTGGATTGTTGGTGAGTCTCCTGGCCGGCTGAAGGGGTGATGCTGTGGGGAGGGACACGGGGTAATGGGCGGGGGAGGGACTGGGGGAGGGGCGGTAGTGAGCGGGAGAGGAGGACACAGTCAGTGGGGGATGGCTGGGATGTTAGGAAGGTCTACCGGGATGAGCACAAAGTTTGTTGGTTGGATGTTAATAAGAAAGTGGTCGGTTGGCAAGAACTCCCACTGTCTCTCTGTGGAGAGCCAGGGTTGCCATTGGAGGTTATTTTGTTGATCCAACGTGCACAGCCTGTGATTCCGATCGACCGAAGTGGTTTGGAAGGCTTCAATGATCTGCGTTTTCTTGGCGTCTTCCAATTCTTGGTCAAGTCTAGCCCGAAGGCTTTTCCAGGCAGCATGTGTCTCAGCCGTGATTGTGTCAGCAAACATGACTCTTGCCTGCTGGAATTCAAAGGATTGTTGTTCTCTTTCATATGAGCACCTCATTCGCCAGGCTGCCATAAGCAGTGCAAGACGCGAATATTGGAAAAGGTTGGTCATAAAGCTCGACCATTCTGTTTCGGTTGGCGGGAGGGCCCCGAAGAGGATGGTTTCCACGTCCCATGGGAGGTGGTGCCCTGTTAGATAGTGCCATGCTGCATCCCACCAACGCTAGAGGCGTGTTACCATAGGGCAGTCCAAAAGACAGTGCTCCAGATTCGCACGTTTCCGAGGGAGAATGAGGTCGCAGTAAGTGCACAAGGGAGAAAGTATCCCTTTCTGCTCTAGATCTGTCCTCGCTGTCACCCAGTCGGGGGTGGGTAGGCATCTGTGTATAATTTGCCATTGTAGGGCTCTACGGTTAGTTGGTCGGATGTGGGAGTAGGACGTCCATTTAAAAAATTCAAAGTCCGTTTTTTTTTGTAGGGAGTCCCTGTCCCACCTTCGCAGGATATCATCCATGATTGGGACCGGCATGCTTGACGTTCGATATCCATTTTTGATAGTGTATTGCCATGGGTTCATTTTGGATGATCTCCCCCATTGCCATTCCCATTGTGCTGGATCGAAGAGGAGGTGGGAGAGGGGGCTGGTTGGTTCGTATAAAAACAAAGTGTCGTCCTTGTCACCACTCTCACTCTTATCACTGATGACATTGGGCTTTGGCAGTCCAATTCCTCATCTCTATGTATTGTTGACCATCTCGCCCCCGGTAGTTCTGGTCGGTAGGCGGCCAACTGCAAGTGGGCCGGTTGTACCTGTTCTACCTTGTAGACGGTCATGGGGAGATGAAGAGACTGAAGGTGCACCACCCAATCATTTTGAACGATGGTGGGACCATGTCGTAGTACCTTGATCCAGGCCAAAGGAACGGCCTCCTGGATTTCCTGCAAGTCTTGTGCCAAGTTGGGAGCGCGCCCCAGTTTTTCTCTTATTTTAGCTTCAGTATGCCAGGCAACCGCGTTGGTGTCCCACAGGTCCCGGATTGCAACGATTCCTTTTTTTACCCATCTCAGCCATTTGGACTTGCGCCGAAGGGTGAACGGTGCTCCCTCCTGATCTAGGAGTTGGGAGTGTCCAAACAGCGGCTGGCTTAGGATTTCATGCCATCTCAGCGGGACCAGTTTTCTCTTTGGACCATGGTCTCTCCATAAGCGTATGATTGTAGGCCACAATGGGTCGGTGCGCAGGTCCCACCTGGCCTGGCCACCCGCACTTGCATCCGAGTCCACCCGTGGGTAGGCCGGGATGGTCCAAGCCGAGTTAGTCAGCCATTGCAGGGGGTGCACCGGGTGGTCTAGAGGAGAGGGGGGAGCCAGGTTCGCAATCTGAATGTGCGCATACGGAGCCCATGGTATGTCATCGGCTAGTAGCACTCTAATGATTAGTTTAAACAATAGTGCATTAATTTCTCGTGCCGGGTCTATGATTCCCAACCCCCCTTTTGATCTGGGTTGAGTAAGGACATCCCAAGATAAACGTTTCAGGCACCGTGTGTGTGAGTGATCATTTTTCCATAGGTAGGCAGCTGCCGCCTGATTCAGCCTGGCTAATTGTTTTTTATTCAAAGGCCAGAAGGCGACTTTGTACCAGATCGCTGCAAATATTGCATTGTTTATTGCCAGTGCCCTCCCAACCAGCGAGGTTGGCTTTGTGTCCCAGCAGGTCATACGTTGAATCGCCAGGTCCACCAGCGCATCCCCATGTTCGGGGGGGGGGGGCAACGCCGTCAAATTCACTCCCAATACCCTGATTGCCACCTCCTTGCTTCGCCATGTGACTGGGGGGACGGTCGGAGGGTCATCCTGTGGGTAGTTTAACCACCAACCTTCCGTTTTCATCCCCCAGTTGACCTTCACGTCTGCAGCGATTTCAAACAGTTGTATGGTGTGTGCTAGTGCTTGGAAGCTCCTGGCGTTAGCCCGAAACAGGACTGTCAGGTCGTCTGCAAATAATGATGTTGTAGGGATCAGATGTTCCGGGATCTCAGGTACTTCGATCTCTTGTATGAGCGGGTTGGACTTGATCATTGCTGCAAGGGCTTCCGTCACTATGACGAACAGCATTGGTGCTATGGGGTCACCCTGTCGTACCGATCTCTGGAGGCGGAACGGTGCCGCTAGGTGGCTGTTAAGTGAGATGTTGGTCGAAGCTGTTCTGTGTAAGATGTTAATCCATTTGCAGAACAAAGGGCCGAAGTGCATTTTATTTAGGCACAGATCTAGGAAGTACCAGTCAACATGGTCATATGCTTTTTCAAAGTCAATGAACAATATTGTTGCATCGACTTTCCTTTGACGTGCATATCTGATAGTCTCATTGACCAAGAGTATATTGTCCTGAATATTACGGTGGGGCATAAATCCTGACTGGTCTGGGTGAATCAAATGTGGCAGGAGGGGCAGCAGCTTGTTTGCCCAGGCTTTAGCCACAATTTTGTAGGGCACTGGTAGGAGAGTGATCGGACGGTAGTTTCGTATCTCCTCCCTGTCCCCCTTCTTGTGTAGCAGGGTTGTTACCCCCTGACCAATCATTTCCCCAAATGTCTCTTCGTGGAACACTGCGTTGACGTATGCCACGAAGTCATTTGCAAAAACATCCCAAAAGTGCACCCAAAATTCTTTGGGGAGTGCATCAAGGCCCGACGTCTTCTCATCGTCCATGTCTTTCAGTGCCCGGAGGAGGTCGGGATGGGATAATGGTTCGTCTAGCTTTTCCCTTTGCTCTGTTGACAGTAGAGCAGGCAGGGCATTAAGCAGTGTGTCCCTTGCCTCATTTAAGGCCTGTGGTTGCCTTTGCCCCTTTTCGGATGTGAACAAGTGTTTATAGTATGTTGAGGCATATTCGACAATCTGATAGGAATTTTTGGCTACCGGTTGTGAGCTGTCAAAAGGGTGCTTGAGGGAAGGAACTGTGTTTTGTCTGCTCTTTGCCTTGGCTTTGTTAAAAAATTTCTTGGTCATCATTCCTTCTGAGGCATCCTTGTTGATTCTTGCTTGGATCCTCCACTTTTGAGCTTGGGTGTCTATATGGTCCTGGAGCTCGGCACGAACCCTTTGGAGTGCCTGGAATATAGGGCGGTCCAAGGGGTTTTCTTGAAGATGTTTATCTTATTGTTCTAGCTGCAGCAGCAGTCTATCTATTGTTGCCTTTCTTTCTCACGCTATCTGGATGAAAAGTTTTTTAATTCTCTCTCGGAGTCTCGCAATCCCTTCATTGAACCACTGCACCAGCGAAGGTCTGTTGGCTGACCAGAATTCCCAAAACTCTTTAACTTGTTTGTTCAAGGTTGACAGCTGTAAGAGTGATGTGTTGAATTTGAAGAACTCTGGTCTCCCTTCCCCTATGTCTTCCATTGGTATTGAAGCAGGGTTACCCTAAACTTCTCAATTGCTTTGACTATTGAGGATCTGAACGATGCCAGGTCTATTTTTGTAGAGCCCGGTGCAATCTTCTTCTCTAGGAAATCTGACTTCCAAGCGAAGGCGTCCGTCTTGACTGGAATTGTCGTGCTCCTAGCAGGCCGTACGGGATCGTTTCCACGACTTGCCATGACATTCATATCAGGTCTTCCTTTAGTACCGCTGTGTCCTGCAGGTGCATGAGAATGGGCCTGAAGTCTGCCGCTGAAATATTCTCCCCCCATATCCATCCCTTCCATTACCGATTCCTTTCTGTCCCCTAGCACATAGGCCCGAGTAGGCAGCTCCTTAGGAATCAGCTTCTGCAGGTCCTTTCCCGCACAGACGCTTGCCTCAGCACTAACGAGTTGGAGCTATGAATCCCCCGCGGTCATGACCGTGGTCAAACTCGGCGTGCGGCCAGGATCCCGACCGCAGGCCATGGCCCTTGCGGTTGGGTGCGACCGAGAATTTCATATATTAAAAAAAAAAAAACTGATGGACCAATTTTTTTTTTTTTAAATTGGGGTTGTAGGGTTTGAAGATACCTACAACCCTATATTTTTTGTTTTGGATTATCAAGTGTTTTTTCATTTTGTAAAAATAGAAAACCAAAAAACAAGTATTTTAATCAAAAGAAACGTAATAAAACAAAGAAAAAATTTTGTTTTTCATGTGTGTGTGTGTGTGTGGGGGGGGGGGGGGGGGGGGGGGGGGGGGGGGTTGTGTAGCAACACAGCTATCCGCCAAAAAAAAAATTTGGGGGACATTAGACATAAGCCTTATAGTCCATGTTAGCCACACACAGCATACACACAACAAAATGTAGGAGCAATTAGAGTTAGCATGTTAGCAGATGTTAGGAGAGGGTTTGAAGACCCAACCGTACGGGGGGTGCACACCCTTAAGCACGCTTTTCGCCGCCTAGCACCCATAGCAGCTCATCAGAGGGGTTAGCTTAGTAAATGCTCCTGTTAGTACGGGCAGGGGGGCAAGATGCAAGCCATAACAGGCAATCAGGGGGAATAGAGTTAGCAAGTCTGACCTGAGTAGTCATGGTCGGTGCCGCAGGAAGGTCCGATAACGCCATAACTCTAATCCTAGCCGTGGAGCGAACCGTCAGTAAGTTACAGCGTAAGCACTGCGTACGACACACAAAGATGCGTGTGACAAAACTCAGGTACCCAATGCGGCATGCGAGCAAGCAGGCTCGTGCAAAGGGGACCGGTGTTACGGAGAACTGGGGGGCGAAGAAGACGTGGATCAACTACTTCCGCGTTACCGCAGGAAGCTGTGTGTACTTGCGTAGGGGTATAATGCATTTATGAGCTATTATATTATTATGTAGGCGTAGGTTGTATATCGCATCCATTCTGAGCGCAAGCTGGGAAGCGTAGGGGTAAGATGCTGGTGTGTAAAGCAGGGGGGAGGGGGCGCCAGGCATGTATGAAGGGGGGTGAGGGGTAATATTAGGTGTGTGTTCTGTGTAGGGGACTAGCAGAATCCGTTTTGCTCCTTTGTTGAGGGGTTTGAGTCTGGCATCGTATTTGCTCAGAGGGCTCGGTATCATCCTGTATCTGTAATATTTCAGGGTGAAGATTGGAGGGGCGGGGGGTGTTTGGTGGTGGATGCTATGTCTGTGTAAGTGTGACCGTAAATAATATGGGGGTTTCCGTGCAGGGGACTGGTACAACGTATATGCTGCCATGTAGAGGGGTTATTGTTTCTCTAAGCATGCCTTGCGTAAGGGTTTGTTGTAGAAAATGTATCAGTATCATTCCAGGGTGTGGCAAGGGATGGCGGAAGTGCCTGGAGGTGGGCATATGGGTGTATTGTCTGTTCTGCTTGCTCGATATTGTCTGTATATCGAGACCCGGGGCTTGTCTTGTAGTTTTCTTGCAAAGGCAGCTTTCTCGTCATACGATTCAAGGTTTTTGTTTTTTACGGGGCTATCGCGTGTAGATGTGTGTATTGTTTGTCCTGAGTGGGAAGGACTGGCTATGGAGGAAGCGGGTGATGTTGATACCGGTTTGTTTTTAATGCATGGGTGTTGTCCTATTTAGTGGTATTTGCATCGTTTCGGTCATGAGTTTTCAACATGTAGCGTTTAGACCGTACAGAGTACAGTTGCATAGTGTGTGGGTTTTAGGTTTTACCTAGGCGCGTGCATTTTTTGTCTTAGTCTAATGTGTAAGCTTTCTATTATGCGATTAGGTATACCCATAACTAAAACTGTATGAACCGATGTAGCAGTAAAAAAACATAGTTCTAATACACGTACCGTATAGGTTTATTGGTGACCGTACAGTCT
>BFEA01000047.1:1403007-1418960 GCA_003427395.1 Chara braunii
GGAATCCCGACCCCGATTGGCAGGACCCCCCTCCCCTTGGCCGCGGCGGGCCGATTTCGGCCGCGGCCACTTTGGTCATGACCGCGGGCCGTGGTCATGCCCGTGGCGACCACGGCCGCTGGGGATACATAGAGTTGGAGTGATCGGTGGATTGCCATGTCCCAAACCGAATGTTTCTCGTTCCAACGGCATGGGAGAACTGCTCTACGCCTGGCCGTTTCTCACATTCAGTTTTGTCGCTGCTTCAATCTCTCTTCGTTGTCCCTGTGCTATTTTTTGCAGCTTGATGGTTGCTACCTAGAATTCTATGTTCTTGTCCTTCAAGGCGTCGACTTGGGCTTCAAGGATCGCCACCTGTCTCTGCAGGTCCTCCTTTGCTCCCTCTATCTCTTTTGTCGGTTCCTCCACCTCCGCCTGCCGGTCTTGTGATTCTTGGGCCTGCCCTACCTTGCTTCCTTGCTCCTCTCTTGTCTGTGCTTTGCGCTTTCTGTTGCTCCGTTTGTTGTCCTTGTGTTGACAAGTCTTCGACCATTGAAAGCACCTGCTGTATTCTTCCTCCCTGGATATGGATATCGTTCTTGGCAGGTCGGGCCTTCCTTGCGTATTGTGCCGCGTAAAATTCATTTATCTCCTCCTGATGCTTCCGCAACTCATAGCGGTTTGCTGAAGTTTTATTCTCCGCTACTTGTGTGGCCTGTTTGAGGTTGCGCAAGTGCTTGTGGTGGGTCAATCGGATCTCACACTCATTCTTGCGTCCCCATTCCATCTGCCACCATTTGTGCCCGCTCCACTGTGTCCTCCTCCTCATCGTATTTATCTTTTTAATGATCCTCCTCTATTGGGTCTTCCAACCCTGCGTCATCGTCTGTTGTGTCATCTTCCGATGAGAGGTCCCTCTGGTCCTCCTCTACCTCCCTTATCTCCTCATCTGACATGTTCTCCTGATTGTGCATGTGTCTTTTCGCTTCCTCTTTGGACTCCGAGGTGGTTTCTGTTGAAGTAACCTTGCGTGCTATGTCCATCGATTTTCCCTCGAGACTGGATTCTTCCATCCCTGCTTGCTGGCTCTCCCCACTCTGCTGAACTTTGTCCCCAGGCTGCAGTTTCTTTCCTTGCTGTATCTGCTGTTCCTACTGGTGTGCTCCCTCGGAATCCTCGGAATGCGCTTTCCTTTTTAAGGAGGAGCTTGAGGCTGTGTGCGGCCCCTCCCTTCCCCTTCCTCACACTCCATACTCTGCCCCTGTTCTTCTTTCAGTCCCTCTGTGTTTTCCTTTTGGCTCTACTGTTGATTCCTCTGCTGGTTCCAGATCCTATAATTCTACAGGAACGCCCTTTCCGCCGTTCCTCCAACTTGGTGTAATTCCTCCATGGTGTGAATCCTCCATTGGTCATCTTGGATTGTTGATCAGTGGAGCATTGGTTTGGTCAGGTAGGCTGAGGTAGCCCATTTCTTTCTCCTCCATTCTCTTGGCTCCTGTGTGCCTCCATCTGCTATCGTATGGTGGGTATTAGTACGACTTCACTGTTGGTGTGGTCTTAAGTACCCATACCAACCTTGGGGTCTCAAGGTTGTCATCGAATATCCGACGTTGGTATTGCACCGATTTGATGTACCAGAACCCTAGCTTATTTTCGCATTCCACCAGCATCGATTGTTGCAGTGGGGTTTGTTTGTTGCCTGCACCCGCCTGCGGACAGTGTGATCCCAGGTGACCTCTGCGTCGGCACTTGAAATAGAAGGGGTTTGTTTTTGTCGAGATGAAGATGGTGAGCCTTTGCCTACTCTTCCGGAATATCCACTACTCCGGAAATTTTGGTGGTGTGCCCGATTTGACTTCCAAACATGCTACCCGTGAATCATGATTGGGCACCAGGAAGTCTCTTGATGATGATCTCGCCGACAATCCTCCTGCTATGATGATGCTCCAAGCTGGTCCAACGGTCTCCACACTTTGGTTCCATGGGGCTGACTCCACTTTCTTCCACCGACGTTGACATTTGCCAACTCGCTCGAGCGCTCCAGCCTCTATAAGGGCATTGGCTATGGAGTACTTGACGTGGAAAGCACAGGGGAAATGAACAAACCACAACTTCCACCACAATTCTCCCTTTTCCACAATGCCTCAGGCCAGCCGCCACAATAGCCTATGACGTGGATTGGCCAAGTGCCTCTGGATGCCACGCGTGCGTTAAGCGCTATCGCCAGATCCTTCTATCCCCTCACAGCATCCTCATGCCAACGCATCCCCACGCACTAGGTGTCAGCACCATGCCACGTGCATGAAGCCAGCACCACGCCATCCGCCAGTCGCCAACGCCTCGCTGCTTACCTGTAGCCAGCGCCTCACCATCCGCGAGCAACCAGCGCCTCGCTCCTCTCAGAGAGTCAGCGCCTCGCCACCTTCGAACCACCAGCGCCCCACTACCAGTGCACAACCAGCGCCTCGCCACCGATGGCTGACCAATGCACAACCAGGGCCTCGCCACCGATGGCTGACCAACGCACAACCAGCGCCTCGCCACTGATGGCTGACCAGTGCCCCACCAAGCGCACGCTGCCAGCGCCACACCTCCAGCACGCACGTTGACATCAGCATGTTCCGCCATTGCGCGAGCGCCTTTCCTATAGAGAATGATCTTTTCTGCTAGCTGGAAGCCAACCAATGATGGGGTTGCTGGGATATTCCCCTGCCAGCCTCCTCTGCACAAAGCTGTGCATACCTTCTGAGAGGTTATCAAACTGAACCCAGAAGTGATTCCTCATCATTGACTGACGATGTCTTGATGCTTCTGCCTGAGGAGGGTGTGGTGGCTTCCATGCTTGAATTGTCATCACTGCTCCCTTGCACTTCAGCGAGCCAAGTGAAAGAATGTACTGCGTAGGTCAGATCCACACAAAGAATCACCGTGAATTGCCCTCACTTGTGATATGATACCTCCGGTTCGTGCCCTGGCACACTATCCAGAGCTCGAAGCCTATCCATTACCCATCCGCGCTTCTCATTCAAAGAGAGTTCCCGTTTTTTGCCAGAAAAATTGAAGAGGACCGCGTGACGCTCATAGAGCTCGTTGATCAAGGGAATATCCACTTTTCCCATACATCCACCTTTTCCTCCTTACCTGGTTCCCCCTTGAGGACTTTCTTTTGTGACTTCAATCTCCACTGTAATTTTGTTTTTTCCAACAAATTTCATGGCTCTCTACGGTAGCGTTCGTGGTTTGGAGGCTCCCGTTCCACCAGAGGCGGTTGCTTGTGAAGATGCTTGGGATGGTTGAGTTGCCACTGATGAATTCTGGTCTTGATTGAATTCCAATTTTTCCTTGTCGTTCATGGCCTTCTGAGTGGCCGCCGAGTTTGATGCTGCTATGTTTGACCTTTGTTGACCTTCTCCTCAACGCCGCTGTTGCCCCCACTCACTTTTCTTGCCTCCTTTTACAATCTTTTTTATCCCTTTTCCGTTCGTTTCATCCCTCGGTCCCTTATTTCTGTGGTTTCCCACTTGCCATGTCTCTCCTGCCGTTCCCTTGGCCATAGCTCCCGTCCCTGCTCTCACTCGTTCTGCCTACTAACTTACTCTCTTTTTCCTGTTTCCGTTTTCTCGCTGGTTTTCAGTCGTTTCCCCCACCTTGTTTCCTTAACTTCACCTACTATACTTCTACTTTCCCTTGGTCGTCCCTCGTTCACCTATACTTCCCCTTATCTCCCTGCCCTCCTATTGTTCCCTGCTCTCTTGCTTTTCCCTTTCCACACTCTTGCTCTTGATTCCTTTTCTCCTTCGCCCTATCTTCGCCTTGCCTTCACTTCTTTGCTCTTTTCGCCCCCCTTCTTTTTTTTGCTCTCTGATTGCCTTGCCTCCCTTTGCCCTCTCTCCCTCTAACGCACGTGTCCCTCTCCCCTCTCCTGCTTTTTAGGAGTCCTTCCTTATTCCTCCCCTTCAGTCCCTAGTCTACGCGTGTCTTGCTCCCTTTCCCACCCTTCAGCACCCTGCATGCCTTAACCCTCGCCCTCGTTGCGATGGAGTATCCCGGCGATTCCCTTGGCAAAAGTTACATCGTCGCCGCTGTTTGTGCCGGCTGGTCGCCAGCCCACGTGAGTACCGTTGGTGCTCGCGCTTCAGCGTGCGAAATCTTCGTCGGTGGGATTTTTTTCATTTTTCTAAATTTTCTTCCTTCATTTTTCTTCTTTTGCATTTTTTCATTTCTTATTTTGTACTCTTTTTCGTGTTATTTTATTTTTCATTTTATCATTATTTTTCAAGTCCAACATGAAAGTCATGTATATGTGTGTGTGTCTGCGTGTGCAGTCTTGCTGTCTCTCTTTTGTATGGCATTTCCTTGTTCTCTCTGCATGCTCCCCGAGAGCCAAACAACTCCGTGTAGAATTGCATGTCAGGGTCTGCAAGGGCTTGTGAAGCACACTGTTTCGGGTTCTGGTTGGCTGCTGACAGCCTGCACCCTCGAGAACCGAAAAGCTACATGGGGTGCATTGGGGTCTGATGGCTGTTACATGACAAGATCCCACCTCCTCTTGGTTCAGGGTGGCAGTTGATGCTGATCTGCATGGCTGCCTTAGATTCTAAAGGATGCCCATTGCCCTGCATACTACTTCGGGTTTCAATGCTATGTTATTGATGTATGAATAAGATAAGGTCCAGAGCATCATCTTCCAGAACCCTTGCATTCCATGGGTACTAAGGTTATTTTGAGCCGCTATGCTGCAGTTGCTCTTGCTCAGTTGTGGTGGTCCACGTTGAATCTCTACTTGCACGAGGTTCACGCCAGCTTGGTGCTATTACCGATAAGTGGTGATTGATCCTGTTCTGTCATTGTCCTGAGCCACATTTTAGTTCATCACTCGCCTCTGCAGACTGTTGGACTTTCTTTCCCCTTTTTTTTTTTTTTTAATGTTGCCCGATTGCGAGGAGAAGGCTCCTCATTTTCCTTGCACGATGGACCAGGGATCAGAACATGTACTGCACTTGACCTTAGCGAAAAGGCCGAAAAAGGTATCTCCGTTGCTCTTTCTTTCTTTTTCTACACTACCGCTGGTCATTATAGCTGTATCTGGACTCGAAATTGTACCAGATACGGCTAGAATGACCGGGCGTTCTATTCGGGTGAAGACGGTAGTCTTTTTTCTGTTTATTGTAGCGTTGTGCAAGGAAAATGAGAGAGAGCAAAATGACAGAATTCCAGAATGCAAAATCACATTGAAAGCCAGAAAGTCGACCGCTGTCCAGAAAGCAGATATGCACTGATATTCCACCAACCAAGAACCAAAGCACCGAATCCAAATGTCAATGACAGCATACTCTCGCCACCAACAAGATATGTATCTGGAGCCCTTCCTCCTACTTGGCGCTCGTTGCCCAGACTACGATCGCACAGCTACTACCCAGCCTACGAATTGACAATGCAACCTGTTGACGTCAGCAGCAACAACCGGAGTACATGAAGATGTCGACCCTGTGGACCATCGCCGAGACCAGGTACGTGCCCTCACATCATCATCCTCATCTCTCTCTCTCTCTCCCCCTCATCTTCTTCACCCCACGTCTTCTTCCTCATACACGAAGACGACCACCTCCTCCGCTGACCATCCAAGCTGGAGCCCGGCTATGGGGGCTCTGCTATGGCGCTGCCCACAGCAGCGCCCTTCACCCTGCATGTCCGCGCACGCGCACAGTCACCTGCCCTAGCAGCTAGCAGCAGCACACAAGCGCTCGCTACAGCAGCGCTGCCGCCTGCTCTCCCAAGTGCCCGAATTCCCTCAGCGCCCTTCACCCTGCACGTCCGCGCACGCGCACAGGCACCTGCGCTAGCAGCTAGCAGCAGCACGCGAGCGCTCGCTCCAGCAGCGCTCCCCGAATGCCTTCTTCGCAGCCCGGCCCTTTCCTGTATGGAAACTGGCAGGCTCGTTGCCACTGGCTTGCCCCGTGAGACCGAATTTCCAGTAGCTTCAGTCTCTGCCAAAGTGTCTGCGTCCAGCCCTGTTCAGACAGTGGCCTGGGACTAATTTGGTTAGGCATGTCCAACCACCCAGGCACATTCGTGCGATGTTCCCTGCCTACCCCACGTTGCTGGAAGGGCCCAGAACGCTCACAAATCTTTCCCATTTCTCACTTGCAAGGCGGATATAACCAGCTGGTGCGTGGCAACTGTCTGGCGCCCAACAAGATTTGCAAAATTTGACGAATTCAGGGCTCATTGAGATTCGGGGGCCTGCCTTCACTTAGGGCGGGCACGCCTTTGCTGCAGAGGCCTTATGCCGCTATGCCGATCGGTAAAATCCTCGTACTTGCTATATAAGGCTTTTCATTTGTAATGTCTTTGCTCTGTTGATGTGACACATGAAACAGTGGCATACCATCATAGCCAGCTGCAGATTTGGACAACGGCAGCAGCAGCCTTTCCTGTTTCAGCCATCAGGAGTCGACAATGGAGTCAATCGACACACACAGCTCTTCAACAGCCAGGCCATCTGTTCTACAGAAGCATCAAATCAATGGTGAGTCAAGATGGATGACCACATTTCGTTCTGCATTCTCTTCTTTCATCCTTTTGTCATCTTTCTGCTTTCTTCATGCAAAGGTGGAGATAATTTTTTGACAAAGTTCCTTTGCAAGAAGGCAGAACAGTCACTTCGTGACGACTGGAAGTAAAGATTCAACTCTGCTTCCTTTCATACCAAGTCTGAGAGATTCGGGTAACCAAAAAGGACCGCAGAGTACAAGACTCAGAAAAGATCCTCACAAATTGCTCCCAACGTAATAAAGATCCTTCCACACTCACTGCTTTCGTCCAGGACCTTTGTTTTTTAGTCTAATTTTATTAGACACCCAAGAAACATAATCATTGAAAGAGACAGCTTCCACTACAATAGGCATAAAGGCATGATTGGTACCACAAAGTTCACTACATTGACCATAGTAAACTCCTCGCTTGATAAAGATGGAAGTCTGATTTATACGACCAGGTATGTCATCACATTTGACACCTAACGAAAAAACGGAAAACAAAAAAAAGGGCGAAGATTAGGGAAATTTGCATATATGTTTTCAAAGCTTCAGTCATTTGTGTGCAAATAAATGATGGTTTCTCCCGTGACCTCTATGGGCCCATCAACAAAACGAGAACATACAATACAAAATGAAAAACGAATGGTTATTTGAACTTATTTCAGATTGCTTATATGTATGCTGCAGAGCCTCCATTAGTGAATAATGTGGGATGGTTGGTTTTACTGAGCGTTTCGATGACAATTCTATTGCTGACCAATAATCCTTTAACCACCGCTAATCTGTTTAATAATAATCTAATCATACGATCATAGATAATTTGACCTATTTTTGTACAATCTTGCATGTTGCTTTCGTGTCCAGCACGTCTTGCTGCACTTCGTGCCTGCCTTCGGTCGGCGTCCGATATCGACGAAATACGCCCGACCATAGGCGCCACCAGGCGGTGGCCCTTTGGCCCCAGCTGACTGATGTGCGGCGGTGGCCCTTCGGCCCCAGCCGACTGATGTCACTACACCCACTTGTCACGTCTGAATCCTCTGCTCTGCACCCTCTTGGAAATATTTCTACTGGCAGTCTGGTACACTGGTTCAATCGGTCTCTAAGCCTGCCGGTGCACAACTGTGGGCTACCAAGAAATTCCTCTTGGACATCAAAATGTTTGCTGTATGTCCCCACAGTCACCAAAGCTGTAGGCCCCAGGCGCCCCTCTAGCCCCTCTGTGTTTGGTCCAATCCCTGGAAAAGCATACCAAGACCACTGGACCCGGTTTCCCAGCTGTAGGTAGGTGATGGATAGATCATAGAGGGTAGGCTGGGTCGGTTTTTCTGGGTTTGGTTTCTGCTAAGGTGGCTTGTTTGTTTTGGGCATCCTTTTTTTCCCCCCCCCCTGTAATGGGGATGCTGGGCCCGTTTCCCAGCAGGTGCTGCTCCCCACCAATCGATGGAGCCTTGCCCGGACCAGCCTGAAGTGTCTGCTCCTACCAGCACCTCAAGCTGCCTCCGAGGCTGTTTGCACTTCAAAAAAAAAAAAAAAAGTTTTGGGCTCCTAATGAGGGATGAAGAGGGAGTCCACCCCGAAAAGGGGGCATGGGACACTGGACCCGGTTTCCAACTTACTGGTGTTTTCTCTCACTGATACACAGACATCATAAGGGATGCTGGGCCCGCTTCCCAGCACATGATGCTCCCGATGAATAGATCAGAGCCTTGTGTTAAAAAAAGAAAAAAAAGAAAAAAAAAGAGAGACTCTGTGAGGACGTGATAGCCGACGATGCAGTCGCAAAAGTCGAGCATGAGCCCGGACCAGTGCGCGAGATGGGGTTTGACTAGGCAACCAAAGTACGCAACAGAAGGAGAGGAGGTAGTGAGGAAAAGGAGAAGGAAGGAAGAAGAAGAAGAAGAAGAAGAAGAAGAAGAAGAAGAAGAGGCAGCAGAAGCAGAAGAAGAAGAAAGGAAAGGGGGGGGAAGAGAGGGAAGAGAAAAATTAGACCAACTCGCAAATAGCACAATAAGGGCTCCACTTCCGAAAAATTATAGTCACGAAAATATGGAGTGGGGCCAGGCGATTAATCCCGACATGTTTCGGCCACCTCGCCTAAGTGGCCATCATCATGGGATCAATGCGCTTGCGAAGTGACTCTAACTAATGAGATATACACTCGAGGTAATGCTGTTGGTTCTCCCGTCATTGCGCGCGTCGATGCTGGAAGCTTTCATCCTCTGTCTACGTCCCAGTAGAGAGCACAAGTTTGAAACAGGTCAGAGGATGGGGGGTGTAGGAGATAAGTGAGATCTGGGAGAAGTCAGAAAACGGGAGGACTGCAGGGGCAGGAAAACAGGTTGGAGGCGTGGACGCAGAGGTTGGGATGAGAGCAGGAGCGGGAAAGCAGGTCGGGAGGGCAGAAAACTATGTGCAGAAAAAAGGGGGCGGGCAGCGAGGTGGAGGTGGGTGATGGACCGTATGAGGCAAAAAACAGGCTGGAAGTGTGGACAAGTGCGACAAGCGGGAAAAAAGAACATCAGCCAAAACGATTGGGGATGGATATGCGGAGACAGCGATCGTCATCGTGGCTTTGGACAGTCTAGTAAAGGAAGCTGAAAACATGGGTAGACCGTAGAGGTATAGGAGTGGGAATGAAGGAGGGAAGCATGTGAGCTGTTCTTCTCCTGACACGTTTTCCTATGGGCGGAATTGTCCTTTTTTCCCGCCGGCTGTAGTCCATTCCGGCAAGGGGAGAGGTCAGATAGCTACTTGGTCATTGCTAGGGTCAGGATATCACATGCTGATGACGTGTGAGATACGAGGCCGCTGCGCAAATCTGATATCCTGTAGTTCTTGGGGCAGACTCCAGATTCTGGAAAAAAACCGTCCCGCACGGCATGGTTGCAAACGTTTCCATTTCTCCTCTAAACCTTCCGAAAAGAATCGGACCCATCCATTCCAGCACCCCTCATTGGCCGAAGAAAAATCTTTAAGTGCCTTCGGGAACATCCAAGCTGGAAAGTTCTTGAGTCCGAGTTCCCGCCTGAGTGAAGGCAGACACTAACCCACTCCTCTGGAATTGGAGGAGTGGGTCATGATTCTGTGAAGGTGGCATTTGATGACACGTATCTTTTGCGTCTTGGGTCCATACGATCAATAATCCTGAGTGGTTTGGAATGTGATCTTGCCCTTGTCCCAAACATCAGTCTGGTTTTTCATCTTGGCTTCACAGTGTAATTCCCCGAACTGATCATCGGTCCTTACTAGAGTAAGATTCTGGTTGTAGATGAGACTAAACTCTGTAAAGATAGCCCTTGTCTTGTCAAGGATTGCCTGAGAGAAGTTGGGAAGGATAAGGAAAAGGCAACATCATCCACTAGCCTAAAACTGACGACCAGACGACGGTCCTTGCCTAAAGAATTGACAAAACAGAATTCCTGATGAGCACATACAAGGCAGGCAAGGGCAGGACTAGAACTTTTCCCCATTGGAATTCCTACAGTCTGTCGGATAATGAGAGATGAGACTTTGGAAAAGGAGTGTTCTAAATCGAATTTGTCGAATTCAATCAATAAGCAAAACTTGATTCTAACCCAACCTTTTTCACCGTGCCCTTTTCCCAACACAATCCATTTACCTGATTTGTTGACACGGATGGCATTGTGTCCTTTTGCCAGAAAAAAATTGCACACCCATTCTACTGCCCTAATGATCTCCAAATGGGGCAATTTCGTAAGCATCTCTTTAATATTGAAGCAGGACGAGATCAGCGTGCCGTCAGTCATCTTTTTCACCCTTCCGTCTAGCTTCATGATGCATTTTTTTAACAAGTTTATACTTTTCAAATTGAAGTGGCTGGTTTCTGGGATTTTCCACAGTAACCCGTTGACCGCTTTAGCTACCAGCTTGCAGGCTCTCACGCTTGGCTCTGAAAAAAAGGTGCTATAGGTCTCCACCTATTAACATCCTTGTGTTTTGGGATTCAGTATGCACACCCCAACCTCCCCTTCGTGTACCAAGGAGCCATTGCCCGAGCCTGAATACCATAATACGCTGACCTGCAGCTGGTCAAAATTTCTTTTGCCGACCGTTGGTCCACAACAAACCCTTCGTTACCCCAATACAATAGTTTAAGTGCTCTATAGAAGATGGAAACACAACAGGCGTAGGAATCTCCATCGTTGTGGTCAGTGGGTGCAATCACTAAGCCCTTCAGATATTCTTCCCATACTGCAACATCATCATCATTCGTCAAGCAAATCTGGTGCTGCTCGAGAAAACTTGAATGGAGGGCTGCACGACCCCCTATGCAGTTGTCTCCGCTTGGTATCGTGGCTAGTCCTTCAAATAGTGCCCTCTTCAGTTTGGCCATAGACATGGACAACCGAGGCTGCAAAATATTATTTGCATTCTTGAGAGACACGGGTATGAAGCCTACCTGTGAAAACCGAAAAGCCACATGTCCTTCTTCGTTTCGGGGGAGATCCTTTCGAGTGTGGAGGTAGGAACAACTTGCTGTTTCTGTACGAGACAGCTGTCTATGGTTATGTAGCCTGTCAGCAACAGACTTGTTAACTGTCCATACTATCTTCAATCTCGATATCATGAAGTCCGCTAGGAGTTGGTCTGAACAGCGTTGGCGAACTACCGCCTTGGCTAGATCACACACTTTCCCTTTCCTGATGCGGTCATCATAGGTGATCCGAACGACTATTGGAGCCAAACAACAAAAACCACAAGTTTTTGTTAGAGTCCGCCCTACTACCCCTTTCAGAATAGACCTTGATCGTTCTTTGTGGAACATGTCGATAGAATTGTATACTTTAATTAAATTACTTAGGCCAGTCTTATATAGCCCTTCCCTGGTGCTTGGCACTTCGAGGAAGGTGGTCAAAATGTCACGTCTTAGAAGCAAGAGACTACTCCGCCGTCTTATCCTTAGGAAGCAAAAAACACCACCTGCACAAAATTCTCGTTTTATATTTTTCAAGATGGTTTTCTTTCCTTGAAATTCTATTACTGACAAACCAAAGTTCTGACATAATTTACTCCATGAGTCAAAGAACCATTCCCCACCAAAGCTTGCAACCACCGTATGTACTTCCCCGCTTGCCAAAATCTCATTAAGCAATCTAAAAAAGGAGTAAGAAGCCTCCGAGGGAAGCCAAGGGTTTGGAACAGGTAAGGATATGGGAGAGGTTTTCCATCTAATGAGCTTTCCGGATTTGGTATCCTTCTGTTCAAAGTTCCTTAGTCTATGTAGGAAGGATGCGCGTTCTCTTCTCCCCTTTCTATGACATAGTCTTTTCTTCTTCTTGACACAATTGAGGATCGGTGACCATCTGGAGATGAGAGTGCTTTCGACCTCTCGGATTTCTTCCTCTGGAGTCAAAGGGATTGGGATTGCTACATAGCTCGACCGGTGCTTGCGCTGGAACCATTTGCGCAACCTATGGTTTCTGCCGCCACCAGACTTCAACGATCTCCTAACATGTTCCTCCCATCTGACTCCTAGAGATCTTGTCGTAGATCCAATGTAAGTAGCCCTGAACCAGGGTGAGATGAGAACGTATACGCACGGTCCGTTGAACTCACAAACCCTCTTCCCTTCTTGTAGCATGGTCATCCAATCAGTCACAAATTTGTCTGCCCATCCCAGCTATTGGGACAGAGCCAGAAACAGAACCAAGAATCTCATCAGCTGATCGTAATCTCTGTCATACCCCCTGGCCAGCCACTCTTCTTTCTTTCGCCCCTCACCTTCTCTAGATCTAGCCAAGCGGAGGGGGTGTGTACGAAATATTAGGAGGGGTTCTCCTCTTGGGTATCATCCTCTGATTCCTCTTCCTCAGAGTCTTCATCGTATGCGTCGATGGCCCGGAGACGAGCCAGAGCGGCGCTCGTAATCTTCTTATTTACGTACTTGATCTTGTCTTTCTTGCATAACTCCTCCAGTTCATGGTCTTAGCGAATAACACCTCTGCCAGCTCTTCCACGTATTTCCGTCTTCCTTCCTTCCCAGGTCCGGCCACGGCTGCCTTCTTGGCCCTGATGACACGATCAAATCCCAACTCCTGATTGGTTGGTTCGTTGATACTGATGTCATTGGATCGCCTCCTATTACCGGTACCGGCAACCGAAGAAAACATCCCTGTCAGCCTGGCAGAGAAGCCTCCCCCTGTGGGGGTGTCATTACGCACGGACCGTAACCCGGATGGACCAGGCTCAGTTGTTGACACACAGTGGTTAGGTGCTGATGGTGCAGGAGGGGGTGAAGCCGGAGAAACGGGAGCTTGGAAGGTTGGAGGGGGTGGAGGAGGATGTGGTGCGGGAGGGTAAGGAGGAGGGGCAGGAGGTTGGCGTGCAGGAGGGTTGGGAGGAGGGACAGGAGGAGGAGCTTGTGCAGGAGGTGCAGGATGGGCTGCAGCACCGCCATGGAATGAAGTCGCGCGCGCCGGATAACTGCACGCAGCAAGGAAAATAGCGCGCGCTGTCGGAGGGCGCGGTGTCCCGGCCCTCCTCTGTGTACCGGACCCTTGCTCGGTGCCAGTCTCATGTCTTGATCTGTTGTTCTCCAGGCGCGGTTCGTGCTGTAGATGGATCTGATACCAGGACCTGTCCCGGTGGCATAGCCCTCAGCAAAAGGGGTGCGCCACAGGGCTTCCATTGGTCCACGCAGACTCGGCGCCSWGCTGTACAGAAGAGCAYTACCGGCCTGTGGYCGTGGTAGCCGCCGGGCTCGCCYTGGGACGCGAAGGTGAAGGGACCRGCGCAGTCTTTTCTACTGCGCGCCGAGTGACCTTTTGTTGAGTTATGGGTTAGGTGCACTAGGCGGAAGTCGCTGTCGGAAGAGAAAAGAAAAGAAAGAAAGAAAAGAAAAATAATAGAAACGTCGAGTATGAATTTGTTTTAGTTCGGGGGAAATCCAGTGGCCTTGGGCCACTGTGACTTTACGTTCTCCTTTTCTTTCATTTTTGTTTACGATTATTATTATTATTATTATTATTATTATTATTATTATTATTATTATTATTATTATTGTTTAATTTTCCTATATTTGTTTTTTTTACCTGTTGGCCTGTCCTTTCGCGGGAAGCCAACGGTTCGAATTTCGAACCATCTATCCATGGCCTAAGTAGGCCGACCCCACGTATACAGTCTGTGGGTGGGCTTTGATCTGGCATCGCGTAGGAGGACCTCAAAACGAGGGCGACCCGCGGCCGCATCGGTAGGAGGCCTATCACACCTTCATGGAGGGTCATAAGCCCCCTCCTTGCCATCGGACACGGGTACCCAACGGGTATAGGCCGAAGCTGTACTTGAAAGGGGAAAATGTGATCATCGGTTCCCCGTTACGGGACCATAGTGCCGAACCTGTTGCCATATTGCTAGGATCTGGAACTGTCAAGAGAGAGGCTAGTTCGTGATCGACCGATTGGGTTATAGGCAYGAGTGTTTCTCTGAAAACTATTCGGTTTTAATTTGCAAGTCATTTTGAAAACTGTAAAATTCCTGAAATACTGGTAAGGTCTGAAAAGGACTAGTCTGACTCCTTCGTTCAGAACGCAGGGGACATACCTATAAAAGGGAGAGGGAGCTGAGATATCGTCCGTGGCTAGTCGCCTGGTGGTATAGTCTGTACTGCGAGTTCCGGTGGGGGGTGGTCTGCTGTCGGAAGTCGACGATCTAGTGTTGTGCTGTCTATCAAGCGGGGCAGGCTATCCTGAGTGGCAATGGCACTACACGGCTATAGGTCTGGCTGTTGGCGGCACACGGTGCGCTGGGTTCCAGTGTCGGTTGAAGGCCCTCAGATTACGACGGCCCTGAACTATGATGGGGGAGAGGTAGTCCGACTGAAGGTCTGCATAGAAGGGGGGAGAGAGGAGGAGATGCGAGGTGATCAGAGGCTGTAGGTTGCCATCTCCGAAGYGCGTGACAGGGCGGAGCGGAGGTGCAGACGAGACGGGGTGACCGTGGGCTTGAGGGTGACGGTCATCTATCAAGAGACCGAATCATCAACTGRGAYCGAGACAAGGGAGGAACAACRTAACGAGAGAGACTCAGGTGGGGAAAGCGAAATGAGCGAGGCGGACCGAGAAACGGATCTCAGGTCCTGGAACAGACCCGAGGAGATCCAAAAGCACCACCGAGCCTCGGAGCCGRTGGAAAAGGGACCTGAGGCCARCTCACGACAGCTGACGCCCAAAGGCCACGGGACGGGTGAGAAAAAGAGAAAAGGAAAAAGACGGGTCTGAGAGAACACACGGGGCGCGAGAGGGTGAACGGGATTGAACCTGAAATGGAAGAGGAGAGGCAAGTGTAGTGGGACAAACATGCTGGGGGACTCGTCTCACACGTGGCGCGCGTCCTGGAGGAGAGTAAGAGGGCGGTCAACGAGGCGTGTGATGTATGTGCGTTGGAGATGCCGACGTCAACRRGACTGCAGTGTGTGATCGTGGCAAGCAAAAGAAGAGAGGGTCAATYGCTTTTGAGCGTGGCTCTCCGAGAGCTTTTTTTTCTCTCATTCGACAAGCAACCCATCTCTGTAGGTCCTCGCGCTTTCGTCAGAACGATCTGTTTTCGGGGCTTTCTTCACTCATTCGCCAAGTGATCTGTCTTCGTGCTCTCTTGCTTGTCTATCAGGTGATGTCGACTGTATCAAACTCTCGAACGAGCACTACTGATCACTCGGAGAACTCTTTCCTTRACRCATGCGGGCCACTACTTGTGCGCAGTAGTGTTTTCTTGCTGAAGTGTTACTTCTCGAATCACGGAGACGAGTCGGTATCGTTTTCCCTTGGTSCCAGTCTTCACCATGGYTGTCTCCTTGTCTCCGGTGACGAGAGAGCACTCAACTGTACACTAAAAGAGAGGAGGGTCAAGTTGTAGAATTGTAAGAGGAAGAGGGAGACYAAACGTGGTCGTAGAATCGGGCTTTGAAGGGTCCTTGAGAAGTCAAGTGGCTGTATTATGAGATTCAGTTGACTCTATCTTCTCTCATAAGTCCCGATAGCACTTCACGCTAAGCGACCCTGTGAACACTGGTGACTGGTGAGGATAACTGGTGAGTTGCTGGGATGAGAGATACGAGAAGAGGGAGAAGCCTATGTGAAGGAATATTGGAGAAGCTGAGTTGCTACTCTGACCGCCAATCCTGTTCAAGATTTCTCCTGYTATCGTTCTTCGCGCTAAGAGAAGGGGAGGGAGTGTTTAGTGAAGTAGGCACTTGGTTTCCCTCTCTGACTGGCTATAGGCTCGGACACCACTTGGACGTGATCGAAAGGGGTGGCAGATGCGCGACATTGTGTGACACGTAGCACTGCATGACACATGGCATTGTGCACTGCAGTGCTCTTTGGCGCGTGGCACGGCGTGACGCGGCGTTGATGATTTCGTGGTGCAAGTTTAAACCATTGTGTGACACGTAGCACTGCATGACACGTGGCATTG
>BFEA01000047.1:1431200-1447596 GCA_003427395.1 Chara braunii
AGAGAGAGAGAGAGAGAGAGAGAGAGAGAGAGAGAGAGAGAGAGAGAGAGAGAGAGAGAGAGAGAGAGAGAGAGAGAGAGAGGGAGGTGACGAAGACTTGAGTAGCGCAAAAAAAAATTCTTTAAGAAAGAGCGTGACAATGCAAAGCTTGCTGGCCTATGCCTCGACCCATTTCGATCTCATCGCCAGCATGAGATCATCCTCAGGAGCCTTCGTGAGGGCACATTTGGCATTACTTCTTGCTGCACCAGAGTCGATTTCCAGTTCCATCAAACATCCTCTCTAGATCATCTTTCCTGCTTTCTTCTGCATTTCCTATCAGTCCTGCGAATGATATGCTATACCCAGAAAAGAGGACAATTGCTACCCGATCACGGGTATGGACAGGAAACGAGGCTCAGCTACCAGACGCGTCGAGAAAGGTAGGGAAAAACGGAGAACCGCAGCTCAGAGAAGGGGTTTGCATGAGGGGGTTGCAGGGAGAATAAAGCACCCGCGGGAAAGAATTAGAGAGACAAGGGAGATATGGGGAAAGAAGAGAAGAAAAAAGAAAAGACAGAAGGAAGTGAGGGTTGATAGAGGGGTTGCAGGGGTGGTAGGGGGGACGGCGATGGTGTGGGAGAGGGTATGAGGGGGGGAAACGGAAAAATGGATGACGAGAGAAAACATGCCACATTGGGATGGTGGGAAACAGAAGCAGGAGCTTACACTGCGGGGAGCTGGTGACGTCATGGCAGATATATAAGAAGAAGACAGAAGGATGACGTGAGAAGCCCGAGGAGATGATGGCTGGTGAAAAGGACAGTGAAAAAAATGCTTGGTCCACTTACCCAGCCGACCTGTCCTTTTCACCAAGAGTTGATTATCGGCGGCCGCCCTTCCGGTTCAGGCTAGCGCATCAACTCTTGGTGCATGAATGCGGTAAAGGGCCTTTGTTGTTGAACCACCAGTACCTTTCCCAACTATTTTTTCAGAGTTAAGCCACCAGTACTCCGCCCAGCTATCGGCCGTAGCACTTTCCTGTTAACGCGCCGCGCCTTTAGGGCTTCGGGGTACCAGACCACAATGGCTGGAAGCGCCAGCCAAAAAAAAATTGAAATGGTACCCCGGCGCTTCGGCAAAAATTGGCGCGCAGGGGCATTCCAGGCTCGGCATCGATAGCTGGGCCAAGTACTGGTGGTTTAACGCGCTAGCCTGAAACGGAAGGGGGCCTGCCGATAAATCAAACCGGCGGCCAGTCTTGATTTTCGGGCGGGTGCGCAGTGCGGCGGAAAGGTACTGGTGGTCGTCGAAGCGCAAGGCTTTCCTCAGCATACCCTTGGGTCTTGCAAGCCAGAGTGAGGGATCAAAGGATAAATCATAGTGCGGTGAGCTTACCTTTAATGGGGAAAATGTCCTAAGCCATCTTCAGCCTCTTTGAGGCAGAACGAAAACAGGGACGATATGATCCACATTTTTTTTCACAAAATCACCATTCTTGCATGTCAGAGGATCTCCCAATTCATTGTACCCAGATTGGCAGAACCAAGCTGAGACTGCCACTTGCTGGCCAAAAACACCATTCTTGCCCGGAATCAAATCTTCCTTCCTTTGTACCCATTGTCCAGTCTGAAGAGGGCGATGGCGCAATTGTTGAGTCCAGTCCTCTGGGATAGCTTTCAAAACTGCAGCCAACCGTAGTGGGTTCCGCCGTGAACGGAGTTCATTTCTCTAGCTTTTTTGCTTTCTTTTCCTTTTCTTTTCTTTCCTTTTCTTTCCTTTTCTTTCCCCTTGGGAGGTGTCGGTGTGAGCTTTTTGGAACTGGGTTTATTTCTCTAGCTCTTCTTCTTTTTTTTTTTTTTTTTTTTTTTTTTGTTGATAAAATAGATCCTTATGACTCTGGCTCCATATCCATTATGGGGAGCATCAGTATGGTTCCTATTCCACCGGCAAGTCAAAAGTACAGTGTGTCCCCTTCCCTAGAGTTACCTGTTTTCTGTCCCAAGCCCTTCCCCTGTGTCCCGAGTCCACGTGTGCTCTGTCCCCTTACCCTCCTTGCAATACCTCACTTCTTTACTTTGACTCTCTTCCTCTCTCTATGGCGATTTGTTTGACCTCGATAGTCCCCAGGCTATGGCTATCCCGTCTTCGCTGCTTGTGCTGGCTGAGCGCAGGCCCGTTTCCGCTCAGCCTTGTTGGCATGATCGCTCTGCCGCTCATATTTATCGTCATGTTCGTCCGCGATGGAGCCTTTGTCCGCGCTCGTGATGGCTGGATGCTTGGCGATGGCACAGGTGCGTTAGCGCTCGGCTCCGCGCTTCCCCGGTGACGCGTCGCGGTTTCCTCTAGCTCGTCTTTCTTTTCTTTCCTTTCCTTACTTTTGGAGAGGTTCTGCAGATTGAAGTTTTAATTTATAACAAAAGAAGAGTCTGCTCCCAGTATAACTCCCGGTTGAATTGTGAGCTCCCTGGCCTCAAACTCCTTTTCAATATATTGAACTGTTTTTTTTTTTTTTTCTTTTTTTTTTTAAAGGAGTCTTTGTTTGCAAATTTTCTGTCAGCCCATCTCTGTTTGCATTCTTGCTTACTTACTGCCATTGGCACATCCCCTCGTTGATGATGAATGCATCCTTTTCTTCCTATCAACATTATTTGTGCTTGTTTAGCTGGAAGAATTGATCGTTCCAACCTGGAAACTCTCGCTGATCTCTGCATCAAACATCCCAAGTCCTGGTACGTAACATGGCAGACATGTGGAACTGTTGTCACAAAAATCATTACACATTTTCAGATTTCAGATCGTTACACTCTATTATTTCAAATTCTGACAATATTATTTCAATGACCGTTCGTTGTATTCGGGTGACGAGGGTAGCACCAGACTGTTTGACAGGACCCCGGCTATAGTACCCATCACTGGTCATAATATGTCAGGTACATTCACGAAAGACTTTGTGAGAGGGTGTTTGGTGAGTTGACTGTCCATAGTTTATCGTCATTCACCACTCTTCTGCCCTCTTTTTTTTTTTTTTTTTTTTTTTTTGAACCCGCAACCTCATACCACAATGCGCATTTCCAACAGGTGCTCTAACAACTGAGCCACATCAACTTGACCAGGTCATGAGCTATTGTCCTCTTCTCCCTCTCTGCCTACGGTGTTTGACAATGGGCCTCGCCACACCTATCCCGAAAACACCGATTTGGAGAGGAAACGCATCGCCATACCAACTCTCTCTTTTTCCTTTTTTTTTTTTTTTTTTTTTTTTTTTCAGAGAACAATCCTGCCAGCATTGATTACCTGGAATACAGGGGATTGACTGAGCAGGACATTTGGAAAGAACTTGGGAGAATGAATTTTTAGAACAACAACCGGAGAAAACCTGCCAGTATTAACTGCTCTGGGCTCCAGAACCAAACCAGCCGTCCCTAATCTGAAGACGCCATGGGCAGGCGAGCAGCAGGAGTCCAGCTGATCCCCTTCCCCTTCTGTATCTCTTCATCTGGTCAGGGTCCGGGAGGAGCCACTGGGGGGCACCAGTGGGTCCTCCCATCACCCAGTCCTTCCTCGAACGGTCCCCTTGCAACCATGCAGCCATGCAGCCATCTGCTGGGTGTAACCAGCTGTCATCCTTCCCTGCTGTATCAGAATGTTGGACTCTCTCCTTTTTACAATGGCATCTATTGGATTGCATCAGAAAAACTTGTAGGAGGATCTTTCCCGTATCACCCTGGAGTTTAGGGGATTGTCTGAGCAGGGGGGACCCCTTCACCCTGAATTCGGCGCCAGCTTTCCACTGCTACGTACTGGTCCCTCCCGCCCCACAAAAGCCCCAGTCTCTTTCCTGATCTGGTCCTTATCTCATTCTACAGCTGTTGCCGACCTCCTCCCGTCTCTCTGGCCATACTTCGAAACCCACCCCCCATCAGAGGGACCTCCTTCCGATGCCCTACAGTCTCTCAAACTTTTTTGCAAAGAATTCCACCTGCTCCCTCCGTGTCATACTGCCGGGAGCCAGATGGGGATGAAAAAAGCAAAACAGAAAAAAGGCGGCTTTGACACTGCAAAAGGCTATAGTTGCTCTTCTGACCTAGAATGCCCAGTAATTATAGATGTATTTGGCACAACGTTTGGTCCAGATGCAGCGATAATGACCGGGCATCTTTTTTTTTTCTTTTCTTCTCTTCTCTTTTTTGAACTAAGCTATATTCTTCTCTCATATGCCTCACGGTACCTAACCCCCTACCTAGGTCCAGTTTCATTTTTGAATGTTGCAGCCATGGAGTGCCCTAAGCGTTATGGGTTGACACTTGGCACCGCTGCAATTCCCTAACACCTGTGCGCTAGAAGGCGGATTCAAGACACCTCCTAACCAACCAGGAGGGGCAAGCCAGCTTTATCAGCTGATGAACCCGAAGAATGCCACAGGGGGCCATGGGGGATCGAATGGAAGATGTATGAATTGAGCCCACGACCTCCTGAATGCCAGTTCCGTGCTCTATCAGCTGAGCTAGGCCACCTGGGCATTCTATTCGGGTGAAGACGGTAGTCCGAGGTTGGCAGGAAACGGACATGCTAGGTGCCCGTGTACAACTCTAAGCAAAATACATGTGAGCATATGTTATTAGGACCTCAGACCATGCATTTGTCCCGCCAATCAAATATTGACAGCAAGCCAAAGAGCAAAGGATGTGAAGTTTACTGGCAACTTGTGTCAAGATGGGTCAGGAAAAGAGAAATTGTGAAGGTTGTCAAATAAATTTACAGGGAACTCCAGCCATGCGCACACTGGCCCCAGGTAAGTCCCAGACTCCCTCTCCCCTCTCCCCCCCCCCCCCCCACACACAAAAAACAAAACAAAACAACAACAACAACAACAACAACAACAACAACAACTTTACAAGAAACTTGGAATATAGAACAACATCAAAATTGAAGGTGATCAAAACATTCAGCAACCTGGCCCAACCTATAAGATAGATAAAAACAATCATGGATATCATAAAGAAAAAGATGATGTGAGTTTTAATTTCATGGCGTCATCACCTCTCCCCCACCAATCCCTGATTCAAACACCATCAAGGACCAACTCATCCCATCTACTCATACGCCACTCAAGTTGAGGATTCGACCTACGCCTACTCTCTATAAATTAGTATAAATATGTTTGTTACGAACTTACGAGCAATCATAGGCGACCCAACACAGTCGCCTCAGGGAGGAAACTGATTCCCGCGTTCAATCTGGGTCAGGGCTTTCACGTCCGATCCAATTCCGACCTCGATCCGTGAAATCGTCTTATGCCGTATGTACTGATTTATTTTGGGAGACAGGGTTCAAGCCAGGATATCAATTTCTTGTGCAAAGAAGAGCCATACTAATATTACGCTCGCGAGATGAGTAATTGGTAACTGGTCAGGGTCATAATTTGAATGTTGTAGGTTCAAATCCTAGTCCCGCCAATCTTCCACCAATCTCTATTGGATGGAGAGAAGTTCCAACTAATTGTTCTGATAGATTAGATATAGATAAGATAAGGCGACCGACATATGGCATGCCCTGACTGACAGGCGTGCCGTCCTCTCTGTCGTCAAGGACAGACTCATTCTTGAACCTTCCCTTATCCTCTCCTTTGCCTTTATTTTCATTCCACACTCTGTACTTTCCCTTACTTTCCCTCGGTCGTTCTTGATATTTGGTGTGGTCGCCGACTCTCCGTTGAGTTGGGATGGGAGGGGTTGATGAGGTCTGTCCTCATTGTTATCAGCACCATTTATATATGTATATATATTGTCACATATCTATGAACTAAAAGAGTGCACTTTGCGAAACAAATGGTAAAAGTTGAAAAAACAAGACCAACATGAGGGGCACACTGAAACCATTCATTTTTCTCTTTCTTCTTTTAAATTCCTCTTCACCGTGTCTCTCACGTACAAGACTCGCCATGTTAATGAAGTTGAGCGTGAGCTGCCCGCATCCCTGTGTGCCATAACAGCCCACTTGTACGCTGTGAGAAAGAGGCAGAGGATTGACACAAGGAAGAGAGATGAAGACAAGACGAGGAAGGGCAGGAGGAGGAGGACGAACAGAGGGAGGACGAGTCGGAGGAGACGGAAAGGAGAAGGGAGGAGGAGACATGGAGGATGAGGAAGGGGAGGAAGAGCAAGGTGAGGGAGCACTCCTGTAATTTTTTTTTCATCCCGCTAATAATTTTGGTGGKGGGCCTCAAATGCACCGTTTCGACCCCGACCTTCTTTTTTTTCTTCTGAGGGGGGTGTTAGGTCGTTACCCGCACACGTCGTGCACCGCACGGGATCGGTTGGGCGCGTGCGCCGCACGTAGGGAACCGCCCGCCTGGCGTGCGCTTGCAAGTATGGTCCAAATACAAGTGAATAAATTAACGTATAATTTGATATAAATGAAATGTGCCTGGTTATGAGAGAAACTGAACTACCCATCAACCGTTTAACACAATTACCTTGGCTTCCCGTTGGCATATTTAAGTCGAAACCCCAGCTTCAATGATGGACCGTTTGCAGACATAGCGACTAGATGTATGACTGTGAGAAGTACAACCATGTACATCTTGTTGAGATCTGGATATTTCAGGTTTTCTCCTTCCTTTGCCTAGATGATGGGAATGATTGTGAAATGCCATGTCCTTGGAGTCAAAGTCACCTTATTTGTGTAGAAAAAAGAAAGTAAAGTTAACCTTATTACGCTCAAGAATCATTGGGAGTTCTGTATGCTAAGAACAGAAATAAGTCTGGCTACAAAGGAAACTAATCTACCCATCAACTGTTTGACACACAGTTTTTTTGGCTTGTTGTTGGCATATTTATCTCGAACCCAGGTCCGACTATGGATGCTTGCAGATGGGCTTCCTTCCTTTGTCTGTATGATGGGAATGATTTTGTCGGAAATGTCATTTCCTTGGAAGCAAGGAAACCCTACTACGTCAATGAAGTCTGGGATTTCTGCACAAAGGTAGGCCGCTGTGCCACATCAGCTGGCATACTGATCACCGTGTTCCAACGTCCTAATACAGCTGTCTTCTCCTCGTATACGGGGGACAACCTGTAATTTTGCTACCCTACCCAATGGGTCGCACTTATTCCAGAGGAAGCAGTTTCTCTACTCAGGAGCCAGCCTTAAATGTACTAACCATGCCTGAGCTATCCTAAGATTAAGTGTGTACTCCTACCTGACTCTGCTCTGTACGGGAAGCAGCACCCATCTCCTAACACCTGGCGTGGGCTGGAAAGTAAGCGGACACCAACACTTCCACTACCACTACCACTCAGCAGGGACAAGCCGCCTTTTCTCAATCGGTGAAGCCAAAGCATACCAAACAGGGGGTCGTGGGGAATCGAACCCACGGCCTCCCATGTGTGCTCAACCAACTGAGCTAGGCTGCTTGGTCGTCCTGTGTACCATATGATTTCATCTGACACGGAAAAAAAAAGAAGACTCTATCGGATACAGTCCCTTCGATCCATGAAAATACTGCCTATCCGACCAATCCTTCTTTTTTTTTTCTTTTTCTTTTCTTTTTTCTGGGTAGCCCCTAACCTTATTGTATCTATCTTGGGCAGCAGGACTTGAACTCATGAGGTGCTTTTTAAAAAATCTCATGCAAGGTGCATCGGAGAAAAGTGGCTGGGAAACATACTGGTGGTTTGACAATAAATGTTATGTTACCTGCTGTTTCTACACTTCTGGAGCAGAGATAAGCAGAAGGGTGAAGGATGCACGTCGTGCAACAATAAATATGAATTTTGTAAGCATGTATTCTCTGTGATGGTAAAGCCTAATACATCTTTCAATTTTGTGATCGTGGGGAGCAGCACGTGCTGGGAACCGGGCCCAGCATCCCATATGATCTGCTTCTTAACAGTTGTATGTTATACATTCAGCAACATGGTCCGAGTTAAATACTGCCTATCCTTTTTTTTTTTTCTTTTTTTTTTCCCACAAGTCATTTTGGGAAATGGCTTTTGGCTTGTCTGTCTTTCATGAAGCCTTTTTGAAGCCTTATCCATCTTGCGGAATGTTCCACTGCTTGTTTTCATTGAACTCTAGTAGGGATTGTCAGCAGAGTGCTATTGTTCTGCTCATGCAATGACAGCGTGAGATATGCAAGAGTTCAGCAGGCTGTGGTACAGTCTCAAGAGCACATATTCACCTTGTGTGCAATGCATCTGCTCTGTGCGTGGACTACGTCTGTCAATTAGATTGTGCAATGCTAATGGAACTTGATGCTGTGGAGCTGAATGCAAGACGCCTTTGTTTTTTTTTTTGTTTTTTTTTTAAGAATCTTGCTGGTGTCATCAGAAAGGAGTGATGATAAGAGCATACACTCCTTCCTAACTAACGGGAGGCTCCAATCTATTGGTGGGGAGCAACGCCTGCTGGAAAGCGGGTCCAGCGTCCCCTTGGATACAATGGTATAGATTCTATAGAAAGTCCAAGTAGACCAAAACAGCTGCACTTCAGACACAGCTTCCCCCAAGGCTAATACTACTGAACTAGCTTTGTGCCTCTTCACCCAATCTGAGTGCAAGAAAGACTTGAATACCAAGCACTTAACCAGTTGTAACCATAGTACCATCAGCGGAGGAAACCATACTCTTGTACTTTCAAAGGATCTATTCATACCACGCAGCAGGCACAAGACAGTTAATTGGAGGTGGGGAAAAAACAGCGAATTCAGAAAGAGGTCTTAGAGGAATAGCAGGATCTACGGTACTCCAATCATTGAAAACCAACCGGTAAAAAGACGCCTTGAAATTATGCTTTAGTCATTCTGTGAAAGTTCATTGTTGCAGGGCCCTCTTTCTCATAGTCTAAGATGGTGTCCTTCCAAGTCGTTCTCCAGAGCCTGTGCTGGAGGTTATTTATGTTTGATACGGTGCCTGTGTGCAGGGGTTTCTAATGTGTCATTGTTTTGTTGTCGGTCTCCATATGTCGCTCACACTTCTTGAGATCCGTCGCCAAGAACAGGCAATATTTCTGGTTTCTATGCACCGGATAATACAGACGTTCATTTCAGCCCTCCTATCGATCCAGCCACATCCATCCAACGGATTCCAACCCTTTGCTAGCCAGGTTTGTCTCCCCAACCAGAACACCACTGTCTAGGTTGTTTAAACCAGCAGTACTTCCGAGCCACTTTTGCCCGGGGCTCCAGATGCCCTGCACGCCAAAGAAAAACGAAACGACGCAGGCCTTGTTTTGGCTGGCGCCACCAGCCTTTTCGCTCAGGCTGCCAACTCCCCCCGAAAGTTGCCGCAGCATGCAAGGTGCATCGGAGAAAAGTGGCTGGGAAACATACTGGTGGTGGTTTAACAATAAATGTTATGTTACCTACCATTTCTACACTTCTGGAGCAGAGATAAGCGGAAGGATGAAGGATGAACGTTGTGCAACAATAAATATGAAATTTGTAAGGATGTATTCTCTGTGATGGTAAAGTCTAATACATCTTTCAATTTTGTGATGTGTATATATCTGATGATTCTGATCTCATCCCTGAAATGAAGTTGTAAGCACTATCCTTTATAAAAGGGTTGCGGGCAGCAGGGGGGTTCACGCGCCAGGTTCAGCCCACCTGTCAGCAGAGCGGACCCACCCACTCACTCTTTTTTTTTTTTGGGACTCAACCACTCACTCAGGGATCACTCAAGACCAGGACTCTCAGAGGAGGGGGAGAAGAGAGACCTTGCTGCACACACCCGAGAGGCGGTTAACGGAGGCCCAAAATTTCAGCGTTTTTTTAATGCTATTTATAAGAAAACCAGAAGCCCTTTTTAACCAAAAATTGCATCACTCCATAGAGTGCACACCATATTAACAAACCATTAAAAAAAAAAAACAGGGTGAAACAGTAAGGCAAAAGTGCACTTGAATGACATTTTGGATTCAGCAAATTTTCAGAATTTTTAGCGTTTTTGGAAATGGTCTTATCAGAGGAAATTCCAATGCTCCAAATGCGACCAAATTTGGTACACAACAACCTTGAAGTAAGACAAAAACAGGMAAAAAAAAAAAAAAAAAAAACAACATAAAATTTCACCCCAAACCCTAATTTCAGTTTTGGACCTATTACTCAGGAGCTGAAATTGGGGGTCCCCCGTGGTTAAGGGAACTCGGGCACGTTAGTTGGCAGAATTGTTTTGAACTTGACATGATCTCAGGCTGACCCGTCGTTACTTGTCAAACTCCCTCGATTCATGCTGGTGGACATGCTCTCATGCAGTGGTCATCTGGCCAGTTCATCGTGCGACATGACGCCCAACCCACGGTGTTGAAGGTTTATGTCGAGCTAAATGTATGTCACTCAGGTGAGGACTGTGCATTCCTGCTGGGCAAACCACAGTCGCCTCGATTGCTGTAGAAAAGGAAAGGGAAAAGAAACAAGGGAGGCTCCGGGTTATCCATGGAGGACTGCATCTGCTCTGAAACCAGGTCCAGCATCCCATGGCCTGGTGACTGTAGATTTGCAAAACAATTGCTGAAAACCAGGGCCAGCATCCCTCAAGTGTCACGCAACCGCAACAAGAAACCTCTTAACCCCAACGCTTCCCGCCATTATGGTCAAGTGAACCATGAAAGATGACCACATTAATTGATTGCGTCCTCCAGGAAGGATTCACCACCCATTGAATACACCGGAGTTAGTGACAGCAAGAAGAAACCTTCTTAACCCCAACCCTTCCCTCTGTTCTGGCCCTGGATATTTGTATTCTCTTTAAATGTACGCTCCTTGGATTTCTCTCCAACTCCTGGCTTGACAGAGTAGCTTGAAAGAACACTTTACTCTAGAACCCAAGAAAAGAGAGCTAGAGCCTTCACTTTTCAAGTAGAGAAAACACTACATCATATCATATCATGCTTCTTCTTCTTTTTTCCTTTTTTTTTTTCAAGACAATAGGCTCCTTCTATTCTGGGGAGCAGCAGTCCAGTTCCTTTTTTTTTTTTTTTTATGTGTCATGCTTGCGCAGGGGCCATGCTAATGTTCTCTGTATCGTTCCAATTTTAACGGATGTCCCGAAGGACACAGCAGTCCAGTTCCTTTTCCACCAGCAATTCAGAAAATACGTAGTACTCACGCACACACCTCCCCATTATGGCTGGGAGGTCCAAGTGGGCAGCATTGATTACTTTCCTTGGGAAGGATGTACCCCCTCTCACCCCTGCCTAAGTTAGCCTCATTGATTACTTTCTTGAGGAGGGTGTACCCTCTCTCAACTCTGCCTAAAGTCGAGCCTTTATCTTAGATGGTCACCAGAATGTCCCCTCTGTCCCTACACTTCCCCTTATCGGCAGTGCCAGAGCTACACGGCTTGGGTCCCTCTCCACTTCTTTTTCTTGTTTTTTTCCCCCTTTCTTCGAGGGCGACATCATCGCTGAACTGACCGGCCCCAGGTAAATTCCATCAGGATTCGAACTCTGGCTACCACCACCTAAGGAACAAAAACTGGTCCCCACAAGCGGAAAATAACAGAGGAAGGAATCATCGACAAGCCATTAAGGAACCCCCTCATAGACATTGGGTGACACAGATTAACATCTGGAGAGAGGCCTTCCCAGAGAAAGAAAGCCAAAATTGAAAGAAGAAGTGCTGAGGCAGCCCCTTTTTGGCGACTCACTACTGCTAGATAACAATGACAAACCATGGACACTAAGACGCAAAACTAGATGCTCAAGAAGATGGGTAGAACAACATATATGGAAAGTGGAGCATCTGTGGAATGAAAATGACATATGATTGAAATCAGGAATATAGCTTAGAGATAGACTGAAAGGTCGTCACAAGCTAGAAATAAATCTTGGGGAGTTCTTAGAAAAAGCATCCCCCTCAGTCAAGTGGGAAAGGGGCTGAGAAGAGGGACAGCGATGAAGTATGCAGAAACTACAGCCTGATGTTTGGGGATTGGACAGGTAGATCCAGTTACACCTATGAGAGTTTTGACAGACTTCCCAGACCCCTTTCCCCCATCTTCAAGTTCCATGATCCCAAGGTCTTGGTATGGTTATGAGTAATCTTCCATGTGATGAATGTCTTTGGTTTGCAAGCCCCCAATGAGGATTAGAGGTTTCATAGCTAGTATTAGAAGTTAGATCTGGCGCCCTCACATGGGGTGAAGAGGCTGTGATTACCTCTCCAGGTGGGGGACCGTTTCCCCCAAGCATCATTCATCATCATCATTAGTATCATTATCTCACATTTCTCATACAATCATTAGAAGTTTATCATCATCATCATCATCACTATCAGCATCAGCATAATCATCATCATATGAGGGCCGCTGAGCCCGGTCCTCAGCTTTGTTCGGATCGGTTTCTCTGGGTAGACTGTGAGGACCCCGGCCTCAATCTTCTTATTGGTAATATCAGCCTTGGGCACTGGGCCCGGTTTGTTTAAAAAAATAAGAAAAAAAGCAGACAAAAAAAAGAAAAAAAAGAAAAAAGAAAAAAGAAAAAAGAAAAAAGAAAAAGCATCCCCCTAGAATGGAGAACACTACTAAAAGGAGAAATCAAATGGGAAGTAGAAGATTTGGCAACAGATGGGTGCTAAGCAAAGCCCCCAGTGGCCCTCAAATACATCAAATGCACAGCTAACCAGCAGAACATAGCAGCGTTTGAAGTTTATGAACTACGGTAGAAAAAAAACGAGAAATAGAAATGGGGAGAAAAAGCATGACTTCTAAGAGAGTTTAGGATCGAAAATCTAAGGAAAATTGGAACTCCGAAGCACAAGGAAAAGCAGACCCCTTTAAGCCCCCTTGGAGCCCTTTTGAACCCTGTTTATACCCCACAGACACGCTTTGATGAGGCATCACCAAATTCAAAGATAAGGGAAGATGTTTTGGGCACATCTCAGTGGACGCAAATTTGCCCCACTGCCCCCCCCCCCAAAAAAAAAGAACACCTTTTGCTGTCGCCGGGATACCCCGGGTGGGTTGCCCCCCATGCAGGTTTGCCCGGGTCGCCCGGTCGGGCGACCCTGGTAACACAGCAAATTTAGGAGAAAAGGTAATACAAAAAGATCCCCTGTTATTCAAAATATAGCCTGAGATACAAACATGACTAAATAGCTCTTGAGTACCACACCGATAGCCGCCAGCCTAGTAAATAAGCTCCACTTCTGTTTATATAAAGGACAGGAAAAGAATAGCTACCGTAGTCTAGGGGTGCTGAACCCGTTTTCTGGTTGAATGATAGAATTCTTATCAGGAGTAGAGCAGTGATTAATCACGGTCAATCATGGTTGGAAGAACAAATTTAACCCTAGATTCGGGTCCATCAAAGTCTTAATCTTTTAGGAAAAGGGGCACTGAGCATTTTTCCAATTATGATAGGGATTATTTGACAGTCCACTTCAGGGGCTGAGAGGGAAGGCTCATACGATCACCCTATTTCGTCAGCTAGACATCAAGTTCTGAATCAGCATAGGACATACTAAATGGATAGAGCAGAAAGCCTGAAGAAGTCAAGTTGTGATCTGGTAGTTAATCGTTCTAAGGGGAAGCAATCAATGCTGCCAAGTGCAAGGAAAATGAGCAATAGCGAGATGACAATGTCCAGAATGCACAATCACATTGAAGGCCAGATAATATCACAGTGTCCAGAAAGCAGAAATGCACCAATATAACACCAATGAAGAATCGTCACACTGAAAACCAATGTCAATGAGAGCTTGCTCTCGCCACCACCAACATGAGTGTCCAGGCCCTATCTCCCTACTTGGCGCCCAGCCTACTCCCTACACAGCTACAGTCTGCCTACTAATCGACAATGCAACCGTTGACGTCAGCAGCCCCCAAAGTACTTGAAGATGTCGCCCAATGCAGACCATCGCCAATACCAGGTATGTGCCCTCACATCATCATCATCACCATCCTTCTCTCTCTCCCCTGACTTACTCCCACGTCTTCCCTCTGTCTACCCGAAGACCACCCCTGCGCCTCACTGTGCAACCAAGCCCTCAGCCAGCTATGGAGGCTGGGCTATGAAGCTGCCCTCAGCAGCGCCCTGCTTCCACACACGACCGCACGTGCGCAGCACCTTGCTCCAGCGCTAGCAGCCAGCACGCTAGCAGAAGCTCCAGCAGCGCTGTCGCCAGCCAGCAAGTGCCCGAATGAGGCTCCAGGCAGCGATCTCTTTCCTATATGGAAAGAGCCTGCCTGCCTTGGCCTGGGCCTGGGCCCAGAAGCTTCCAGTAGGCCCCAGGATGCTGCGCCTCTGGTGCAGCTACTGGGCCTCATTCGGTTGGGCCTCCCAACTGTCTGTGTATGAGGCTGCAAATCTCGCCCAGGGCCTGCGCTTTCGGAAAAGCCTAGAAGGCCATGGAATTTTCTCGCTGCTCGGCCTGTGTTTCCTTCAACCAACTGGTGCGACGAAACTGCGTGGACCCCAAATACGAAATTGACAGCCGAGGGCTTCTCGTGATTTATTAGGCCCGCCTTCTCTTAGGGTGGGCGCAGATGCAACAGGGGCCCCTTAGGCCCGCCGAGGACCCAGATCCTCGCACAAGATCGTATTTAGGACTACCGTCTTCACCCGAATAGAACACCCCGTCATTATTGCTGCATCTGGACTGAAAATTGCCCCATACAGTGACAATGACCGGGCGTTCTATTCTGATGAATATGGTAGCAGTGCAATGAGCCTGACAATCGTGAGAAGCTTCATGCACTCAAAGCGAAACCAATCACAATACATAATACATCACAAAGCACTCAATGATGTCCCACAATAAGGAGCGAGTAACTAGAAGAGAGACAAAGGTAGATAAGCAGTAGAGAGGAGGAGGATATTTCCGTTAATAATCAATAACACAATCGAAACGACTCTTCAGTCCCCCCTTCACCTCCAGAATCTTTGATTGTGCATCAGATATGTGGCCATGGTTGACTTTTGAGAAATTTCTGTCTCCTGACCTACGCTTCCCGATTTTGGGCCCGACTCCTGATTTTCTTGGGGTCAACTTCCCCGTGTGGGCCACAGGTAGCCTCATTTGACCCTAGACATTGTGCCTATTGAGTCTATTGACCCAAGGACTTCAAAATTTCTCAAACTTCTCGAAGACAACAAATGTGACTTTTGACCCTTGAATGCAAATTTGGTACAAAGAAAATTACGACTTTGACCTATGTCTGTGTGGATTTTGAACTGAGTTCCATCGCAGAAATTCATTCTTCATTAAGTGCAGCCTTTCCTTTCGCTTTGAAGTTTTGTTCGTAACCCGTGATAATGTCTACAGTTGAAGTCCTTTCTTACTGAACCATTCAGGTTGGATCTTGTTCTGTTTCTGGGGTCTTCCTCTTCCGCCTGTGGAGAAAAACCCATCCTCAAGAATGTTTTCAACTTGATACCCTCCATCCATTGATGGTGGAAACGTAAATTACTCTGGGTAGACTGTGAGGACCCCGGCCTCAATCTCCATTTTGAAAGAAAAAAAAAAAAAAAAAAAAGGACGACTGGGAAAGTCAGTAGGGTAGAAGTTTAGATACACGGAACACAGGGTACGTCTTGAGATGTGGTGGGATGTCAATTACAGACGACAGTCCATCATGGTCCCCAAGTACTTTCCCATGGCCGGAAATAGACAGGCAGGTAGCACTTTCTATGTAAATCCTTCTTCCAAGGATAATTCCTTTCGCTTCACCCAGACAAAATTCCCTTCTTTGAATTATGAAGGTCTTTGAAGTTTGTTAGCTTGTTCAATCATTTGTGTCCGAGCTTTCTTTACATTCTCTATCTTTTATCATGTCTCGTTCATACAAAACTGCAAACTCATGGCTCTCAGGAGGTAACCTTTAGACTTGTTCCCTCGTTAGAGAGTCTATGGGCCTCTTAGGTTGCCATCCCTTTGTGGTGGATTGGAGTTTGTCCCATCACAATGTGTACTGAATTGTTGTATGTACTTGTCATTTTAGGTAAGTTCTCATCCTCTTAAAAAAAAAAAAAAAAAAAAAAAAAAACCAACCTATTTGATCAGGTCACACATACATTTAGGAGTTGTTGGCATAGTCTGCTCATTTTCTCAGTTACAACGTTCAACCCTTGATAATCGATGCAAAGTCCAAGCTCACCCTCCTTCTTTGGCATGAATAAACCCTTCTTAAACCACGAGTACCTACCGGTTGTCAAGGCCCGACCCTAAGGCTACCGGTAGGCCTAGCCTACAGCTACCGTGACGAGCCTATAGGTACCGGTACTTCGTGGACATCGAAATATGTAAACAATAAATGTGAACAAAATCGAAAGTAAAACAAACAAAAAACAAAGAAAAAAACAGAAAAAACGAAAAAAAAAAGAAAAAGAAAGTAAGAAAAAGGGTCTGTATTGCGCTGTGTGTGTGTGTGTGTGTGTGTGTGTGTGTGTGTGTGTGTGTGTGTGTGTGTGTGTG
>BFEA01000047.1:1447832-1460471 GCA_003427395.1 Chara braunii
TTTTTGAGAACGTAAGATTTCCTTTTCTTTTCTTTTTTTTGGGTGCATTTCTTTTGTATGTTTTCTTTTGGGAAACGAAAAGGTCGTGCCGGGAGCTACAGGGCGTTCTCCCCACCGACCCCCGAAAGTCCCGGCCGTTAACGCGCCAGTACTTTTTTTTATACGTGGGCGAGGTACTGGTGGTTTAACAAGTTCCTGCAATTGCTTCTTTAGTTCTTCTAATTCCCATGGAGACATTCTGTATATCGGTTCCTTAGAGGTTTCATCGTCGACTTTTTTTTTTTTTTTTTTTTTTTTTTTTAAAGAGAACCTTATGGCTCTAGATCCTTTTCCATTCTGGGGAGCATCAGTCCAGTTCCTATTCCACCGGCAAGTCAAAATTTTACATAGAGAATTGTCAGGTATCATTTCAACTGTGTGCTTTATAGTTTTTTTAATCACTCTGGTAGGTTCAGTTTGCAGCTCCTTGTATTCAGTGAGGAGCTTGCCAATAGTAGGTGGAACATAAGATGATCCTTCGCCCACAACTTTCACTAGGACCATCATGACTTCATGCACCGACTTCTTCTTCATAACGAAACTTCGAAAGGCAGGTAAACTCATGCAACATAATAATAGTGAAGAGTCTGAACCGGACTTGTGAAACAACTTGAGTGGTTTTAGCTCAATTTAACAATCTTATCTTTGAACTTGATATCTGGGTTGCCTTCCTCATGCCTGCCTATGCCCAAAGTCAAGTCAAATGGAAGGTCTTTTTTTCCTACCAAGAAGGTAACATCACGCAAAATTTTATGACCTTCCTAGGTGCGAAAGTAGCATTTTATTCGATCCACGCAGTGGGAGACAGCTGTAGCGCTCTGTCTGCTAAGACATAGGTAATCGAAGTTGGCAACCCTTTCAACTTCACTCCCAGATACAAGTTCTTTTATTGCCTTCTCTAAGACATATGATCTGGTTGACCCAGGGTCTAACGAAGCACCTTCACATGTTCATGCTATCTCAATGTCCACTAGGATCAATTTCCCTTTAGTATTTGCCTTCGTAGCCCAGGAACTTCTTAATGCTATTAGACTATGAGTTTCGTCCCAAGTTCATCAAAGGACTCACCCAATGTGTCTGAACACAAATTGTTTCAAGGCGATCTGGGTGAAGGGCCAACAAAGAGCCATCCTTTGCCATAGGATCTGGAGAATGGAAGGGGGTCCATGGCGCCAATCGACCAGGGCATACTTTTTTTTTTTTTTTTTTTAATCAGGCTCAACGCCAAAGGCTGATATTACCATATTACCAATAAGAAGATTGAGGCCGGGGTCCTCACAGTCTACCCGGAGTGACCGAACGAAACATGCTGAGAACCGGGCTCAACGTCCCTCGTATGATGATGATTATGATGATTATGATGATTATGATGATTATGATGATGATAATGATAACGTACCTCTAATGATTCTATGAAAAACGTGAGATAATGATACTAAAGATGATGATGTTAATGCTGACGGTGATTAGTATGTAAAAATTTCTAGAGGACTATACTATATCAGCAATCCTAGCCTTCTAATCCCAGAACAATTCGTCGTCCTCCCTGTACCAGGACATTACATCTCAGAGACAATGCCATCCTAGCCAACCTCCACCATAGCTATCCTGTTCTCGCCACCTAGACTAAACCTGGACCAGTAGGTTGTCATGGCAACAGCCCCAGATCGTCACTGGATTGTCTTCCTCCCTCGACTAATCCCCAAATCTCTCTACAGGGCCTCCCACTCCTGCCATTTGCAGGTTACAGGGCAACGCCCCAACTCTGGCCAACGTCGTTCTGGCATCGACATACCAGGAGCACAAAACAACGCAACTATGTATATATCAACCCAGATTCGACCATCTCTGAAATCTTATATCTCAAATGAGGAAGAAGGCTAAAGACCGCCCAAAATTACAAAACACCAGAAGGCTTGATATAACATGATTGATTGATTTCTATTTAAAAAACACGCAAATCCCCCCCCTCGCTCCTCCTTCCCTTCTTGCTCGGTCGTTGTCTCCGCCGAGAAGCTATTCGTAATGTAAACAACCCTATCGGCCCCAACTGGGAACCGTCTCCACTCTCCTACCTACCAGCCCCAGAGGCATCCAATTCCCACCCAAAGTATGCCTCTGTCTCTCCCTTACCCTAATCTGCCTCCGCTGGAATTGACCTCCAGCCCAGAATCAAGTATCCCTCACAACTCTGCTCATACTCTCTTCAGGGCGTACACTACCCACCTCGTGACACCCCTGCAGAGCAGAGCTCCCCCATCCATAATCATCCAATAAAAACTCAGCAAGAAATTACATACCCATGGGAGAGTAAAAATAAATATGAAGTGGAGTATTATCAGAGATCTAGATAATAAGTCTGATAACATAAGAAAAAACCTATGATTGGAGTAAATTCGGAGCTACAGGACAGAAAAAATAACCGTATTAATAATAGTAATTAATATTTAAATTCAAATGGTAAGTAATGGTAAATATTAGACGTGATACACCTGAAAAAGATTGGAGAACAGACAAAGGTAAATTAAATTAGTAAATTATATATGAAATTTTAGGTATTAAAAAATACCATTCCGATTTTAGCATGTGATTCCACAGTTTGAGGATAGGGATAATCAGATATATTAATTAAAGATGATCACACTGGTTGATAGGTGAGATGATTAACTGGGATGATGATTAGAAGATTGTATAATAATTGATTAACTGATTAATTGAGGATAAAATGAGGAAAGTAAAAAGGTTTTTGGTAACTAGAGATAAGATAGAGAAGTAATGAGAGAAAAGACAATATGAGAAGAGTAAAGTCAGTATTCGTACGATGGGTGAGACTTCTCCCTGTCCCCCTCTCCTATTTTAACCTTCCTTCCTCTTCCCTCCCTTCTCTCTCTGTACTCCCTCCCTCTCTCATCGTCTTCCTCAACCCTGAGGTCCTGTCTCTCCTCCCCCCCCCTCTTTCTCCCGTATTGCGCCTCTCCTTCCCTCTTCCTCGCCCCTGTTCATTCATTGCGATCACACTTGCTCGCCTCCTTATCAAGATTGGTGTAAGCGTTACCAACGATCGAATTAGCAATGGGTTAACGAAGAGTTAAGGGAAGTGCTCGAGAGAAAATCAGAAAGAGGATAGAGTAAATAGACAAGAGGGTGTAATGGGGACAGCATAAAAGAAAGAGTGCAGATAATAGAATGCAGGATATAGATATGAAGGTGGAGTGGAAAGGGAGTTAGTGGGAAAAAAACTACTCCTCCCTTGTACCTGCTCACCATGACTACTAATATGATTCAAGATGTTGATAATGAATGATACAGATATTTCGTTTTCTTTTTAACAATTTGGCTTTTGGTTCTTAGTTTATCTTCCTACCCAGCAAACAGTGTGAAACACAAACGGAAAAAAAAATGGACAATAAACCTAGTCAAATCTAAAAAAGGTTAATTCTTTTAAGCCCAACCAATTCAATTACCTATCCAATCTGGACAGGACGGTCTTTCAGGCCCTTTGTTTTGGTAATTGTAGTATTACGGAGAACCTCGTAGCAGCCACATCCTTGCGCTAGCCTCCAATGAGGGAACATGCGGGAGCTGCACCCACCAGCAGGTGCGGTACCTGCTACAACAGGTTGGCGATACCGGCCAGGGATCAGCCGGTAGCCTCAGGACTGAGCTTCTTTGATGGGCCAGTCGATGTGCCTCCCCTCCGGTCCCCTCCCCCTATGAACATCAACAGTCTATGCTCAATGCCACTCAGGGGAACCAACGACCTATCTCTATGCGACGGGCGCCAAGCTTGCCGATGAAGGTACATGAGGCCAATAGGGATTGAACCCAAGACCTCCTGAATGCCACTTGCGTGCCTTACCAATTGAGCTAGCCCGCTGGATTGGTCAAATGTAACCCATACAACCAGGTCAAAAAGAAATCTATAGTAACTGAGTATGCTGCACAATAAACCGTTTAATAAACAATGGTAAATTCCACAACCTGTGGCTGTGACACAGTTTTAGTTTGAAATAGGCAAGAAAAGACAAAGTGGCACCGGTGCCATGGTGTGAGCTTAGAAATGTGCAAGTTTAGCGGGGGTCTCAAACTACGCCAGTCATTACCCGCAGTGGCGCTTGGCAGATTTAGGGGGGTCACCTTTTTTGCTCCATTTTGGGAACTGCTAAAGTTGCATATAATTCGGAACGTTGGGTGTGATTCCAATGTACTTGCCCCTAAAAAAAAATTCTCTCTTTTCAGGAATCAATACCCAACGGATACGTCATCTTACGGCCCAAAAATTTCACCCCCCGACGCAGCCCCAACCGCCCCCAGAAGACCTGTGTGTCCAATTTTAGATTCAACGCTGGTTCTGCGTTGAATTATTCAACGCGCGTTGAATTCGCGTTCAATCCCCGTTTGAACGCGCATTAAACGGGGAAAAATGGGGTCCGCAATGATTTTTTTCCCAAGCTAAACATAATCGAAAAAAAAAACAAAAATATGGGGTCATAGATCTTTTTGAGGTCTACAACCCCATATTTTTATTTTTATTTTTTGAGCTTTGAATATATTTTTAAAAAATCAAAAACATAAGCACAATGAAAAAAACAAAAACAAGAAATGACATGAGTCTTTTTTTTTTTGGTTTCACAAACAGTTTTTAAGGGCCGAAACAAAAACAGAAAAAATAAATAAAAAAATTGGGTTGTAGATCTTTTAAGGATGTACAACAATTTTTTTGTTTTTGTTTTTTTTGGTAACTTCGTGTATTTAAAAAAAAAATCAAAACCATAAACGGGATTTTTTTTGGCCTGCATTGGTTAGGTAATCTTGTTGGATAGACTCCCTGATTTGGGCCTGTAGAAGATTGCATGAGCCTGGAGGGAGATCCCACTACCGATGTATGTGGATTTGTGTTTAAGGTGTGTGACTGTCAGGCATCGTGGATTTGGCAAAAAATCAGCGGTAGACTGTTTTTGCGAATTAAGCCTGGTAAAAGGATGTTTTCTTTTGCTATCCCATTGGTAGGTTTTCCTTTCGTTTTTGTTGTTGGGGTCCTGTGGCTGTCCCAAACGTGCGTGAAATCACAGCCAAGTTTTTTGGTTCGTGAAATCACACACGTTTCACTCTCGGCGAAAGCAAAGACGAATAGCTTCATCGCTGGAAATTGATTATGGTTTGGGAGGTGTTTGGGAGGGTTCAATCCCCTCACCTACAACAAATGGTGTATGGAGTTACTCTTGCCCTCCTTCGCCAAAGAGAATTTATGTCAAAACAACCAAACAGAGTGCACTGCGGCCTATTTCAAGGAAACCTCAGATTATTGTCAATGAATATGGTTTATGTGCCCACTCACATGCAGTCGTCTTGACTGCCACAGCCAGTGAATCATACCCTGACATCTGACACCCTGCCTAGAGCAGACACCATCTATGAGAAGAACACTTTCTTTTCGTTTTTCGCAGTTTTTTCTTCATTTGTTTGGTCATGAAATGTTTTTTTGCGTTTATTTTCCCTATTTCACGCTGCCACCCACCTGTCCCCCACTCGTCCCACACCCGTCACACTAATCCACATACATGGCTGGTGGGATCTCCCTCATGGCGTCCGAAGTCCTGTACAACAAGGTCTCTATTTCTTTTTTTTTTTTTTTGCCTTTCTCCTGTTTTCTTAGCCCAGAAACTCGTAATGAACCTGTCAGGCCGCTGCCACTCAGTGTCACACTGGATCGGCCACAATCCAGTCCGTCTGCTAATGGGACCATGCCCCTGGTGCTTGTCATTGCTGTCTGGTCGAAGTTGCCCTCAATACTGGTAGGGTGATGGTCCTGAGTGCTGGTCACACTGAGGTAGGATAGTAGGGACAGGGGGTGTGCTGAGAGTATTAACGTGGGGATGGGTAGGGTAGGTGGCCTATCCTAACAGGACAACAATTGGCTGTTGCTACCAACAATCACCACGGGTCTGGTCCTTGACCTCTACAACACCYTSGGCTTTCAAAAAAAAAAAAAAAAAAAARAATGGATCTTCTGCTAGAACGTGRAAWAAWAMACCGCCATACTAGGCTACCAGCCGGGCCGCCCGGGTCCCGGGTGGTCAGCCCGTGCAAGGACCAGGGAAGGTCCCAGGAAAAAAAAAACAAACAAACAAAAATCAAACAAATCGAAAAAAAAACTATGTTATGCAAAAAAATAAACTGAACAACTTTTGCCTCAGGGTCACATCGAAATTCTTCACCAAATTTAAAATAAAAAATAAAATTTAAAAATATTGTTTTATTTTTATTTTTTTTGGCCCGGCCGGGCAAGTGACCCCGGGCCACTCTGGTAGCCTAGCCGCCATAAGTTTTGTCTTTTGTGCATGTGGTGAGTAGAGGCCCCTAGGCCACTGCACGTATTCCTAAAAAAAGAAAAACAAGAAAAAACAGAAGAAAAATGAGAAAACAAAAGAAGAACGGGAAAACGAAAGAAAGAAGAAGAAGAAAAAAAAAACGAAAAAACAGAGAATTAGGGACCCATAACTAAGCTGCACAGACTGCCACAGACCTGAATTCGAATCCAGACTATATATTCTCGGGCCACAAAGGCAGTTTCAAGTCTCTGCTCCATGAAGGGTCCTTGCTAATCCGTAGGGACCCTTCGGAAATGAAACTGGACGACTAGATTGCAGCATTTGTAAAAAAAAAAGAAAAAAAAAAGAAGGATATGCACCCATATGCACACACATACGATCACAGTCTTGGGGTATGGGGTGGCCCTTACTTTTTTCCCTCTTGCAGTTTGAATTTCGGGAGGGAGGGGCATGTTTGGCCACCCCTCCCTGTTAGTAGGGGTCAATTTTTGTTTTTATTTTTCTTGTTTTTAGTGTTTGGGCGCGTAGGGCCACGTGTCTGAGGCCCAACGCGCCGGTTCCGTTTTTCGAAATTCAACGGAACACCCCCGTTTTCGCGTTAAACGCGATTTAACGGGGGCCCCCAGGCCCATTGAACGGGTTCAATGGCGTTGAATTTCGCCCGTTCTCCGTTCATAGGACACATAGCGGAAGACCCTGGAGGGAAAAACTCAATAGTCCCGACCGATCACCACCCGGAGTTGCCACGTCACGGAAAGCTTAGACACATGGTGGAATCCGGTCAATATGAAAAGAATCTGTCAAGGAAGGACGGGGTAGCGGTCATACCTCTAAGGTTTGTCGATGATAGGATGGAGATTGGCCTCTCCCCCCTGCAAGGGGGGTTCACATTGCAAGGGTGGGGCTTCTACAACATCTGGTCCCTTCCTAGCTTACGGGATAGTGATTTCAACAGGAAGGCAAACCCCTTTCTGCGCCAACACTTCCCTGTCGGTGCCATCACAACTCTTCCCCAATTCGATGGATTGATGAGGGTGGCCACCATAGATTTATATGTACTTTTCGAAGATGATAAAAACTCCGACATGAAGTGGTTCAACCATGGGGCCCTTATGGAGCTCCCCCTCCACCAAATTAAGCCAAACTCTTACTGGACGGAAGAGGATTTGTGCACATGCCTGTCGAGAGTCCTGAGGAACGGTCTATTGTGCACAGTAAACTGGTCCGCCAGATCATGGTCTAAAATCTCGAGACGACGAGGACAGGTTAGTACCAGATGGATGACATTGATACGTTTTACTGCAGGAATCCACACTGGAAAAACTGCCTTCGCAACGCAGACCTGGACATAAGGACCCTCAATGCAAACGGGATATTTTCCTTCAACCCTTCGAAAAGGCAGGCAATTTGGGACCAGTTGAGGGGGGTGGGCGGCAGAACTTGGCCTGGCGTCGTCTGTATCCAGGAAACCCATCTAATGGACAAACCGGAACACAATCGGGTCCACAAAGCCGTTTGGCCTTATCAAGCTTACATAGCACATGCGATCTCCAGGGTCGGCAGGGGTGGCTATCTGGATTCCGCCTGAATCCCGAATAGAGGTGATTAATTGGGTAGTGGATGAGGAACAAGGAAGATGGGTATCAATCCTTGGAATGCTGAAAATTGAATTAATCTGCATTTTTTGCATTTATGCACCCAACACAGCAGCAGAAAGGAGACACTCCTTTACCCACCTTCAATCACTGGCACCTCAAGGAATCCCTCTTGTCATTGCAGGGGATTTTAATGCCGCCCCGGTCAGATGGTTGGACAGATGGGGCCCAAAGGACCCCTGTCCGGGTTACGTAGAGGAGGATGAAAGGATAATATCAGACCTTTGTGAATCCCTCTCCCTGGTGGACGCTTATAGACTCTTACATCCATAAGATAAATGCTATTCGTGCTACTGTACTAACGATCCGACTAGGCATTCAAAATCACGCATTGACTTAATACTGCTCTCGTAGGAAATTCAAAATACCCTGCAGCTGGTTACTATCTTCCCTCTGAGTCCCCACCCTGGCCTGAACCACCATCTTTCCGGGGCTATCTTTTCCTTCCACAAACGTCCAGACCAGGGGCCTGGATCTTACAAATTCAACACATCCCTGCTTAAGAACAAATCTTTCCTCATCTTTATTCAAGATGTTTGGAACTTGTGGAGGGACCAGAAGCACCTTATTAACTCAGAAATCGGATGGTTTACCAACGGGCTCTTCTTTTTAGCCAGAAAGTGCAAGGAATATTCCAAGCTGACAACAAACAGACGGTACGCACATGAAATGGACATTCATAGAAGACTCCACAACCTGGTTAATCGGGACAATTCTAATGATCACATACATGATATCCAGGCCTTGCAAACCCAACTTCTACAACTAGCACAACATAGATGACAAGGTATTAGAATCCGGGGAAAATTGGCAAAATGGTCCACCGAAGAAACCATGGATTCTCAATTCTTCAGCCTGGCCTCCCTAAGAGCACACCGAACGACCATTGAAGCCTTTGTGGATCCTATGTCCGATAAAATAGCTACCTCCACAACACACTGTGTAAGGATCACACGATCCTTCTACAAAGGTTTCTTCTCCTCTCACATTCCCCAACAGCAAGGGATAGACCGATCGAGGGAGCTAGATGATTTTCTGCGACCGATGGAAAGCCGTCTTTCTTTGACATAGAAAGACAACTTGGACCTACCAATCACCAAGGATGAGGTATGGACAACGCTTATGCAAATGGAGGAAGAAAAAACCACTGGATTGGACGACTTCCCTAAGGGATTCTGGGAAACCTTATGACCCACCTTGAGTGACGATTTGATGGAATTCTACAGGGCAGTATGGGAATCCGGCGAGTTGGGAGAATTAGTGGGACAAGGGGTGATAACACTGCTCTATAAAAAAGGAGATAAAATTAACATTCTCAATTATCGGCCTATCACACTATTGACGGTGGTCTACAAAATGTTATCCAAGGTACTGGCCAACCGAATGATCAAGGTGATGGAAGACATCATCCACCCGACTCAGACCGGGTTTATGCGTAATAGGAACATCCAATAAAACATATTACTAGTCAACGAGATGATCAACTTGGCATAACAGTCCAAAAGCAATGTCGCCCTCATCTTTATTGATTTCGAAAAAGCTTATGACCACGTAGACTGGACGTTCCAGGATAAATGTCTGGAGAAAATGAATTTCGGTGTCAATTTTCGGAGGTGGATACGTATCCTTCACCACAACGCAACTACAAGCGTTCAGGTGAATGGGGCCATGGCCCCAGGGATTAGATTGCAACGCTCCGTTAGACAAGGGGACCCCATAGCCCCTTTTTTATTCATCATCATAATGGAAGCATTAACATCCCACCTCCAACAAAATAAAGACTTGAAGAGAATTCAGATAGCCGACATCCCCAAGGAAGCCGTCCCAGTCTGTTCCCTCTTCGCTGACGACCTCACAGTTATGGCTGACGCCACACCACAAAACATGGAAGTGATATATAGGTTAATGGGCCTCTTCTGTAATCTCTCAGACATGGTCATTAACTGGGGACAAAAAAAGATGGGGTGGTGGCTCCATCATCAAGGAGGACGTTCCCGGGAAGGTCACCACATCACTTGAGTGGCGCCATATTCACCTATTCGGATTCTGGGGGTCAGGATGACTGCGTTAGGTCGCTCCTCCGAGAACGACAAATGGCTATCAGACTCTGCCTTTGCCAAACTGTCCCTATGGAACAACCAGAAAATGCGATCTCTGGTGATTAACAATATGGTCCCCGCCTCGCAACCCTTTGGTATAAATCAATACTCTGACCACTAAGCCCAGGGACCCTAAAAACCTTGAAAAGAAAAGTGGCAACATAGCTATGGAGAGGGGACAATGAAACCCCGCACGCCATCAGTCGTGTGGCTTGGGACTCAGTCATCCAGCCTAAATCGAAAGGTGGCCTTGGTATTCTTGACCCCCTCACACAGACCCAAACCCTTACCCTACAATGGGCAGTGCGACTGATTTTCGAAAACCCGCTAGTCTGGAGGCCCCTGGCCTTAGCACAAATTGCCCAATTGACTCCTACAGTCCCCCAATCAGTTCATCCCTTCCGATGGCTAGAGGATCGCTACTAGAGAATCCCGCGACGACCTCGAGGAGGGGAGGGACGTAGGGATGACTTCTGGCCCCGAATTCTTAAAATTTGGAGAGGCTCCCCCCACCAAATCGCCCACCCCTAGACAGATGGGAGGAGGTGGCGAGACAGCCCCTCTTTGGTAATCGATGGATCACCAATGAACGAGGTCAAGTTTTTTGTAGCTCAGATACCCCACGGAAGGGCTGGGTGAAAAATGGAGTGATTCAAGTAGGGGATCTCTGGGACAGGGAGGAAAAATACTGGAAAGGACCCGAGAAGTTGAGAGGTGAACTGAGATATTGCCACAATATTGAGGCAGCATTGGAAGAAATCACGGAGGCATTCCCAATAGGATGGCGGCCCATTCTTCACAAAGGGCCAGAATTAAAAGAAGGTGGCTGGGTGGCCACGAAAGAATAATCAGCTAAGGTCGGACTGGTTCATGTAGAACGATCGGATGAGGCATTCATCGAGTGGTACACCATAAAAGAGAACGGAAGCCTGGAAGGAGGACCGAAGCCTTTCCAATGGATATCAAAAGAGAATTGATACAGAACCAGGATAATCGGGGATGGAGATAGACAACGGGCCTTCTTCCCTGAGATCGCCTTAGAAAACCTCCCGATAGATCCGTTGGAGTGGACCTGGGTCCACGACTGAAGTCAAAACTGGCAACAACCCAAACCTAAGACATTGTTAGGGCTCTCAGTAAAAGCAACGTATAAAATGCTTAGAGTCAAGAGATGCCTAAAAGACACAGTGATTGATAGATGGCAGAAACATCTCAATGTAGACAGACGCCTCCTCACACCAATCCGACGGTTTCACGACACTAAACACAGACCCGCGAAAATCACCTCATTACAATGGCAGATCTTGCATCGATGTCTGCCCACAAATAACTGGCTTATTGATCACTCACGATTGGAACAACGTCGTGCGCTCCCTTGGTGCTCCCGCTGTCTGTTGGGATTCCCGTCCAGGAAAAGAGCAGAAACAAGCGAACACATTTTTTTGCAATGCCCAACGACAGTCTTGACCTGGAGATGGTGGGATAGGGTGTGGCGGCAAATGGTTCTCGGATGTCCATGGCCGTGGGATTGGCGGGCCATCTTGTTGGGATACTACCCACCCTTCCAAGGTAGTATTTTTGTGTCCAACATGTTTCACCTATCCCGTAGACCGATTTTGTGGGTATTATGGTGGCAGCGCTGTCCCCTGACCTTGGACCTGGTACGGGTAGAAGGGGAAGAGAGGGTGGAACAAGTCAAAATGCACTTCCAACTGGAGATCTCGTATAGATGGAAAGCAACCAAGCAATTGCTCGACAACCTCCACAGCGCTAAAGACATTAAAGAAAAGATACTTCATTTTTTCAGGGAATGGTTGGGCGGAGACCGAGAGGGATGGGTAGAGGAAGTGTGTTGGTCAGGGAATTGGGGAGATCAGGAAAGAAGGGAGGGTTGCCAGAGAGAAGAGATCCCAAGGGATTATCATCTTAGATTCAAGGATTGACTACAGATAGATTCGGGCATCCCCATGAGGTCCGCAGAAGAATTCCCGGATCCCTTTCCCCCCCAACCATGGTCCTTGGAAATGTGTCTATAATACCTTCTGAATTTTTCCTGATCATACCTTGCTTCCAGATTTCGTGGAGCCCAGCTGTACATGGCGGAGGATGGGCAGGGGAACGGAAGGAGACCCACTGGTGCCCCCCCAGTGGCTCCTCCCGAGACCCTGTCTTGCAAAAAGGTTGTTGGAGGAAGGGGGAAGAGAAGTGGTGGGGCTCTAGAGAATCCAACATTTTCATTTGCTTGTGTTAGACTCCTTTTTTCAGCATCCTTGGTCCTTTTTCAAAAGACCTGCTCAGTCAATCCCCTGGAATCCAGGGTAATCAATGCTGGCAGGTTTCTCCTTTAAATTTTTCCTGATGATTTCACCCTGTATATGGGATGCTGGACCAGTTTTCCAGCAGGTGATGCTCCCCACCAATAGATGGAGCCTCTCCACGGGTGGTAGTGGTGTCTGCTCTTATCAGCACCACTATCACCGGTAGGGGTGTTAAAAAAGAAAAAAAAAAAAAAAA